>CM042400.1:4042105-4519605 GCA_023634145.1 Thymallus thymallus | reverse complement strand
AAATGGGTTTCCATGGCTGAGCAGCCGCACACAAGCCTAAGATCACCATGCACAATGCCAAGCGTCGGCTGGAGTGGTGTAAATCTCACCGCCATCGGACTCTGGAGCAGTAGAAATGCGTTCTCTGGAGTGATGAATCACGGTTCACCATCTGGCAGTCCGACGGACTAATCTGGGTTTGGCGGATGCCAGGAGAACGTTATCTGCCCCAATGCATAGTGCCAACTGTACATTTTGGTGGTTTTTCATGGTTAGGCCCCTTAGTTCCAGTGAAGGGAAATCTTAACACTACAGCATACAATGACATTCTTAACAATTCTGTGTTTTCAACTTTGTGGCAACAGTTTGGGGAAGACCCTTTCCTGTTTCAGCATGACAATGCCCCTGTGCACAAAGCGACGTCCATACAGAAATGGATTGGTGTGGAAGAACTTGACTGGCCTGCACTGAGCCCTGATCTCAACACCTTTGGGATGAATTGGAACTCCAACTGCGAGCCAGTCCTAATCGCCCAACATCAGTGCCCGACCTCACTAATGCTCTTGTGGCTGAATGAAAGCAAGTCCCTGCAACAATGTTCCAACATCTAGTGGAAAGCCTTCCCAGAAGAGTGGAGGCTGTTATAGCAGCAAAGGGGGGGACCAACTCCATATTAATGACCATGATTTTGGAATGAGATGTTCGACAAGGAGGTGTCCACATACTTTTGGTCATGTAGTGTAGCTGCCTCCTTCCCCACCAAATTGCTTCCTATAAAAGGAGAGAGAGCACGTCTGGCTCCCTCTCTCCCCCACCCTCTCCCTCTGTCTGCTCCCTCCCTCAGTCTCTCCCGCACTGTGATTAAGCCTAATTATGGTGTAGCGGACGCCTGGTGGCCTCAGTCATGCAGCTTTAATTGACCGTTATTCATCTGCGGGCTAGCGCTAATGCTAGGCTAGGCTAGGCAACACAGGGAGGGGGTGAAATGAATTGAGGTTTGGCATACAGGGGCCCTAGCCTACTGTAGCCGTAGCACAGCTGCGCAGCCCAGGCTAATTGCTAGCCCAGAGGGATTAGGCCAGGTGATTACACACTGGGCGGTGTAATTACATAAGCAGCGACGGGGCCCCAGCTAGCGGGCCTCAGGGTCACACAGCCCCGGCCCTTCCCCAAGATTAATTGGAGCTGCCACCAGAGTGCAAGGCACCGCCGGAGAGAGCAGTTATACGATTAGCATTAACATTTTAGCAGCGGGCCGCCGATCGATGAATGGTTCTCAACCCCCCCCTCTCTCTCTGTTTCTCTCTCTCCATCTCTATACCTCTTTCTCCCTCTCTCACTCCCTCTGTCTCTCTTTCTCCCTCCCCCATCTCTCTCTCTCTCTCTCTCTCTCTCTCTCTCTCTCTGTATTTCTCTCTACCTGCTGTATGTATAAGGACAGAGACATACAGGCGCAAATGTTCCAAACCAATAGCTGTGGTCCCATGCAAATATGCGTATAATTTGGTTGTGATGTTCTTGTGTGAGAGAGAGAGAAAGGCCTACCCAGTGACACTTCCACATGCTCCCTGAAACACACCAAGCTGAAGAACAGATTCTTATGTCTCATCTTCTCCACCCCTTCACCAACCGCTCATTTTATCCTCTTACATCAAATTCCTGTCTCCCCTGCCCCTTTGGGACGATTGACAGAGCAGGGAGAGAAAGAGAGAGAGAGGAGGAGAGACAGAGAGAGAGAGAGGAGCTTTTCTTCGCTCAGAACGAGGACAAAAGGAGAAGCACATAATAAGGAGGCCTTTTCATAAACATGGTTTGCAGGACACGGCTGCCTTTCAAACGCTCAATATGGCCCGGAGAGAGAGAGGGAGGGAGAGAGAGAGAGAGGGAGAGAGACGGAGAGAGAGGGAGGGAGGGAGGGAGAGAGAGGGGAGAGAGAGAGGGAGGGAGAGAGAGAGAGGGAGAGAGAGGGAGAATGGGCGAAGAAAAAAGAGAGAAGAGAGGAGGATTAGTGTTAATTAGAAGGTCCTTCAGCCCGTGGCCCCGGTCGAGACGCGGGGGCCGCCCCAGCTGTCGGAGCCTGACACACTCCTATTGTGTAGTCAGCCCTCATTATGTGTGTGTGTGTATTTGTGCGTGTGTGTGTTTGTGTGTGTGCGTGTGTGCGTGTGTGCGTGTGTGTGCGTGTGTAAATGTGAGTATGCAAGTGTGTGAGTATGCATGTGTGTGCGTGCAGGTGTGTGTGTGTGTGTGTGTGTGTGCGTGTGTGTGATTAGTACTGTTACGAAACCAACTAGCCAGCCCAGCCTACGTCTACTTTCGCTATTTCTCAGGGTTCTAGGCCTGACAAACTGTCCCATAACCTGCCTGAGTGTTTAACATGAAAGTAATAGCAGAGTATTCCAATGAAAAAATCTCAGCTCAGTAGGTTGAGAATGCATGTCAGTTACGGTGAGTGTAGCTTTTACTGTTTAATTTCTGTTGGTTTAAATGTGGTGTGTTTTTGATTATGTGTCCGCAGGGAGATGTCCCATCCTCCGCCTCTGCTGTCCACCCAGAATGCCCCTCACATCGCATTGGGACCCCATCTGCGGCCCCCCTTCCTGGGCATGCCCTCCACCCTGTGCCAGGCTCCCGGTAAATCAGATGCTAATGCTAGCAGGCATCATGAATCATGAATCAATCCTACATTTTATGTTTTAATTATTTTTTTTATCTGATTCTTTGTGAGGCATTGATATTACACAGGGGTTCTATGTCATTGCATTTGAATACTCCATGTGCACTGTAAGTCAGATCTCTTAATGTGTGTGTGTCCTTATCGATGTGTGTTTTCTGTGTGTGCGTTTTCCTCAGGCTATGGATTCCTCCAGCCTGCCCAAGCTGAGATGTTTGCCCGGCAACAGGAAATACTTCGGAAGCAGAACTTGACCAGGTTTGTCATTGTCTTCTAGTGTTGTGGTGCGTGTGTATGTGTGGCTGTCAGTACTGTGATGGGGTGTGTGTGGTATGTTAATGCTGTAGTAGTGTGTGTATAGCATGTGTGTGGTTCCACCAGCACTAACCCCATTCTTCTATGTCCTACTGTCCTCTATGTCCGGTCCCAGGTTGGAGATGTCGGCAGAACTGCTCAGACACAAGGAGCTGGAGAGTCTCCACAGGCAGCAGCAGCAGCGTGCGTTGAGGGGTTCTGACCCCCTGGTCCTACCCCACGGCCTTCCTCTGGACCACCCCGCCCTGCGCAGCCTCCACCACCTGCCCGAGGGACACACCCTCCATGAGGAGCTCAGCCGACACCAAAACGCCATGCTGTTGCTCCGACACACCAACACCCCCCTGCTCTCCCTCAACCACCAGGGGCCCTCGGGGTCCACAACGCCCAAAGACACCCAGGGACAAGGCTCCGGGGCTGTGGCCGGATTGAGGAAGGGGGGCTCCCATAAAGGTCCCCAGCAGCCCAGGGGGGGAGAGCACCAAGAGAGTGAGGGCCGAGGGAGGGACGGAGATGTAGACGGGCATGATGAAGAAATGAAGGACTGGGATAGCGAGACAGAGATGGGTGAGGATAGGCATGAGGGCTTGGGTGCCAAGGCAAATGACTGGCACGGGCTTCACAGGGAAAGGGGGAAAGAGAGCGGCGGGAAGGGGGGGTGTGAAGGTGCCAAAGAGGCAGGCGAGGGCTCGGGTCGACTTAGTGCCCCCTGTAGCTCGGCGGGCGCAGATTCCCCACCCAGTCATCACCTCTTCACTCCGGGGCTGGGCAAGAGCGATGTCAAGTACCACTTTCCACCTGGCGCCATGCCCCCTCTGCCAGGGCTCCACGGTCAGTCGCTGCCCTTTGGCTTCCCCTACACAAGCCCCTACTTACACACTGGTGAGTAACACGTGCACATGCATCATAACATCCTCACCAATCAACTGTTTGATACTTAAAAGTCACTCCAACTGCAACCTGTGAAAGCTATTTGGCTAGCCATGCTACCAGCAAATCTCAACAGGCGTTAGCATGCTAGCTAACAACTGCTGCCTCCGAGAGAAGTGTTATGCAACGATAACAGCCAAATACAATCTTAGTAATTGTCCAAACAGCATAAGTGGTCTTGTCGTGGTGCTATGAAGGCAGGGATGCGTTCAGTTTGGTTTAACGTTTGCTACATTGCATGAAGGTTTGCACTGAACGACATGTTTCCCTGGTCATTTACGAACGGTCCCTTACAACTTTCCCAAGTGGAGGTTGCTTGCTTGATAGCAATTAGGATTACATCCCAGATAAAAAGTAGTGCCACTGTCTGTTTGCAGCCTACCAATGCGCCCTATGAAAGCAGAAGAAATACCGGTAGATGCGCTTGTTCTTAGTGGGGGCTAACACATATACACACCCGCACCCGCACACACACACTCTCTCTCACACACACACACACACACACACACTCTCTCTCACACACACACACGCACGCACGCACGCACGCACGCACGCACGCACGCACGCACGCACGCACGCACACACACACACACACACACACACACACACACACACATACACACACCAACACACTCTCACGGCCCTGGGCAGGCACATGAAAGAAATGAGCGTGGAGACCTACCTCTGGAAGGGGCCCTGCAACTGACCCCTATACACACAGGGTTATCACCACAGCCAATGAGTGTGGAGACCTACCTCTGGAAGGAGCCCTGCCACTGACCCCTATACACATAGGGTTATCACCACAACCAATGAGGAGGGAGAGGGGGAGGGGCACAACAACAGTGAGAAACAGCAAACACGGATGAAGTACACTTTTAAACATGAGATGAGATAAAAAATCTCATTCTTAAATGCAATTAAATATAACGTCTATTCACACAGTTGCAGAACAACCACAAGGGCAAAGAGAGAGAGAAAAAGTGTGAAAGAGAATTAGACATTGAGAAAGAAAGGGAGAAGCGCTCTTGGGTATATGCTAGCTGTTTGTCAATGTCTGTCCTGGGTAGTGTTCATTAGGCACCAAACGGAAATAAACGGACTGAAACAAGGAGAGAACTACCTGAACTTGCCCAATAGGGAATGCTTGTTTTCATTGTCCATTGCAACGGTGTACCCTTAGAATAAGACTTGGTGATTTACAACCCCTCTCCCCCCTCTTTCTCAACCAGGCGGTATGGGAAGTCTGTTAATGGACGGCGAGGACTCTGCGGCACCCCCGGTAGAGGACATAAGCAAGTGGAGTGTGGAGGAGGTGTGTGGTTTTGTGGGAGGCCTGACCGGCTGTGCAGAGTACACCCAGGTAAGGACCAGACCAGGAGTCTGGTTTATCCACGCTTTCAACCCGAGAGAGAGAGAGACAGGGGGAGAGAGGGGGCTGGGCGGACTGGTGGAAGATTAGGGTAGAGTATATTTTATTGTCACCTCAATCAGAAGTTAGACTACTAGTTGATTCTTAAGCTATAACACCACTGTTATCTCTCACAGCACCACGACCCGCTCAATGTTATACACAGTCATACACACACACGTCCCTGTTGGAAATGAGAGCGGTGTGAGTGTTGGTGCAAGCTCTGTGAGCGTGTGTGTATGAGTGTGGGTTTGTGTGTATGAATTCATGAGTGTGTGTGTGTGTGTATAAGAGAGCTGGTGTGTGTGTGAATGTGTGAGTTTGTGATTGCATGTTTGTGTGTTTGTGCATGTGTGTGTGTGTGTCTGTCTGGGCTCTGGCTGAAGTGGCTGTGTCTCTTCTGAAGGTGTTTCGGGAGCAGGCCATCGACGGAGAGACACTCCCGCTGCTCACAGAGGAGCACCTACTCAACACCATGGGACTGAAGCTGGGCCCCGCGCTCAAGATACGCTCACAGGTAGACACCACTGAATGGCAACACACTGCAGAAGTGTGTGGTGTGTGTGCAGCCCCAAAGTCCAAATGTGTTTGTATTTGTAGACTTCTTATGTGAGTAAACCTCAAGTGTGTGTGTGTGTGTGTGTGTGTGTGTGTGTGTGTGTGTGTGTGTGTGTGTGTGTGTGTGTGTGTGTGTGTGTGTGTGTGTGTGTGTGTGTGTGTGTGTGTGTGTGTGTGTGTGTGTGTGTGTGTGTGTGTGTGTGTGTGTGTGTGTGTGTGTGTGTGTGTGTGTGTGTGTGTGTGTGTGTGTGTGTGTGTGTGTGTGTGTGTGAGTGCTGGAAGCTAGTAGTGTAACGTAGAGTTAGCCAAAGCAGATAGATAGCGTCCTGTTGTCGGAACACAGATTTTCAGGCATACCGTACCATAGCTCTTATCCCTCTCCTCTCTCTCAGGCTGGTGGTACAGTAGAACAGGCTACATCCCAAATGGTACCATCTTCCCTACATAGTGCACTACTTTTGGGCTACTACATCCTATGGGCTCTGGTAATAAGTAGGCCACAATATAAGGAATAGGGTACCATTTGCGACGCGGTCTGTGACATGGTGAGCTGAGCGGCTCTAACCTCGGCATGTGGCACTCGCTCTCTCCCTCTCAGGTGGCGCGGCGCGTTGGCAGAATCTTCTACATGACCAGCTTCCCGCTGGCGCTCCCGGTGCCGCCATCTGCCCTGCACCCCACGGACAGGGGCCCCCTGCTGTCCGACAACCCTCTGGTGGTCCCACTGCGACCCCCCTCTGTCGCCAGCAGCAGCTCCTCTCCCTACACCGGTCCTCCGCCCCCATGTCACTCCTCCCCCAAGCAGGAGAATGGCTCCACGTCAGGGGTCTACGAGGGGGCCAAGACCCCCTCCTAGGACCCGACTGGCTGTACAGGGAACCTGGACTGTAGATGAGGAGGAGGGGTGTAGACAGGGTACAGAGAAACGCCTTGTAACAGACATTGAATTGTCCCCATTTCCTCTCCCTTTGGGTTTGGGGAGTAAAATGTAAGAAAAACAAACAACAAAAAACAGACAATGAACTAAACAGACTAATCAAAGCAGCCCAATCAACTTCAAGTTCCACTGTGGCTGTAGCAAAGCAGAATCCAAAGACGTGACTGCCTGTGGGCTGGAGGGAGAGACGTCATGAAGCGACAGAGGGAGAGAGCGAGAGAACGAGAAAGAAAGGGAGGGAGCAGACAGCTGGTCTCAGTCAGATTGCCAACAAAAAGAGCGAAGCCCCACAACTACGACATTCTTCTGAGTCAGACAGACGCTACCGGAAACTCTTCCTTCCTGGACTGAAAGAAGCCCCCCCCCTCTGTCTGCTCCCCAACACACCCGGCGGCGCCCAGCACTTAAAAGAGAGACGCCTCTTCCCTCTTCTCTCACTCTCTTTTCTCCCCACTCCCAGTCTCAGGAGCCCAAACAGCTCAGAGCAACTGAGAATTCTGGAGGCTGAACTCCAAACCCCCCTCATTATTGCAACTATGCATTCCACAGTCCAAAACCAAAGATGATCGGATGTGTGGAATCGGGATTCAATTTCATGTTTGTTTCTGTGTTTTTAATTTTTGTGTGTTTTTTTTTTGCTTTGTGGGAAAATGACTAGTCTTAGGGAGGTCTGGTACATAAAGGAGAACAGTGGGCCAGGTACCATATAACTGTCTTTAAGAGACAAGGGGGACTCTTTGTAAGGTGACACAGGTACATACCACAGTGTTTTGCCCATAAGCCAACAGTCTACGCTGAGTTCTTTCTCTGACACACCCTGATAAAAAGAGCCAAATGTTACTGATATGGGACGGTGATGAAATGCTGGCTTCGGCTCGTAGAGCTAATGTCATTGTATAATTTTGTTGACTACTGTGGGAGATGCAAACACGCCGAATTGTACAGAATCATGCTTTTGATGGAAATAAGGTTACATACGTGTAACCTTTTGGGGGGGGGGTTCATTAAATGTAGTTGCACGAATAATGTTTTCTTTATTACTGAACAAAATGTGACTCGCTAACTTTTGGTGGTACTTTTGTCCCAAACTTTTTTGCTGGCCATTTTATTTTATCCAAATTGTATATTATTAAAATAAAGCCCCAATCTTGAATGCTACTTCAGCACATAAATATGAGGAAATAATATTTATTAGGACTTTTGATGTACAGTGCCTTCAGAAAGTATTCACACCCCTTGACTTTTTCCACATTTTGATCTGTTACAGCCTGTCACTGATCTACACACAATACCACATAATGTCAAAGTGGATTTATGTTTACAAATTAATTAAAAATAAAAAGCTGAAAAGTTTTCAACCCTTTTGTTATGGCAAGCCAAATAGGTTCAGGAGTAAAAATGTGCTTAAGTCACATAATAAGTTTTATGGACTGTGCAATAATAGTGTTTTACATGATTTTTAAATGCCTACCCCCGGGGGACGTAAACAGTTTTTTTCTAGTTAAAATTATATTTGGAGAACAGCAATAACAAAACAAAATGACCCCAGACATTATCACCTTGCGGCTGCAAGTTCCTACTTGAGCCAAATGCGAGCTGGAGTAGTTTGTTTCAGGTCTCAGTCCCCCTAAAAAGGCAAATTAGGAGGACACAAGAGAACATAACGTGTTGTTCCCATGTTTCATGAGCTGAAATAAAGGATCCAGGACATTTTCCATACGCACAAAAAGCGTTTTTCTCTAAAATTTTGTTCACAAATTTGTTTACATCCTTCTTAGTGAGCATTTATCCTTTGCCAAGATAATCCATCCACCTGACAGGTGTGGCATATCAAGAAGCTGATTAAACAGCATGATCATTACACAGGTGCACCTTGTGCTGGGGACAATAAAAGGCCACTCTAAAATGTGCAGTTTTGTCATACAACACAATGCCACAGATGTCTCAAGTTGAGGAAGCATGCAGTTAGCATGCTGACTGCAGAACTGTCCACCAGAGTTGTTGCCAGATAATTTAATGTTCATTTCTCTACTATAAGCTGCCTCCAACATCGTTTTAGAGGATTTGGCCTCACAACCGTAGACCACGTGTAAGCACGACAGGCCAGGACCTCCATATCCGGCTTCTTCACCTGCAGGATCGTCTGAGACCAGTCACCCCGGACAGCTGATGAAGCTGTGGGTTTTCGCAACCGAAGAAGTTCTGCACAAACTGTGGGAAACTCAGGGAAACTCATCTTCGTGCTTATAGTCCTCACCAGAGTTTTAACCAGATGCATATCTGTATTCCCAGTCATGTGAAATCCATAGATTAGGGCCAAATACATTTTGTTCAATTGACTGATTTCCGTATATAAATTGTAACTAAGTAAAATCTTTGAAATTGTTGCATGTTGCATTTATACTTCAGTATATATTTTTTACACATATTTAACCCCTTATTTTTTGGGCACAAAACTACCTCCATACTTCAATTTGTTTGTATGGGTTACCTTACACTTGTGAATACATCGTGTTCGTGACAGTCTCCCCTTTCCATATAATGGTCATAAGAGTTTGTAGGCCAAATCATTCGGATGCTACAAACATTTTCGTGAGAAGACCGATTTTCGGGTTGTCTCATGGTCTGACAAACACTGCTGTAGCTAGGCAACCTTCACCGCAGATGATATTACAGTGAAATGCTTACCTACAGGCCCTTAACCAACAATGCTTTAAGAAGTAAAAAAAATATATAATCAAAGTAACAAATAATTAAAAAGCAGCAGTAAAATAACAATAGCAAGGCCATATACAGGAAGTACCAGTACAGAGTCAATGTGAGGAGGCCATATACAGGAAGTACCAGTACAGAGTCAATGTGAGGAGGCCATATACAGGAAGTACCAGTACTGAGTCAATGTGAGGGGGCACCGGTTAGTCGAGGTAATTGAGGTAATATGTACATGTAGGTAGAGTTAAAGTGACTGTGCATAGATAATAAACAGAGAGTAGCAGCAGCGTAAAAGAGGGGTCTGTGGGCCCTTTGATTAGCTGTTCAGGAGTCTGATGGCTTAGGGGTAGAAGCTGTTAAGAAGCCTTTTGGACCTAGACTTGGCGTCCGGTACCGCTTGACGTGCAGTAGCAGAGAGAACAGTCTATGACTAGGGTGACTGGAGTCTTTGACAATTTTTAGGGCCTTCCTCTGACACCGCCTGGTATAGAGGTCTTGGATGGCAGGAAGCTTGGCCCCAGTGATGTACTGGGCTGTACACACTACCCTCTGTAATGCCTTGCGGTCGGAGGCAGAGCAGTTGCCATACTAGGCAGTGATGCAACCAGTCAGGATGCGCTGGAGTTGCTTGCCAAGAAACCATTGAATGTTCCTGAGTGGCCTAGTTACAGTTTTGACATAAATCTATGGCAAGATTTGAAAATGGCTGTCTAACAGTGATCATCGACCAACAGAGTTTGAATAATATTTAAGAATTATGTGCAAATATTGTACAATCCAGGTGTGCAAAGCTCTTAGAGACTTGCCCAGAAAGGTGATTCTAACATGTATTGACTCAGGGAGATGAATACTTACACTAAATATACAAATGTATGTGGACATCCCTTCAAATTAGTGGATTCTATTTCAGCCTCACCCGTTGCTGACAAGTGTATAAATCGAGCACACAGCCATGCAATCTCCATAGACAAACATTGGCAGTAGAATGGCCTTACGAAAGAGCTCAGTGACTTTCAACGTCGCACCGTCATAGGATGCCACCTTTCCAACAAGTCAGTTCATCACATTTCTGCCCTGCTAGAGCTGCCCCGGTCAACTGTAAGTGCTGTTATTGTAAAGTGGAAATGTCTAGGAGCATCAACGGCTCAGCTGCAAAGTGGTAGGCCACACAAGCTCACAGAACGGGACCGCCGAGTGCTGAAGCGAGGAGAGCATAAAAATTGTCTCTCCTCGGTTGCAACACTCACTACTGAGTTCCAAACCGCCTCTGGAAGCAACGTCAGAATAACAACAGTTTGTCGGAAGCTTCATGAAATGGGTTTCCATGGCCAAGCAGCTGCACACAAGCCTAATATCACCATGCGCAATGCGAAGCGTCGACTGGAGTGGTGTAAAGCTCGCCGCCATTGGACTCTGGAGCAGTGGAAATACGTTCTCTGGAGTGATGAATCACGCTTCACCATCTGGCAGTCTGATGGACAAATCAGTTGGCACTATGCACCCCAATGCATAGTGCCAACTGTAAAGTTTGGTGGAGGAGGAATAATAGTCTGGGGCTGTTTTTCATGGTTAGGCCCCTTAGTTACAGTGAAGGGAAATCTTAACGCTACAGCATACAATGACATTCTAGACGATTCTGTGCTTCCAACTGTGTGGAAACAGTTTGGGGAAGACCCTTTTCTGTTTCAGCACAACAATGTCCCCATGCACAAAGCAAGGTCCATACAGAAATGGTTTGTTGAGATCGGTGTGGAAGAACTTGTTTGGCCTCCACAGAGCCCTGACCTCAACCCCATCGAACACCTTTGGGATGAATTGGAACGCTGACTGCGAGCCAGGCTTGTTCGCCCAACATCAGTGCTTGACCTCACTAATGCTCTTGTGGCTGAAACGAAGCAAGTCCCTGCACTAATGTTCCAAAATCTAGTGCAAAGGGGGGGACCAACTCCATGTTAATGCACATGATTTTGGATTGAAATGTTTGACGAGCAGGTGTCCACATATTTTTCGTCATGTACTGTATCAAATCAAGATATATTAGCATTTTATTTTCCATATATATTATATATCCATATATACACTTTAACATTCAAGTATTTTGTGTAGATCGTTGACAAAAAAAAGTTTACATTAAATCCATTTAAATTCCACTTTGGGGTGTGAATACGTTCTGAAGGCACTTTAGTTACAAAAATATAAACGCAACACGCAACAATTTCAAAGATTTTACTGAGTTACAGTTCATAAGGAAATCAGTCAATTGAAATAAATTCATTAGGCCCTAATCTATGGATTTCACTTGACTGGGAATACATCTGTTGGTCACAGGGACCTTAAAAAAAGGTAGGGGCATGGATCAGAAAACCAGTCAGTATCTGCTATGACCACCATTTGCCTCATGCAGTGCGACATCTCCTTCTCATATAGTTGATCAGGCTGTTGACTGTGGCCTGTGGAATGTTGTCCCACTCCTCTTCAATGGCTGTGCAAAGTTGCTGGATATTGGCGGGAACTGGAACACATCAATCCAGAGCATCCAAAACATGCTCAATGGGTGACATGTTTGGTGAGTATGCAGACCATGTCTGGTGAGTAAGCAGAATTGAGACAATTTCAGCTTCCAAGAATATCTGTGAAGAGCACACTTGTCCAGCATGCCAGTAGCCATCACAGATGAGAATTTGCCCACTGAAGCCGGTTACGACGCCAAACTTCAGTCAGGTCAAGACCCTGGTTAGGGCAACGAGTACGCAGATGAGCTTCCCTGAGATAGTTTTTGACAGTTTGTAAAGAAATGATTTGTCTGTGCAAACCCACAGTTTCATCAGCTGTCTGGTGGCTGGTCTCAGACGATCCCGCAGGTGAAGAAGCCAGATGTGGAGGTCCTGGGCTGTCGTGGTTACACGTGGTCTGCGGTTGAGGCCGGTTGGATGTACTGCCAAATTCCCTAAAACTGCGGTGAAGGCAGCTTATGGTAGTGAAACTAACATTTCATTATGTGCCAACAGCTCTGGTGGACAGTCCTGCAGTCAGCAAGCCAATTGCACACTCCCTCAAAACTTGAGACATCTGTGACATTGTGTGGTGTGACAAAACTGCACATTTTAGAGTGGCCTTTTATTGTCCCCAGGTGCACCTGTTTAATGATCATTACGTTTAATCAGCTTCTTGATATGCCACACCTGTCAGGTGGATGGATCATCTTGACAAAGAAGAAAGACTCACTAACAGGGATGTAAACAAATTTGTGCAAAACATTTTAGAGAAATAAGCTTTTTGTGCATACGGAACATTTCAGGGACCTTATATTTTAGCTAATGAAACACTTTACATGTTGCGTTTATATTTTTGTTCAGTGAAGATAAAAAGGATATGACACTTAGTCCACGCAATGGATCCCAAAGAACATTACTTTGTTTTCTCTTGGTCAAAGGAAGAGACACAAAGCTCTTAATAATGCAAATCTTTGAATCTGTTATGGATTTGTTTTACTATGTGTAAGCAGTTAATTAAAATGATCTAGATTTCCCATCACTGTTTTGTCTTGATTCTATTTTTCTTTTCCCCACTTGCTGAAATAAATCCTACAGAAACGCTCAAATACCTACTAGTAGTCAGTGATACTACTAGTCAGTGATACTACTAGTCAGTGAATACTGAATTTTGTAGTGCTTTCACTGTTGGATGGTGATTGTATGTGTGTAGGGGAGTGGACACCTGGGGGCACGGTTCAGGTCAACACCAGCTGTCAGTGTGAGGTTCAGCTGCAGGCCAAGGCCTCCCTGACTGTGGGGGATAAACCTGACCCTTCCACACACACATACACACAGTCTTGCGCAGCTAACCTTGTGGGGACATACAATTCAGTCCCATTCAAATTCCTATTTTCCCTAACCTAAAACCTAACCCGTACCCTAACCTTAACCCTAAAACCTAACCTTTACCCTAACCCCCCTAGAAATAGCATTTTACCTTGTGGGTCCAACAAAATGCCCTGTGGGTCAACTTTTTGTTGGTTTACTATTCTTGTGGGGATTTCTGGTCCCCGCAAGTATAGTTAAACACGTCCACACACGCACGCACGCACGCACGCACGCACGCACGCACGCACGCACGCACGCACACACACACACACACACACACACACACACACACACACACACACACACACACACACACAACCTTTATCCTTCAAAGAAAAAACTGTTTCCACTGAAGTTTTCAAACTGACATGTATCCTCTATTGGCCACTGCTGGGATTTCATTGTCTTGGTCTTCATCGCTACTCAACTGGTAGCTATCGTGTGCAAGTACTCTAGTAGCCGGTAGGCCTAATACCCGGCTTTTGGATGACAATTTATAGTGCTGAGTAAGTAGCGCTTTTTGAGGTCAGTACGGTTTCGGTTAGATTATTGAAAAATAACCATGATTTTCAATTTCAGTATAAAACAATTAATAAAAGTATCATGACTTATTATCCATCATATATTCACATGACTTTACTTCAGTTGTGTAATATTACATTTGTTTTATTTTATATATTTAATTCCAAGTCATTAACTCTTCTCTATAGACCTGCAGTCTGACAAAAATAAAAATGTTGTAGGTCCTTCAAAGTAAATAAGGCATAATGTTATGACTGCTGAACACCAACTATGAATCACTTAGATAATGTATTTTCAGGTAGATATCTTGCGTAGCAACAGCTGCTCTCTATATCCCCTCAAGATCAGACATTCTTCGGTCTTTTACGTAGTAGGCGTAACAGAAACAGGCAGGGCAAGTAGATGCCCAGTGGTTTATGGGCACAAAATAGGTTTCCATCCAATTAGCGACAGAGTTCCATGTGAATATGCTTAAATCACCATAAAAACATTTTACCATAAATCACCATAAAAACACCTGAGATGTTTCCATCAAATTGACAGATAAAAGGCTGTGTGCATGATGACGTAGTGCACACATTAAAATACATTTTGCAGTTAAATACCCATGTACTGAATAAAAAAAATACAAGATTAATGTGTTTCCATCACATGTTCAACTCTAATGAGTGTGCCCTCTCTGGTATTGGCACGTGCACTCTATCCAACAGCTCGAAGATACAGCCTACATCAGGGCTGGGCAACTGGCAGCTCGCCCCCCGTTTTGTAGGCCCGCAGAACAATTTCCAAAGACAAAAACATTTATATACAGCACCAGTCAAAGGTTTGGACACCTACTCATTCTGGCGCTTTTCTTTATTTTTCACTATTTTCTACATTGTAGAATAATAGTGAAGACATCAAAACTATGAAATAACACATATGGAATCATGTAATAACCAAAAAAAGTGTCTAAATCTATTTTATATTTGAGTTTCTTCAAAGTAGCCACCCTTTGCCTTGATGACAGCTTTGCACACTCTTGGCATTCTCTTAACCAGCTTCATGAGGTACCTGCAATGCATTTCAATTAACAGGTGTACCTTGTTAAAAGTTAATTTGTGGAGTTTCTTTCCTTCTTGTGGCCCCCATCAAAGTTGCCCATCCCTGGCCTACATGATGAGATTATTATGGACATTATCATTTTTATTTGTCAAACAGCAGGCAAGCATCGATGATCAGGTCACCAGAATAAGAAACTATTTCTTGGAAAGGATCATCAAGCTTATCACTGTGCACTTTCACCACCCTGTAGCCTGCATGCTTTCATAACAAGTCATAGTGGGAGGACCACACAACATGTCATTGCGTGACTCCAAGTATACTTGACGATGGCTATTATGTCAATATTTGGGCATAAAAAAGCATTTCCACCTAAATTTCTCATATAATTACATTACAGAAATCTCACTTTGCAAGGCATTTTTTTGTCTACATTTGGAAAGTTTACCAACAAATGCTCTGTTTCCATCAGGCCAGTCATGGGTACAGATCCTTGCGACATGAGGCCATGAGGTGATGGCGGTGGATGAAAGGCGCGGCAATGGGCCTCAGGACCTCGTCACGGTATCTCTGTACATTCAAATTGCCATTGATAAAATGTAATTGTGTTCGTTGTCTGAAGCTTATGCCTGCCCATACCATAACCCCACCGCCACCATGGGGCACTCTGTTCACAACGTTGACATTCGCAAACCGCTCGGCCACATGGCGCGATACACGTGGTCTGCGGTTAGACATTCTGCCAAATTCTCTAAAACGACATTGAAGGCAGTTTATGGTCAAGAATTTAACATTACATTCTCTGGCAACCGCTCTAGTGGAATTTCCTGCAGTCAGAACGCCAATTGCACGCTCCCTCAATTTGAGACATCTGTGACAAAACTGCACATTTTAAGAGTGGCCTTTTATTGTCCTCAGTATAATAGGTCTAGGACTTTTAATACTTGTGTAATGATCATGCTGTTTAAATCAGCTCCATGATATGCCACACCTGTCAGGTGGATGGCTTATCTTGGCAAAATAGAAATGCTGACTAACAGGGATATAAACACATTTGTGATTCCTGGGATATTTTATTTCAGCTCATGAAACATGGGACCAACACTTAACACGTTGTATTTATATTTCTGTTCAGTAATATATGTCAACTTTCTTTCATTGTACAATAGGCCTAGCCAAAGGCTATTAGTAACCCATGCTAGTTGTTGCATGTTAGAGCTTACAAATATTTTCAACCGTGACAAAACTGCTAGCATGTGCGGTGCGCTTTGATAGGCTAATGGTGTTTTCCCATTGGCGCGTAGCCTACCGTCTTGTGCCTATTGCTGCGCTTATGTGAATAAATAGTTTAGCAACATTTTAGGCTAAACGTTCTGATCGGTTTGGAATAGGCTTCTTTCACAACAAGCTGACCAATAGAATATATAAACCGTTATACTATGGGGGGGGGGGACAGTAGATAGGCTAGGGATTTAGCTGTTCATTACTCGTCTTGTTGGCTGAGGAAAAGTAAAATGAGAATTTGGTAAGAAGGATCGCACATCGTTGCATCCTCCACTTGCATGTTCTGCTAATATGAATTAATCTAAATGTGATTTGCCATTCTGAGCACCGTGGGTGGACGACCTAATCAGGTAATGCATTCAATGCATATGGGTCCGGTAAAAACAAAATGCTACTGGGTCAAAAGTCAGGCTGAAGAAAAAGGAACCATGGTTAGAAAACCACGAGACACATTCTGCAGCATCAGATCATTCTTGCTGCTAGGCTCTAGGGGACTTTTAGCCGTATTGCTCCTACCTATCCAGTCCTTTCAGATCTACACAAGCACATCTGTACCAATGTTACCACTCATACACTCACCAGAAGGAAGTAGAGTGGGGAAAAGGGGAGGAGAGCAGATGAGGATTAATGATATAGATGCAGAGGAAGGACGAGGAAAAGAAATGTAGTGATTGTGGAGAAAAGGAGGATAGAGAGAGAGAAAGGTAGGAAAGAGTGTGTGTGTGTGTGTGGGGGGGGGGGGGGGGGGGGGGCTGTATCCTGCTTCACCACCTGGGCAGAGAAGACTGGCACAGCATCAGACATGGCTGTGCCCGCCTGGCACACTGCTGCCCTGGGGCTGTAACCTCTCCCCCCCTCATACCCAGCACAGCCTGGTACAGCCCACCATAGGATAACACAGCACAGCTAGTATAGTCAAGCCCTTTCTTCTAACAAATGGCCTTAACCAAAGGCAGTCCTAGTAAACAGGAAACCCAAGTTCAAACAGGGGAACACAGGTGCTCATGTACTCGCACACACAGACACGTTTCCGCACGCAGACACTTATTGGCTACAACCCACCACACTTGTTCCTTCACAATCCTGTACACTGAAATGAACAATGCATACATACATCAGTAGGGTATCTCAGTAAGAAACAAAACAGAAATAGGTCTAGGAATTATTTTATATTTTCTACAATTGCATGGTCAGTTTGATGTGCAATTACATTAAGAACATGCTTGTACTGTTACACACTGATGACAGCAGAAAGGAGTCCACAGGGAAAGCAGTAATGATTGAATGTACGGAAAGATGTGTGTGTGTGTGTGTCTCAGTCCTGGTCGGAGAGCTCCAGGTCTTCTACCAAGTCCTCGTCTCCCTCTGCCAACTCTTTCAGAGCCACGCTAGACAGCTGCTTTGGCGCCTTGGAGGCTTTAGCCTCCTCTTCATCATCGTCATCATCGTCATCATCTTCATCACCACCATCTATAGAGACATGGGGAGGAAGAGCATGAAGGAGGGATTCATTTAAAGGGGCAATCTGGGATTCAAACAACAATGCCAAAGTAAAAAAATGTGGGCCTATGTACCAATCCAATTACCCCTTAAGTAGGAATGATCAATGTCTGGAACACTGCAAGTTTGAACTATGTTTGTTTTTCATACTGATGTAATACGATAACTTTAAACATGTAGAAAACAAATCACACCACAAGACCTCCCCAAGTCAATATCAGGCAGCAATGGTTGTAAATTGCTTGGTCTGACACATGATGGGGGTTAGTTCTGCCCAAAATGGGGTTGAGTGGAGAATATGGCAGGTTTCCTTATGATGGAGTGAACAATATGTTGGAAGCTCTCCTCAGTTCAATTGGAAGGCTAGGTGGAGCCATCACCATTTTGATTACACCCAGTCATATTCCCTACAGATCTGCCAATTCAAAAGTGGTAGGAGGCTGGTGGTCAATCCTGGACCAGGCCTGTATGCATCCTCTAATACTCACACTAGTGTGCAGACCCGAACCAAACCGTACTCTGCTGACTTGCATGTTCCATTTTCACATTAGCCTTTCCATCACGGTTCCAGAAACTACAGTGGATGGGTAACCAGGCCAGCCCAGTACAGCTCGACTTGGTTCAGCTCAGTAGTGTGAAAAGCACATATTTGTCCTGTTCTGAAAGAGAAAAGCCAGTCCACAAACCTGAGGCACCACCATGGTCTTCCTCTGCCCCCTCATCATCACTCAGGTCAGACAGCTCTTGAAGAAGATCAGCATCATCCTCATCGTCGTCAGAGCCTCCCTTTTTGTCTGGCAAGAAGAGAATTAGAATATGTAGTACCACTGAATACTGCTCATTAGAATCTGTAGTACCAGTGAATACGTGTCATTAGAATCTGTAGTACCAGTGAATACGACTCATTAGAATCTGTAGTACCAGTGAATACGTTTAGAATCTGTAGTACCAGTGAATACGTCTCATTAGAATCTAGATTACCAGTGAATACGTCTCAGAATCTGTAGTACCAGTGAATATGTCTCATTAGAATCTAGATTAAAAGAATACGTCTCATTAGAATCTAGATTACCAGTGAATACGTCTCATTAGAATCTGTAGTGCCAGTGAATACTGCTCATTAGAATCTGTAGTACCAGTGAATACGTCTCATTAGAATCTGTAGTATCTGTAGTACCAGTGAATACGTCTCAGAATATGTAGTACCAGTGAATACGTCTCATTAGAATCTGTAGTGCCAGTGAATACTGCTGATTAGAATCTGTAGTATCAGTGAATAAGTCTCATTAGAATCTGTAGTACCAGTGAATACGTCTCATTAGAATCTGTAGTACCAGTGAATACGTCTCATTAGAATCAGTTTTGAACGGTCATCCAAATCGGGAACTCGGGCCTCTTTCTAGAGCTCCGACCTGAAGATCAAGGACTTCATAATATGACCTTATATTTTTCTGAATTCCCAGCAGCAGCAGCTCTTGTGCTGTCTGACAGATTTTCCCCTCAAAGGCTCTGTATCTGTATGGTGTAACCGTGTGATAAGATACAGAACGAATATACTGTACACATGCGCTAATATAATTCCACTAAATATTGCAAATAAACCTATACACCGATAAGTATGACCAGTTAAATGCATTTCCATCAACTAGTATTTCCATCAATGATTAGGCTAAAAAGTATTATTTCGCAATAGGATCTTTTCCTTCTACTGGACAACTGGCCGGCACCAATTTTATTTATCGGCTTTTCTATTTATTTTATCTGACAAAAGCCGGCTATTACCGGCTACCAGAAACACTGAATCAGATACACCATTTTGTAAAGATGGGTTGTAATATTATAGACGTAGGCAGTGGAACACTTAAAAGTGGAACACTTAAAAGCTGGACTTCAGAATTTTGGCAATGAAGCAATTTATCTAGTCATGTAAAAATAATAATAAAAATAATTACACCCACCCCCTGGAAATGTTTTACATATTTGGACAGATAGATATGTAATCTTAACTTCAACACCATTGACAGATAAAGGTAACCTAATTGAACAAATGACAAAGATTATACTTTGCAATCATTTATTAATTAAAAAAAAAAAAGGTCAACAGAAATGCAACTCCATAGTGCGGAAAAAGTAAGTACACCCCTAGCTGAAATAACTTAATGTAAACGTTTCTTGTAACTGTCTCTTACATCGACTGGGAGGAATTTTTGCCCACTCTTCTTTGCAGTACTGCTTCAAGTCCCCCCACAGCATTTCGATATAATTGAGATCTGGGCTTTGACTCGGCCATTCCACAACCCTCCATTTCTTCTTTTTGAGCCATTCTGTTGTAGCTTTGCTTTTGTGTTTTGGATCACTGTCCTGTTGCAAGATCCGTGTTTGGTTCAGCTCCAGCTTTTTGACAGATGGCCTCACATTCTCCTCAAGAATTCTCTGGTACAATATAGAATTCATGGTTGACTCAATGATGGCATGTTGGCCCTGAGACAGCAAAGCAGCTACAAACCTTAATGCCACGCCTCCATGCTTTACGGTTGGTATGAGGTTCTTCTGTTAAAAAAGGCAGTGTTTCGTTTTCGCCAAACATGGCGTCTGGCATTGCGGCCAAACAACTCCACCTTTGACTCATCTGTCCAGAGCACATTGTTCCAGTAGTGTTGGTCTTTACCCAGGTGTTGTATGGCAAACGTCAGTTGTATCTTGATATTTTTGGAGAGCAGAGGCTTCTTCCTTCCTGACCTCCCATGTAGGCCAAGTTTGTGCAGTCTCTTTCTGACAGTTGATTTATGCACTTCGACATTGATTGTGGCGAGAGAGGCCTGTAGATCCCTTGATGTTACCCTGGGGTTCTTAAGAGACTTCTATGAGCATCTTTCGGTCAGCTCTTGGGCTGATTTTGGTGGGACGACCTGTCCTAGGTAGTTTGCCAGTGGTCTGGAATTTTCTCTATTTGCAGATGAGACGTCGAACAGTGGAATTATGTACTTTGAATTGCTTGGAAATGGATTTGTAACACCTCCCAGACTCATGGGCATCAATCTTTCTTCCGAGGGCCTCGGGTTGGTCTTTTGATCTTGGCATGATGTGTTACCACACACCCATATGGTTAAGACCAAATCAGACCAAGTTTACAATCTTTATGGATGGCTGGACCCTCTTTAGTTCCTGTCTAATGGTTTCCTAATCATTTGCCCGTTTTGGTGAACCTGATTCTAATTTTAGCCATTTTATGTGATGGTACAGGTAGGGGTGTACTAACTTTTCCCCCCATATGGAAAAGTTACATATCATTTTTTTGAGTGATTTGTTAAATTGGGTTTCCTTTATTAATGAATGTGGTGGGAATTTAACTCAAATATCCATGTGTCCAAATATGTTTAAAGAAATACCACTTTCAAGGGGGTGTACTTACTTTTTCACATTACTGTACTTCCCAAGAGTCAGATGAACTCGTGGATAACATTTTTATGCATCCAGTACGAAAAAAGTTAGAGATAGTTTTGCAAGCCAATGCTAACTATCGTTAGCACAATGACTGGAAGTTTATCATATCTACTAGCATGCTAGCAGTTACCAGAAGACTTCCAGTCATTGTGCTAGTTAGCAAATGCACTAACTTTAGTTAGCAACTTCCTTCAAACTGCACGCAGTATGGGCCCAGACGTGTGTACATGCAGGCAGGTAGGTAGCATCTAACCACTTTGGGATTGCCTATTACCTGCATGGTGATGGAGTTGAGAATACATTACTCATGACAGTTTACCACAGCCAATTTCACACATCTTACACTCAGTCACTGCCTAAATATATCAAATGGAGATAGCAGGCAGGCTTCACTTCAGACGGCTACAAATTCCTTCTGTAAAATGGGAGAGTCTGTCCTGTATGTGTAAGTGTGTGTGTGTGTGTGTAGCAGAAGCCACTGCAGAGTGGTCCCTGAGCTATAAAGTAGGGTTTGATGAGATGCTGGTAGCCAGGAGAGGAGAGGGGCACAGACACTTCAATTGCCACACTCCCAACACTTACTACTAAGAGCGTATTGACCACACACACACACAACGATACAGTGAGCTACCTAGAATGACCAGTCAAATCTATTTACACCGACTGGTATTTCAATCAATGAATAAGCCAAAAAGCATTGTTTCGCAACATCATTTTTTTCTTCTCCCGGACAATTGGCCGGCGGCAATTTTATTTATCGGCGTTTCTATGTATTTTTTAAATCGGCCAAAAGCCGGGTATTACCGGCTAACGGACACCTTGACACACACACACACACACACTGACTCGGGTTGAGGTCGAAAATATACAGGTTAGGACAAAGTCATAATTCCATGCAGAAGCATTCGAAGAAAAAAAGAAAAAAAAATTAACGGGACCAGCGCCGGATTAGGATTGAAAATGTGACCAGCAGTCGGGAAATCAAGTAATAAAGTTAATTTTTTACTTAATAGAATGACAGGAAAATAGTTATGCTATGTGTTTGCTGAGTAGTTAGCTGAACTTTACTACGATTGCATTTATTTTCCACTTTGATGACACTTTCTGTTCTGGTTACATTCACTTCCAGAAAATGTCCCTTGCATTGCTGGTCCTGTATATTTCCGACCTAGACTGGGATTGTGAGGGACAGTAGGATCGACATGCCCGTCTGCCCCATACGACCTTGAGGACTTAACACCCCAAAATGACAACTAGACACATGCATAGAAACCAGTCTTCTCCTCTCCTCACACTTTCCTCCTCTCCATCTCCCCCTCTCCACCACTGGGGCATCTCCTGACTCCAACCAACAACAGTTTGGTAAGCTGCCCAAAGGTTGGAAGGTTGTCAAGGGCTGGGGGGTGGGTTGGTTTGTGTGTGCGGAGGCCATGCGGGGGCAGCCAGTTAAGCCTTGGGAGCTGGAGGGAAGCTGAGGGGGAAGTACTGGGGAGCGGCCACCTCTGGCTGTTCCAGTGAGCTGGTTTGAATTAGGAACCCCCACCGGGTTCCAAGCCTGTGCTTCCTGTGAGAGAGCAAGGGGAAGGGCCGCCGGGGCGAGGTGGGCCGGTGGCTCGCGGGCAGCTGCCCGCCCATTTGCGGAGACTCTCCCTACAATGAGGACCAGATGGACAAAAAAAAAATCCCCTACCGCCCCCTCACTCTCTCCGACCTCTAAGGTTTTTTCCCTCCCTCGAGCGTGTCCAACTGTAAAGCTGTAAAAGAGGACTCCTGCCCTATGGATGACCCATAGCAGAGGGCCAGACACACAGGGCTTAAAGGAAGACACGAATGACAGCTGCACTCAGCTGAGAGAAAAATATAGGAAGAGAGAGGAAAGAGCGAGAAAGGGAGAGAAATATAGCTGGATAGGGAGAGAGAAAAATATAGGAGAGAGAGGGAGAGGGAAATATAGAAGGAAGAGAAAGATACAAATATAGGAGAGACTTAAGTCTAACTAATTAGACAGAGCATGTCTTGCTGGGAGGGCAGACTGGCTACACTAAGGCCAGTTGTACATTCCCTCAGAATAAGCTATTGATGGATGGGAGCAGGACTCACTAACACAGCCTTCAACAGAGCTCACACCCAGAGTATGGAAGTAACGTCATTTATACAACGGGTGGGTCTAATCCTGAATGCTGACTGGTTAAAATGGCATTCCAGCCGGTGTCTTTTTCACAAGTTACGACCGGCTAAATCTATGACGTTGAAATGCCTACTCTGTTCCATCTCACTGCCTCATCAACCCTGCCAGGAAATGTATAAACTTAATCTCCACTATAAAAAGCATCTAGACATCTCACATTTCTTTTAGACTAGCATTTGGTTTTCAACAGCAGAGATTTGTATAAACCTTGCCGTCTGTCTCTCCGACCTATTCAACAGTGTTTCAATATTGAATAGCGATCTCCACCATCCCATATAAAGTGAATGTGTCCGAACGAGAGAGAGAGCAAATTGAGCTGGTTGTCATAGCAACACACAACTTTTTCCAGTTGACTGGCTAAATCGATACACTGTTGCGGAAAATAAAATGGATGAGTAGAACATTTCTTTTGATCTTTTCGGCGGCAAGACTATGTATGAATGGGAGAAAGAGATGGCAATAATACCCAGGCATGCAGATTTGCGGGAAACTGCGTTGAATGGAGAATAATAAGAAATAAAACACAGTTAAGAATACAAACTGGGCTGTGCGTTGTTTTGAGGGCTGGCTAGCAGAGAATAAAAAATAAATAAAGAAGAATAGTTGACTTCCAAACGGTAAATTAAGGAAGAGTTTAACATCCTTCTCCGACAGTTGTATGGAAATTTACGAAATGGGAAGGATGAGCGGTACAGCATAAGTAGCTACCTGGCACTCCGGAGTGGGCTCAACCGGTTTCTAAATGACCCACCCATCTGTTGCAGCTGGTGCCTTATGAAGGACACTGAATTTACCACCTCAAATCGTGTATTTCTGGGCAATATCAAACAGCTAAGAAGGCAAGGAAAATAAATCACAAACAGCCACCCTCCCATCACCGATAAGGACATGGCCCAGCTCCAAAACTCCCAGGCTTTGAATCCCGGTACACCAAGGGGTCTGGTCCAGAAAGATTGGTTCGATCTACAGTTACATCGGGGTCGAAGAGGAAAACAGACAACTAAAGCCCAACACATTCCTCGTAAAAACAGACGAGAACGGTCTAAGGTATGTTGTTCATAGCCCGTTTGTGTTATTTCTAAGTAGCACTGGTAATTAGGCTACTGGAAAACAATATAAAAAAGCTCTCTCTCTCTCTCTTTCTCTCTTTCTCTCAGATAAGCCACTCTCGAAAATAACGAGACAAAGAATCATCTGGACCCAAGGGAGAAGGGCAGGGAGTCCAAGAGCGGATTCATGTTCGAGCAGCCAGGGAACCCACTATGCCCGGTGGCATCACAGGAGGAATATCTATCGAAATAACCGGAGAACACCCTTGCATTTTCTCTCCACCCAAGGAGAGGAGAGTATCGGGGACTCGATCTGGTACACGTCAGAACCGATGGGCGTGAACAATCTGGCAGCACTTCTACCCAAAATCTACAGGGCAGCGGCAACAACTACATACACTAATCACAGCAGAGAATGGATGCTTTCATTCAGGCAAAGTCGCACAACAGATTTTGAAATTGTATTTCATCTTTATTTAACCATAATCATAAGTTCATTGTTATGGATGTATCCAAATAAATTTAACTAGAAATGCAGCTACTTTGCTGTCATTCTGGCTGCACTGTTTGACGTGACTGTAAATTAGCCGTAGTTGGCTAGCTAGCAAGCGATAAGAACGTCGCCAGCAGTATGGCAATGGAAGATTTAGAACGAATGACTGGGTCGCGTCTATAGATATAGAACAAAAAGAACTAACAACTGGGATACGAATATACCGGCTCTCTGGCATTATCACTTAAATATCAAAATGAGCGAGGCCAAATGTTCATCCCAGAAAGGGAAGAGGAGCTGTATCCTTGCCATCTAGCCGCTCAATAGTCTACTACAGTGTGTGTGTGTGTGTGTGTGTGTGTGTGTGTGTGTGTGTGAGAGAGACTTTGCTTCTGTGCTGTTGGCTAACAGTCTGTAGATCAGGGTTTTATGTAAAAGTTCAAAATTCAAACATTTTTTTTTAAAGGATGGAAATGATTGTTTTAGTCAAACATATTGGTTTGGGCTTGTGGGGTTAATTTGCCCAAACATTTTTATTTACAAAAGCCTACAAATTATTTGTAATTACAGTTGAAGTCGGAAGTTTACATACATCTTAGCCAAATACATTTAAACTCAGTTTTTCCCAATTCCAGACATTTAATCCTAGTAAAAATTAGGTCAGTTAGGATCACGACTTTATTTTAAGAATGTTAAATGTCAGAATAATAGAGTGATTTATTTCAGCTTTTATTTCTGTCATCACATTCCCAGTGGGTCAGAAGTTTACATAAACTCAATTAGTATTTGGTAGCATTGCCTTTACATTGTTTAACTTGGGTCAAACGTTTCGGGTAGCCTTCCACAAGCTTCCCACAATAAGTTGGGTGAAATTTGGCCCATTCCTCCTGACAGAACTGGTGTAACAGAGTCAGGTTTGTAGGCCTCCTTGCTCACACACGCTTTTTCAGTTCAGCCCAGGTCAGTTCTGTCAGGAGGAATGTGATGGCCACTCCAATACCTTGACTTTGCAGTCCTTAAGCCATTTTGCCACAACTTTGGAAGTATGCTTGGGGTCATTGTCAATTAGGAAGACCCATTTGTGACCAAGTTTTAACTTTCTGACTGATGTCTTGAGATGTTGCTTCAATATATCCACATAATTTTTTCTTCCTCATGATGCCATCTATTTTGTGAAGTGCACCAGTCCCTCCTGCAGCAAAGCACGCCCACAACATGATGCTGCCTCCCCCGTGCTTCACGGTTGGGATGGTGTTCTTCAGCTTGCAAGCCTCCTCCTTTTCCTCCAAACATAATGATGGTCATTATGGCCAAACAGTTCTATTTTTGTTTCATCAGACCAGAGGACATTTCTCCAAAAAGTACTATCTTTGTCCCCATGTGCAGTTGCAATCCGTAGTCTGGCTTTTTTATGGCGGTTTTGGAGCAGTGGCTTCTTCCTTGCTGAGCGGCCAATCAAGTTATGTCGATATGGAACTTGTTTTACTGTGGAAATAGATACTTTTGTACCTGTTTCCTCCAGCATCTTCACAAGGTCCTTTGTTGTTGTTCTGGGATTGAGTAGCACTTTTCGCACCAAAGTACGTTCATCTTTAGGAGACAGAACGCGTCTCCTTCCTGAGCAGTATGACGGCTGCATGGTCCCATGGTGTTTATACTTGCATATTATTGTTTCAGATGAACGTGGTACCTTCAGGCGTTTGGAATTTGCTCCCAAAGATGAACCAGACTTGTGGTCTACAATATTTTTTCTGAGGTCTTGGCTGATTTCTTTTGATTTTCCCATGATGTCAAGCAAAGAGGCACTGAGTTTGTAGGTAGGCCTTGAAATACATCCACAGGTACACTTCCAATTAACTCAAATTATGTCAATTAGCCTATCAGAAGCTTCTAAAGCCATTTTCTGGAATTTTCCAAGTCAATTTATTGTATGTAAACTTCTGACCCACTGGAATTGTGATATAGTGAATTATAAGTGAAATAATCTGTCTGTAAACAATTGTTGGAAGAATTACTTGTGTCATGCACAAAGTAGATGTCCTAACCGACTTGACAAAACTATAGTTTGTTAACATGAAATCTTTGGAGTGGTTGAAAAATGAGTTAATGACTTCAACCTAAGTGTATGTAAACTTCCGACTTCAACTGTATGTTCCGGCCCACGGACCATCCGCTCAAGAAAGAAATTGTTTCATGGGTGAATCTATTTGATGATCCCTGCTGTAGATGGTCTCTGTGCAACTCAATACAGCCTCCTAGTGGCCAAGACATGCATAGCATTGGACCATTGAGCATGCGCATCATCAGGTGAGAGACACTACTGGAGTCTTTATTGGCCAGCCTAACAGGAAATGTAGTAAGATCATGCCTGCAGATCAAGAGATTTATCAGGCAATTGGAATTCAAATATTGCTAATTCTGAGACTTTGAAATCCCTGTGCAAGGCATTGAGACAATTGCCGAACTGCATTAACTCTGGTTCAGTGTCATTAAGGTCACGCATGAGGAACATTTTTGCAACAGGAAACCAAAATGTGTATTTCTTACTGGACAGGGCCGAGTCACACCACCCCCGTTTCGGAAAGTTGTCCTTCCGATTGGTGTCTAATGAACAGGACCCAGCTGTGTATGTAAACTGAGTTACCTTTGACTTTGAGTCCTCCGTCGTCATCTGAGTCGCTGTCGGACTCAAAGAGATCCTTGAACTCCTTCTTGTCCACTGCCTTCTTCTCCTGAATCTTCCTGCGTTTAATCTCAGGGAGGTCCAAGTCTTCCATCTTAAATGAGTGAGGAAATGTCAATATGCATGTTTCATTTCAAAATGTAGTGTTATGGAAAAAGTAACCTTACAAAACACTTTACAAACATTTAGGGTTTTAACACTTCCCTGAACGAAGCCTGGCGCCACATTAATTAGGCCTACATCTCTGTCCGTTTTCTAAAACCACTGGAAACTGAGAACTGGTCAAATTCTTCAAAAATGTTTGCATGCAACCTTGAACACTTCCGCATCAATGCATTATCTTACTCAAACCTTCCAAGTTAAATGTATGGGAAAATAGGATGGGGACGTTTGATGAATTCGGATGAATGTCCTGAAAATACTTAAACAGTTGGTATGTCGGTGTGTGCGTCCGATACTTACCCTCTCCTTCCCAGAGATCTCCAGCTGGATCTCCTTCTCCCTTAGCTTCTTCCACTGGCTGTAGTACCTGGTGAGGGGTGTCCCCTCCTCCGCAGTCTGCTTCTCCCACTTCGCCTGCACACACAATCAAGAAAAACACACTTGCTACTAGCCACCCTGTATTTGTTTGTGTCTTAGGGCTGGGAATAACCAGGATATTATCAAAATACTTAGGTGCCGATACAAAATGTATTGCGATTCTCACGATTATATATGTATTGCGATTAGATACTGCTATTTTATTATTTGATGTTCAAAACATATTGCTCACTATAAGTCTGAGAGCGAGACACAGAGCGACACAGAGCGACCGAGAGAGAGACAAAGCGAGAGACAAAGCAAGAGAGAGAGGCAAGAGAGAGAGAGACAGAGAGAGACAAAGCTAGAGAGACAAAGCGAGAGAGAGAGAGACTGCAATATCTTTGCTCAACTCTTGGTAAGAGTCCCTTCATCCAACTGGTCCGGGGGCTGAGTTCACAAACTTGTTCCACTTACACACTGAAGCCTCAGGACCAGAACATCCAATCAATCAGAATTAACCAAATTACAAAACATCTAAAACAAAACTACATTACCTATTGGAAAACACAAACACAAGCAAAATGCAGTGTTATTTGGCCCCAAATCGAGAGTACACCATGGCAAACTATCTGACCATGGTGACTGATCAAAACCTCAGGAAAACCTTGACAAAGTACAGGCTCAGCGAGCACAGCCTTGCTATTGAGAAGGGGAGACACAGGAAAACCTGGCTCCCTGTAGAAGAAAGGCTGTGCAATCACTGCACCACAGCAGAGCCAGAGACAGAGCTGCACTTCCTCACAAAATGTGAAAAATTTTAAACTATCAGAGAGAGTCACTTCCCCAAATTTGAACAAGTAGTCCAGGGCCTTGAGGACCTCTGAAATAGAAAGGCTGCCAATCCTTTTGGGGGAAGACATGGACAGCTGTGCGCTGGCAGCCTGACATATTTCATGTCTTACATTATTCCTATGTTGTTATTTTGTTCTTTGATGTAATTATAAAAAATAAAAAAGAATGTATGATACTTTGGCAATATGTACATTGTTGCCAATAAAGTGAATTGAATTGAGAGACAAAGTGCGCGAGAGAGAGAGACAAAGCGTGAGAGAGACAAAGCGAGAGAGAGACCGAGTGAGAAGAGAAGCTGAAAGAGGAGACTGGAGGACCTACGCCAGCCTTTCCCCTAAAGGTTTTTGCGGATGGTATTGATCAGTCCCAATAGGATTATCTGACCTCCAAATTCAATAGACCGTATAGACCGCAGCTTCCTTCGTCGGTTAGCTTAACGTATTTACGACAATTTGCAGTGGCGGTTATTAGGCTGAGCCCCAGCACAAAGAGGAGAGGACAGGACGTGAACAGAAAGATCTAAGTCTTTTGAAAAAACACTTCAAACCCAGACAAAACAATGCTATCAGATTAGGGTGGAGATTTTGGCTCAGCTTCTCTCTCACACCTAGCCTAACTACTCTAGAAGATGGCAAAAACCTTTCGCTCAAAATTGTTTTAAAAATCATAGGCCTACCAAGAAAAAAGCTATTTAGGCATCAGTTGAGGCCCATTCAAATGTGATTTGTGTGTCTAGGGCCAGAGGGGAGTGATGGCCTTTCCATGGCAGCCGGAACGGGGGCTGGCCTCTACCTGGCCACATGGTTACCGTGCAGCATGGGGACGGATACCATGGCGACAGGCTCCTCTGGGCTGTGAGCCGTGGCGACAGGCGCTGCCCCCATTGCCACGCTGTCTGTCTCTCAGTCTCTGGCAGCGCGCGCACAAACGCACTTCTCCAAGGCTAAACTTCACACAGCGACATCCCCACTTTAATTTCAAATATTTATCATGGGCACTGGGCGAGGCACTCAGCCAGGATTGGAGGAGCAAAGCAATGCAGCCTGGGGAGGGTGTGTGTGTGTGTGTTTGGTGGGGCCGGTGGAGAGTGCACACGGGTGTGAGGAAAACGCACACAGGAAATGGCATTTCTGCCCACACACACAAACCTCCAATAATGTCCCATGATTAAGGCGCGAGGCTGGTTCAAACCTATAAAGGAGGGTCTCATGACCACAGAGCTGTCCTTTAATTAGCGCCACAGTGTTCACTTAGGGATGTCCCCGCCAGCATCCCTCCCTCTATCTCCGCTTCCTACTCAAGTTTCACTGCAGCCTTGGCTCTTATCTCCGCACTGTCTGTGTGTGTGTGTGTGTGTGTGTGTGTGTGTGTGTGTGTGTGTGTAGCAGACACAGCCAGAGGAAGGGTCAGGGGGTTAAGGGTCAGGGGGCACATGATGGTTTAAAGCTCTAGGCTGGTGGAGACCTTCACAGGCACTTCCTTTGGGAGCTCGCCCAGGATGGTGTGTGTATGTGTTTTGGTGAGGGGGTGTACAGGGGGTTAAGAGGAGCTGGGACTGCTCTAGGCAGTCGTTTGGAGTGCTCCCCAGCTGACACCGGTGTGTGTGTGTGTGTGTGTGTGTGAAATGTGTTGGAATGCAACAACCAACGCAACTCAAGAATCAACCGTTGATGAACCATCACATAATTGAAGAAGTTCACCTCTGTCTTATGTATTCACTGGGTGAATGTCTATATATTTGGGGGAGCAGAGGCACTGATGGGAAAGACAGAGGTGTGTGTGTTGAAGAGGTGAAATAAGGGCTCAGGAACAGCAGCCCGGACAGGCTCAGTTGCTCACAGGCGGGCGCACACACAGCCAAACTCACCACGGCGGTCGCGTCGGCCACTCCAAAGGCGGCCCTCTGTCTACGGGCTGTGATGTGGCTGCTGTTCTCCTGAACCTTCTCCAGCAGCTGGCGGATCTGCTTGCAGTAATTGGCCACTTTGCATTCCTTCAGGAACGCTTTCAGCTGTGGAGCAGCGGAGAGGAAGGCAGACGGAGGTAGAAAGGAGAAGGGGGGATGAGGGAGGAAGAGTGAAAAACGGTATATAATCACCTAGCCTGATGCTTGTCTTTCCCCTCTGGACTGTCGCTACTTTATGCCCAGCGTGTGTGTGTGTGTGTGTGTGTGTGTGTGTGTGTGTCTGTGTGTGTGTGTGTGTGTGTGTAGCAACAATAAAAACTGGAGTAGAAGAAAAGTGAGGGCAGATTCTGACTTTGTTGGCTCTTCGGCTTGTAGAGGTGCTCGCCTCCCACCCACTGCTGGCCGTCTCTGACAGGAAGTGGGCTCAGTGGTTGGTCGCCAGGGCCGTAAAAACAACGGCAAGCCGGTGGAGCCATTAAAGGTCAGCACAGACACACTACACTCATCCCCCTTCTCTCTCTCGCCCTCTTTTTCCATCTGGCCTACTTACCATAAGACAAAGTCAAGTTTCATGCAGCCTTGTGTTTGCTGTAGAGAGGCATGCAGCTTAGATTTTATTTTGTTACTTGATAGTCAACAAAAACCCCTCAAGATGTTCTGGTTAGTATGTTGAATATAATGTAGAATTTTTTAAAAAGCAACAAAGACCAGATATTGATGTCTGAATCAGTCCCTGATTAGGAGAAGAGAATTAAAACTTGAAGTGTTTTTGCCCATCTCTGGTTTAGGGTACGGACATTATACCATTGCATCAAATGGTGAAGTGGCTCTAATAGCTGACTTGGAGTGGAGAGAAGGAGATGGTGGTATTACCTGGATGATGGTGGGCAGGGCCAGCTCTGGGAAGCCGATGGAGCAGGCCTGAGAGTGGAAGTACTCCAGGATCAGGTCATACATCTGCTCTATCAGCCCATCCTAAAACAACACAAAAGCACAAAATAAAAAACGTAAAAAAGGACCACACACCAATGGGATTTACACATTAACATTAAAGAGACTTGTTGTGAGTTAATGTGAGGAGGGTTGATACACATGCAAACACTGAGCTATATTACAGGGACACGCACTAACGCCACGTCTCAAACACACACTTTACAGATCACAGCTATTTATGTGAGTACAGCCGTCAGTACAGACTGGATTTACAGGACGTATCCGATTATCTCGAAGCGGTCACCTGTTGTCTGCCACCTGGTGCTGCCAACATGTGGCATCCCCCAGGGCTCTGTACTAAACCAGGTGGATATTCGACTGGCCACACACCCACACTTAACCCCTGACCCTCAGTTAAGATAACATTACCACCAGCTCATCCAAAGCCACAGCCCTCTATTCCAAATGATTTGGCATGGGACCGCAAACACGGCAGCAACGCAGAAGCAAAACAACAGAGGGTATGATAGAATGTTCTACCCATTTCAGTTATATTATGGCAATAATGCTGATTTCTGTACTGTAGGTCACATACAGCCTACTGTAGTCAAACGTTCTACTTGGTCTAATTGTCAGATAGGTTTTCATTTACCGATGTCTGGCAGTAGCAAGGGTGAGTCACCAGGCACTGACAGCACGGTAGAAGCAATTGGTGGAGCCAGTCACGTTGGTTGCCCCTGGCAACAGCACCGAAGCCAGTCCTGACCAGCAGAGTGCGAGGGATAATCCCAGAGGGCCGTGTGGCAATCCTCTTGGCTTGGTAAGAGCCCCTTATGTCGGCTTTTGCCCGCTGCCCTCAATCCACTTATGCACACACGGAGGGTAACACTCACAGTGTCAGGGAAGAGTAGGAAAACACTAACTAGCAGGGCCTAAGCCATAGAGTTGATCAGCTGCTCTTGTCGCCATGCATTAGAATGGCATCGTTATTAGCACATGCTACTTTCAACCTGTATACTTAGGCCTCTCCTACAATAGACCTAAGCTAGGCACACATGCCCTCTAGACATCCTAAAATAGCTAGGGTTAAGAAATATTCATGACCCATCTGACCTCTAGCAGTCATTGTATTAAGGTGCCACATCCATTAGAAAACAGGTGCATCACCATTAAGCTTGCCAAAAAAACATCATAGAAATAACCCAGTTAAATGAGAGGTGCACAGACAATCTGCATGCCTAATTAGTGGTAGCCTAATTGGATTCTTAATTGACACAATTTAAACAAAGCTTTCCATACATGTTTGCCCATGGAAGAAGTGGTCAGAAGGTGACCTGAATGCCAAAACATTCAGTAGATCAAGGTGCTCAAAGTTGACCTGATTTTATATACCCCACCACACCATGAGACATCCATGTCTTCATCACTGGAAGAGATAAATGGTTGAGTTAGATTTTTTTATTTTTTCATCAAATTGTCCTTTTTTTTGTAAATTTCCTAAAAACGCATCAACTCCCGCCATCGGTTGGGACAAAACGCTCTTGAAAACAGGGTGGATGTAATAAATAAAAGCCATAGAAGTGACCCATCCCTTCATTTTAGTACATTTATCAGCCAAAACATGACAAAAACATGACACCCACCCTGTATTCAAGAGCACCGATGGCGGGCACAGAAAATCTTGTTTCTCATGGTCTGAAAGTCCTTTGGGTGACTTTTGGCAGGGCTGTCATGTGCTTTTTATTGAGGTGTGGCTTTCGTCTGGCCACTATCATGAAGGCCTGATTGGTGGAGTGCTGCAGAGAGGGTTGTCCTTCTGGAAGGTTCTCCCATCTCCACAGAGGAACTCTAGAGCTCTGTCAGAGTGACCATCGGGTTCTAGGTCACCTCCCTGACCAAGGCCCTTCTCCCTCGATTGCTCATTTTGGCTGGGCAGCCAGCTCTAGGAAGAGTCTTGGTGGTTCCAACTTTTTCCATTTAAGAATGATGAAGGCCACTGTGTTCATGGGGACCTTCAATGCTGCAGAAATGTTTTGGTACCCTTCCCCAGATCTGTCTCGGAGCTCTACGGACAACTTCTTCAAACTCATGGCTTGGTTTTTGCTCTGACATGCACTGTCAACTGTGGGACCTTATATAGACAGGTGTGTGCCTTTCCAAATCATGTCCAATCAATTGAATTTAACACAGGTGGACTCCAATCAAAACATCTCAAGGATGATCAATGGAAACAGGATGCACCTGAGCTCAATTTTGAGTCTCACAGCAAAGGGTCTGAATGTAAATAAAGGTATTTCTGTTTTTTATAAATGTGCAACAATTTCTAAAAACCTGTTTTTCGCTTCTTCTTTACAGGGCATTGTGTGTATAAAATATATTTAATACATTTTAGAACAATGCTGTAACGTAACAAAATGTGGAAGAAGTTAAGGGGTCTGAATACTTTTCCGAAAGCACTGTATGTGAATGAAGAATTTTTTATAAATAAAATAGTTTGACAACCCCGTTAGTAAGCTTAATTCACAACCAATTATATTATCAAGTGATAAAGACATGCATGTCTCATGGTATAGAGGGGTATGTAAAATTGGTAAATTTTTTGCACATTTATCTCAGGAATGTTTGGGCATTCAGGTCCAAAAAGTCAATTTCTGAGCACTTCTAGAAGAGGGCAAATACGTATGTAAGGTTTAGTTCAAATCAAAAGAAATGCTGTCAAAAAGTGATTGAAATCAAATGGATTTGCCCAGTACTAAGTCTACTAATGCCGCAGATAATACATGCTAACTAAGCTAGCAGTACTCCCCTAGTCTAAGTCTTCTCCTGTGTCAGACAAGCCTAGTTAGTTAGCATGCTAAGCTAGCAGTACTCACCCTGTAGGCCTTCTCTTGCATGTTGGTGTTGCTGAGCTTCAGGATAACATCAAATTTGATGGGCTTCACACTCATCCGGCCAGGCTTCTTGTTGAAGTCCACCTGATGGATGATCTAAACAACAAGCAATGAACACAAAATGAGTGCGTTCTGAAATCATGCAACATTTCCAAAGACATGACACAAATGACAATGTCAAAACAGAAGAGCGCCCGCAAAAACACACGAGCCAGACATCAGCATCATTTGGTAATCATCCCATGGCTTGTCTCATGGAAAATCATTCAGACTCCTGACAATAGACACTAATAAAAGGTTCAATGTAAAAAGACACGTGTAAATGTTCAATGTAAAGATATAGCCAAAGTAGAGCTTAAAAAAGCATACCAGTAATGGCAAAAACAGTGTATATTTGTGTTTTAACCTATATATTGTACATCTCTATAAGGTGTTTTCTGTGTGCTAGATAGGCCTAGTCCTGTACATCATTTTGTGTCTTTACATATCACAGTGTGTGTGAGGTTGTTAGTACTAGGCGAGTGGAGTGTTCCAGGCCCGGTCTGTCTGTCTGTACAAACATCGGATGTGGTGGCGGTCTGGGGGGAGGGGGAAGTGGAAAGGCATGGGTCAGCCCTGATACAGAGGGAACCACTGGAGCAGGAAGCTCCAAATATATACCACCCCCGCTATCCCCCACTTGTAGAGACGCATGCGCATACGAGTATGAGTGGTGTGCATGGACATGTGTGTGGTCTGTGTTATTGTATATGGAGTGTGTGTATGCGTGTCTTATTGAGCGTTGGCCTGTGGTAAGCTACCATGAAAACGGCAGTATGGAGGCAACAGCTTGGCCTTGTGGGGGGTGGTCACCGTGATGGTCTGGAGTGCTTGCATGTGTGTGAAGCCGGACCATAGCGATAAAGAAAAGGCTGTGGGGCCTCCTGAGTGGCGCAGACGTCTAAGGAACTGCATCGCAGAGCTAGCCACTTTAATACAGATCCTGGTTCGATACCGGGCCGTGTCACAGCCGGCCGAGACTGGGAGACCCATGAGGCGAAGCACAACTGGCCCAGCGTCGTCCTGGTTAGGGGAGGGTTTGGCCGGCCAGGATGTCCTTTGGCCGGGTGCATGCATGCTGACACGGTCGCCAGCTGTACGGTGTTTCCTCCTACACATTGGTGCGGACGGATTCAAGGTTAAGCGAGCAGTGTGTCAAGAAGCAGTGCGGCTTGGCGGGGACGTGTTTCACACCGCTCTCAAACCTTCGCCTCTCCCGAGTCCGTACGGAACTACCAATTAGATATATGATGAAAAGGGCTAATAAAAAAAACAAGACAAGACTGTGGTTACGCTCTGCTCCTAACGAGCTCTGCAGACCACATCTTCTCTGCCTATGGCGCATGGCTGCGCCATTGGCAGAAGGGATGTGGTCTGCAGAGCATGTTATGGGCAGAGCGTAACCACAGCCTTGTCTTTATCGCTCAAGCCGTCCACACACACACACACAACACGGTGACCACTCCCACAAGGCCAAGCGGTCGCCTCCACACTGTCGTTCTCATGCTAGCTTACCACTAGTGTTGGAGTCGACTCCGTCTACTGTGACTGGAGTGGGCTCTTGCTTGACTCCCAAAACACGCTGAAACGGATGCGCACACACCACCTCATTATTGGTTCTTTTAAGAACTAAACGATTGGAAAATAATATCAGTTCCAACCCCTGGTGGAAATATTCACTGATTACCAATACAATATTTTGTATTAAAGCTGGAATTAAACGTGTAAAAAAATGCAATAAAAATCACAGTATCGAATCACGATACATATAGAATCGGAACCTAAGTATAGTGATATCGTATCGCGAGGTCCCTGACAATTCACCAGCCCCTAATAGCATCCATTGTTTGTCACGACACCCAACCATGACACTTAACAGTACACTCAGTGGCCAGTTGAGTAGGCGCACCCCCTGTTCACGGAAATGTGGCCGTGGCTTGATATATAAAATCAGGCAGAGGCATTCAGTTACTGTTTGATTGAACGTTAGAATGGACAAAACAAGTGACCTATGCAACGGAGCGTGGTATATGATCGTCGTGCCAGGTGCACCGGTTCCATTATCTTAGAAACGGACGGCCTCCAGAAACGACAGTGTCTAAGGTTTACGACAAACAAAAAACATCCAGTCAGCGGCAGTCCTGTTGGAGAAAACAGCTCGTTGATGAGAGGTTGAAGGAGAACGGCAACAGGCAGGCCACGAACAGGCAAATAACAGGCCAGTCCAATGAGTGCAGAACGGCATCTCTGAACGTCAGTCCTTGTCACGGATGGGCTATCGCACCCGACGACTACACCGGGTTCCACTCCTATCAGCTAAAAACAAGGGATCCAGTGCAATCACCAACACTGGACAATTGAGGAGTGGAAAAACATTGCCTGGAACATGAAAGAGAGTTATGTTTACTTGAGTGGCCACCGCAGTCCCCAGAACTCAGCGCATCTTTGGGATTAGACGGAATGGACTGTTCGCAGCATGAATGTACCGTTCAATTGGAAACCCTGACAAACGTACATGCATACCACACATACTCATATGACAAACCAACATACACAGTCAAACTGAAGATAGACTGTAGACTGTGACCTGCACTAATAACAAAGGAGTCCAACATTTTACATTTGAGTAATTTAGCTGACGCTGTTATCCAGAGCGACTTAGTTAGTGCATTCATTTTAATATAGCTAGGTGAGACAACCACATATCACAGCCGTAGTAAGTCCACTTTCCTTCAATAGAGACGTTATCAGCAAAGTCAGTGGTAGTAGGAAATTACAAGTGCAGGGGTTTTTTTGGGGGGGGGGGGGGGGGGGGGGGGGGAATAAGGTTGATGTCACAAACACACACCACTCACTTTACTTCCACCCCCTCATCTTTCAGAGCCTATTTCGTTGTTGGCTGTTGAGACCGACCACAGACTGTTTTCCACTGACACCTGACAAAATGTTACAATACTCCCACATTGTGATTCCACTGGTTTCGTTGTCCAATGCTGTCCTCTCACCATATTGCTCACATCTATTCAATCCGTTCTGATCTAGACCACACAAGCGCTTAGGGCAGGGGTGGCCAACCCGCCTCCTAGTGAGCTACTGGGAATGCATGCAGAGTTTTGATCCGACCCTGTTGTAAGTTAACATACAGGAATCAGTTGATCAAGGTGACTGGTTAGCATTTAACTAGTTCAGGGCTCTCCAACCCTGTTCTTCCAGAGCTACCCTCCTGTAGGTTCACTCCAACACCAGGTGTAACTGAATCAGGTCTGCTAGATTAGGATTGGAGTGAAAACCTACAGGAAGGTATCTCTCCAGGAACAGGGTTGGAGAGCCCTGAACTAGTTGAGTTACAGCAGGGTTGGAGCGCCCTGAACTAGTTGAGTTACAGCAGGGTTGGAGAGCCCTGAACTAGTTGAGCTACAGCAGGGTTGGAGCGCCCTGAACTAGTTGAGCTACAGCAGGTATGGAGCTAAATCCAGCAGGACCCGTATTCACAAAGAGTCAAATAGTAGGAGTGTTGATCTATGATCAGGTCCTGCTGTCCATATACTCTTATTTATTATAAAGTAAAAAAGGCCAAGCTGATCCTAGATCAGAACACTTACTCTGAGACGCTTTGTAAATACAGGCCCAGGAGGGTATTGCTCTGGGAGGAGAGATGATCACCTCTGGCAGGGGGTAGAGGGGTCTTACCTCCAGTAGGAAGGGCAGAACGGGCACAAAGGTGTGGGTGCTGCCAGAGAGGAGGGTGAGGGCTCGCACACAGTGGATCCTCAAAGGGTAGTAGCGTGAAGTAGGTACCAGCCTGCACAATAAGAGAGATGGAGATTCACAACAGTGGTCAACACTACCACCTGCTGGTGAAAGTGTGAAGTTAAACCTTTGGGTGCAGTTTCACAGACACATATTACTCCTAGTCCTGGGCCAACATTTATTTTATTTTATGTGATTGTAATTGAAATCAAAGACGGAAAAACAATACAACATCTGCGGAGACCATAGGCTGGTCATATCATGCTATGTAGACATCCTACCCTAACAGAGGGTGTACATACTAAAGCACTTGTTATTGTTGATCTATACAACAACTATATACTAATGCTAATAGTTGGTGAAAAACAGATGGTTTAGCTTTATATTTTTGGCAAAAGAGATCCAGTATTCTCCTTCTCCATAGCTCTCTGTGTGATATCCTGGTAGTGTGTCTGCTAGAATATCATCATGAAACAGATTGATCCCAAGTTAAGCCCATAGGTCTGTGTGTGTGTACCCACTTGATGGTGCCCACTATGACCTGGCACAGTGGGTAGATGAGGGGTTGCAGGACGTCGCTGGGGTGCAGGGTGCTGAGCACACGACACCACAGGTACAGGCAGTGGACAAACTGCCAGTTATACACCGACTGGTATGTCTCCTGCAGGGATCACACACACACACACCTTAAAGTACATTTACAACATCTGCACACGTTAGCTCGACCGTCCCGAGGTCCTGTAGAGGTTGAAGTACATCACATTAAACATCAGTACTGATCTAAATGCCATTGTTGGTGGTTTCTACATTTTTACTGGGATACAGTCTGAGACGAGCAATGTGCCCCTTCAAACATTCAACCTCCAGCTCTGTACCCCCTCAATCAGCCCACTCTTAAATGTTGTTTTTAGCCATCATTGTGAGCCTGCCACACACACACACACACATACACTCACTATACGATACATTTATTAAACATAAGAATGAGTGCGAGTTTGTCACAACCCGGATCGTGCGAAGTGACAAAGAGCTCATATGACCAGGGCACAAATAATAATTGTTCATTTTGCTCTTTATTTAGCCATCTTACATATAAAACCTTATTTGTTCATCAAAAATGGTGAAAAACTCGCTACAGGTTAACGAGAAGGGTGTGCTTGAAAGGATGCACATAACTCTGTAATGTTGGGTTCTATTGGAGTCTCAGTCTTAAATCATTTCCCACACACAGTGTGTGCCTGTATTTAGTTTTCATGCTAGTGAGGGCCGAGAATCCACTCTCACATAGGTACGTTGTTGCAAAGGGCATCAGTGTCTTAACAGCCAATTTGCCAAGGCAGGATACTCTTGAGCGGAGCCCAATCCAGAAATCTGGCAGTGGCTTCTGATTAAATACAATTTTCACAGAACCGCTTGTTGCAATTTCGATGAGGCTCTCTTGTTCAGATATCAGTAATGTCTTCCTTAATTGACCCCCCATAAACGTAACGGACATATAACAGGAGCTGTTCCAGGCCTGCCAAATCTGTTGACTCATCCAGCTGTAACGCATAGAATTCACTGGCTTGTATGCAAAGTAATAATTGTTTCAAAACATATCCTGCCATGTCACTGATGCGTCGTGAAACAGTGTTGTTTGATGAAGGCATTGTCTGTATCGTTTTTTTGGCCTTTTCCCACAGCATTGTCCGAGCCATATCCGTGGCTTATTTTTCAAATTGGCATGTTTCGTTTCTAAATGTCTGCGCAAGATTGAAGGTTTCATTGAGTTGTGAGATAGTACTTTTGCACATATAACATACTGTGGCTGAGGAAAGGCACTACTCCCAATATAAATCAAATTTAAATCATATAAGTGAACACCAAGTGGAATTCCAATGGTTAATGTGATTGGATGTTAATTATTTGACTAGGCTACCTGTATTTGACATTGTGTTGTTATTTCGCTGAACACTAGATGGTTTAATTATATTTTTGGCAGTGAAACGAGGCTACTGAGGCGATAAAGAAACCTCACCCAAATGGACTGTTTGAAAATGTGAAGATTGTTTTAATTATTATTAAAATTTTAATTTGAAAATGTGAATCACATTTTTATTTGGAATACCCCCGACAGCTTTGCACGTACCCCCCAGTTTGGGAATACCTGGTCTAGACCAATATTGGAACCCTTGGCTCCAATGTTAGAATATCACAGTCCACTATAAAAAAAAAACATTATAGATAACGTTATTATTATTATTATTATCATTAGTTGTACTTCCTGGTGTCCTACAACATAATTTCCTTATTTCTAACATCCAGGGCCCGTATTCACAAAGCATCTCAAAGTATGATTTCTGATCTATGGATCAATTTTGCCTTTTAAATCATAATGACTAAGAAGGGGCACGTGATGCTAGATCAGCCCTTCTACTCTGAGATGCTTTGTGAATACAGGACCTAGTGTATGAATGGATGTGCGACTAACTGCTAACCTTCTTCTTCATGGTCATGGCGTTCCTCAGGTGGATAGCCAGCTGGCGGATGTAGATGAAGCCGTGCTGGTAGGAGGCCTGTGTGTCCAGCGAATACATCTCCGTCAGCGTCCGCTGCATGAAGTTGATCATAGGCAGAACAGTGGGCGACGTGAACTTGCAGTTCTGCACGTATGAGATGTACATTTGCTGAGGGGAAAAACAAGAGGTTAAATGGTGTTCGAGTTCGTTTAAAATAATACAAATGTTCATTTTGGAGTTCCAACATTGTGCAGGCAGCTTTATACCTTCCACTTTGTACTGCTATGAGCCACCTTTCATTCATTTTTATGTGCAGACACTTTTGCCAATAACTGGGTAGCTTTATTTGTTTAACACTTTTAACGCAGATGTAGAGACATAAACCTTACTTACTCACTCATAAACGGTAATAACTTCCGCGGCAGAAATGAATGAAGCATATTTCACAGGCGATGGTCTCACGTCGCCAGAGAATGGAAGAGAGAGAGAAACAGACGTTGAGGGCATACCTTGAGGATGGGGTTGAGGTAGGTGTCTTGCTTGTGTCGGCATATCTTGTTGAGGGCCAGGAAAGCCAGCACACGGCTCGTCTCCTCCCCGGTGCTCCACTGCTTGATCAGTTGCTAGAGAAAGGTAAGAGAGGTGGTCTGTGAGAGCTAACTTCGGAATGGAGGACCCAGGTCCCAAGGATACCAGTCCAGAGCATAGTGTCGCTGTCGTAAGCCTTACATCTTTTTCAGGAATTGACAAAAACAGCCATATTTGACCATTTATGAAAATAAAATTATGAAACTTCAGAGTTACCACTTTCTGTTAATGTAAAAAATAAAAAATAAAATACTGGGGCAAAATGGAGTTACAAGGTTTTTCTGACAGCGGTTACAGGCCATTTCCAAGGGAGGGAACATCCATTGTTCCACAACACCCTTCATATACTCAACTGATATGAACTAAACCATAACTGTTTTACATTACGGAGACATTATTTGCCTAATTCCCCTGATAACCATCATGCAGTTTGGTCAGCCTACATATAGGTGTTTCTGTGGTAACCGGAACTCACCTTGAGCAGGTGGCGACACTGTTTGGGGTTACACAGGTAGTAAGGCACCAGCTGGTTGGCGTGCCTCAGAACTGCACTGATGACGGTGGCCTCGGTGAGACAGGACAAGAGCTGTGAACCGAGGAGAGTTCAAGTTCCATTTATTTACCATTGTAAGTAGAGGTACATCAATTGAAATGTATCTTCTATAAGAGTAAAAAGGTAGAACCATTTTAAAAACACAAGGGTACATACAATACAAATACTGTACGCGAGAAAAGGGAAAGGTATCAGTGACAATTCAGACAAAGGGGGGGAGAAGGGAAAATGGGATGGAGGATGAAATAAAGAGCGGGACAAACCTGAACAATCCCATTGAGATACATCCTGATGTCCACCTGGTTCTTCTGCCATTTAGGACTGGACGATGGAAGCACTGGCCTGAAGATTAAAAAATGAGATGAAAGACTGAAATGGATACACCTGAAAAAAATGTCACCTTGCCGAAGATACTGAAATACATTGGCTCGTTGGTTCATCTGTTTAGCAACTTTTCTACTCAAAATTAAGTGTTAGGGAAATGGTTCAAGCTTATGTAAAGAAGAAAGGTGTCCATTTATTACTTCTTCTGGTCTTTATCTGGCTTTAGGTTGAGCATCCTCTGCAGAGCCACGTACACGTCTCGGATACAGAACAGGACCAAGGCGTTGAACACTTTTGGAAAACACACACACCACAAATTATGCCATCGTCCTTGGGGCTGAAGTATGTTGACACTACTAAAGAGGGGATCATACACTCATGAGGGGTGTGATCCCTACCTGAACTGTCGGCAACTTTGTATCGACACGGATCTCCCCCCTCTCCTTTGGTGGTCGCCACGGCAGCCTTGAAGGCCTGTGTGACCTCTCTGAAGAGGCGAGGCGTAGGCTCATTCTGAAGACAAAGGGATAGGAGGCAAGAAAAGACAGAATGTAAGAATGAAGTGCAAAAGCCCTGGTATTGTGGTACAGTAGACAGAAAAGCCCCCTGACTTTATATAACACTAAGTTTTCCTTCCTAATTAATGCTGCCCGGTAGGCATTGTTTTTTAACGTGACACCCATGGGACGGTTGTAAACCCAGATGTTTGAGAGGTGGAAGACGGGACAAAGCACTATTCTATATGTGGAGAGAAAATATACATCCAAAGTTGGTTATTGAAAAAGGGCCATTATGTTGCATGCATCCCGGTGTGGTTGGTTGTGTCTGCTTACAATGACTACACCTAAAGTCTGATAGAGGTAAAAGGTGGAGGTCTATGCTAGGTGGATAGTCTGTAGGTAAGTGTTACCTTGATTGCGGCTTGCCACTCGTCAACCATTTTCTCTGTGACTTTGATAACTTCTGCTGTCTGCTTGGATTTTTTGGTGGACTCTCCTTGTTCCTCCTCATCATCATCAGAACTGGCCTCCTAGTGTCACACATAACCTTCAAGTTAACATTATTATGAAACATTTAAAGGGATTTATACAGACAAAGAAAAAACATGCTAAGGAATACAAATCATGAAAAATAAACAAATACATGTCTAGTGTAAAATCAGCATCCCCTCAAATTTGACATTTACAAGTGTAAAATTTGATTTTCATCTCAAATGCTGTTGGTTTAAAATCAAGCATAGGCTACCATACTAGAACAGAAAACACATTTGCATCAACTCACTATAGTCAGTCTATACATAATCTGAATTATGTTTTCACATCATGAAACATTTGTCAAAGTCAAAGCCCTAGTACCTCCAGTTGTTTGGGTAGTTTGTGGTACTTCTTCTCGTCCTCATCCTCGGAGCTGTCGGTATCGTCAAAGTTGAGCAAGGTTTGGTCGTTCTGCTGCAAGAACTTATAGAACTCTGGATCTTTACTTTTTAACCTTGACAGCGAGTCTTTGTGCTGAGATGCCTTGCCTTTCTTTTTGTCATCACCCCTGCAAGACAGGACATACTCGTGTATTAAATCATATTCTACCAGGTGATCTGGGAGGACGTTTGTATTTTTCGGGTATACTAAAGTATCTTGGGGCAGACACTGACTGAAGAAGTGAGACTGAAACACTTACTTGTCTTGAGCTGCTGATGTCACTGCTTTCTTTTTCTTCAATTTCTGTCCATTCCGGGTAGGAGTGTCATCCTCAGACTCAGCCTCACCTGCCGAGTCAAAGCCAGATAGCAGGAACTCATCCACACTGAGGTCCTCCAACTTCCTGCAATATAGAAACAATACAAAGCCAATTTAGCAAACAGAAATATATTTAATTACAAAGTCAACTATCTGTTACTTAGCTATACTTCAACAACCTAGCTAGTTACAGCAGATATTTTACAACAGTCTCTCAGTTTAGTTGGCTGAGATAGGTACCTAGTTTAACGTTAAATGTAATAAGTCATGCCAAAACAAACTTGTAAAGTGAACAGGGGGGAAGTTACATGTTGATCACTCACTCAACTCACTTGGTTAGCGAGCTAGCCAACCATTATGTTTCAGACCAAGCAAGCTAGCTAGCTAACTATTAGCAAAGGCTAACGTTGATTATTTCAAGTGAGTTATCAACTCCGCTTTAAACGTTCCAAGATAAATAAAGAACGACACAAAACACTTGACATGTACAATACACAAAGAGCTAGCTATATAGTTATTTTTTTTTTTTTTTAAATGTGTTCAGTACCGACATTTCACTGTGAGCAATTTACCTTTTGATTTTCTGTTTTCCTGCCATGCTGGATCAAAAACGTGACTACCAATTCGGTTCCCACAATGCAATGTGTAAATCTGTGGGGGCGTTCCAGCTCGTCTTTTTGTTTTATGTCGCGCTGCACACCAGCGTCAAACTTGCTATGGTTTGATGACCATGCTCGCATGAGTAATTTACCTGTGACTGGAAGAGTTTGTGAAAATAAAGACTCTGGTATGGAGGAGATTCTGGTGCAAACTCTGATCATCACAGTGGAGCTGTGTGTGACTCCGATGAGTCTCTTGTTGCACTAGTACAGGTGGCAAGGTGGACATGCTCCTATTGATAAGCCAATGGCTCAATACGTAATTTTTCGATACAACATATGTGTGGTCTACCCTGAGGACAAGGTCAAAGGGTAACAGAGGTGGTTTGGTGACCACACTTGGGTTATAATTATACATTGCATTAGTTGCCTGCTGGGACCTGGAGAGTTGTATTGACTGCTCCCCAAGTCAATACATTTATATTTTTTAAGTGGGCCGATGGTAAGTACCGTCCCTTGTATGTGATTTGGCGTTTGGAGCCTGTAGGGACCATTAATTGGACCAATGTAAATTGTTAGTTAAGCTATGTGGGGAAACTGTTGAGGTGTCTGGAGGTCAGGCTTTGTCTTTATTACTTGGATGTATTAATATTCAGCTATGGGTTAGCAGGTGCATGTGCCCCTCTGGCATGAGATCTGGGTTTGCAACCCACTGGTCAGACATACATTGTATCATTTGAATGTGGTTCTTGTGGGATTGTATGCTTTCCCAGTGATGGTGAGACTGATAATCTGCGCATCGTGACAACAAAGGAAAACGACCTCGAACGCCACCAATCTGACGCATGTTGTGTGACGTCTACGTTAAAATGTTTAGAATATCCAGTATATTTTGCAGAGGTTCTTGTTCATCTCAATGTATTTTTATATTCAGTTTTCAAACAGTTTTTTTTTTTTTTTTTTTTTTACCTTTCTGTGTTTTTGCAAGATATAAAAACTATTTTAAAATGTAAACTAGCTAACGTTAGCTAAGTACTTTTCGGTGTCACTTGTGTGCAGCGATATACTGTATAGCTAAAACGCACTGCTTCGATGCGAATCTCTTAAATTCTGCAATTTGTAGACTACACCATATTGTGGGGTTAGAGAATAACGTTAACTGGAAAAGGTTACAGATATAAATAAATTTAGCTAAATTCTAGTTAAATTTCAAACTAGCTAAATCCCAACCTCGCCGTGTAATTTGTCACGGCGACCGTCTCTAGCTAGGTAAAAATATAGCTATTGCAGCAATATCAATGACAGTTATGCTTTAGTCTCAGATACGAGGAGAAACCTTTAGCCAAACATCTGGAAGACTAGCTAGTTCCTTTGTGTTAATCTCGTGGGAAACAATACTCGTTGATTGGGCTGTAAAGGATCCGACGTCCAGATTGCGTCACTGGTCTATGGAAGTTCTTGTCTGTTTTACAAGTGGAATTAAAAATCGGGGTCGCGTCTCGGGGGAACCGCAGTGGGGTCACCCCCCCCCCCCCCCAAAAAAAAAGAGTACAGATTTATTTTATTGGACAATAGACAAACGTTTTCGAAAAATAAAATGTTATTATATATATACATATATACTGATTTTATGGTTGTTATTAGATATTCTTGCGGAAAACATGGGGTCCCCAGAAATGGTCCCCAGAAATGCTTGTGGAAAAAACGGGGTCCCAGTTCAATACTACTGGTCTAGACAGAGGATCAATTGCTGGAGGTCATGTTTTGCGATAATGTCATGGGCTTCTTGAGTGGCCAGAAGGTCCAGAGTAGCCTCCTAGTGAGCAAAATGATGTTAAAAAGACTTCTAAAAGACGTATTTTATAGACGTTTCATGTTTTATTAGTCATATGTACAGCATACACATGGTATACATCATCCAACGAATTGCTTACTTGCAGGTTCCTTCTCTTCAACGCAACAACAATAAGAAATAATTAAAGATAAGAATACGAACATAAAGTAAATGGCTCAGTAGAATAGAATTAACATTTTAGCATAAGTATAATTATTATAATTTTTTGTATTTAACCTTTATTAAACTAGGCAAGTAATACAGGAAGGCACAATTCATAGTCCAATATTTACGTGTTTTGGGGATGCGTATTTTCCAGACGTTAAATATACACATTTTACAGATATTGAAAATGTGTTTTCCAGACATTGTATTTTTACGGATGTTGAAAATACGTATTTTACGGACGTTGAAAATGTATATATTTTTAATCATTGTTGATGTGGCCAAATTTTAAGTGTACATACATTCACTTATCTTTACATGTCAATGAAGAAAGCATTATATCATATTCAAAAAATTCTAATTCAAATAGGAAGATGGAGGAAACTGAAGATTGCATTATGGAATATTCATTATTTCTACCTTCTGTCACATGCACTTATGTTCGTTTTATAAAACGCTTTAGAACTGGCAGTGACCATGTTCAAAGTTTTCAGACTAACAGAAAAAAAAAATGTTTCTAACGTTCTCAGTAACGGTTACAGAAACGTTTTTCTTGCTATTGTAACAGTTTTTCTTCCATTCCTCTCCTAGTCCCGTACCAGGGACCCTGTGCACACATCGTCAACAGTCACCCTTGAATTATCGTTACCCATCGCTCCACAAAAGCCACGGCCCTTGCAGAGCAACTTCAAGGTCTCAGAGCGAGTGACGTCACTCGCTCTGAGACCAGCGGTGTAGTGCTAGGGCAAAAATAACCTGCTCTACTGTACTATGCTGTCCAAACCTCCAAAACATATAAGTTCAAATCTGAACCAATTATAGAAGTCTATGTTTGGGCCAAATCAAGTCTGGACCGGACGTTCGTGGACGTTGAAATAAAGAAGAGACAAATCTGAACCAATCATAGAAGTCTATGTTTGGGCCAAATCTAGGCCGGACAAAAAAACGACGTCTGTGGACGTTGAATCAAGGCCAGTGTGGATTTACCAAATCTCAACGTCCATGGACGTTGGAGTCGGACTATGCTCACTGGGCTAGAGCCGCACTGTCGATTTAAGGTCGTCTAATTGCATTTTGGACATACCGGTAGTTATAATTTATGAATGTTATTAACGTTTTACAATTACAATTACACAGCAAACAAACATAATCCCTGCCAATGTTTCGTTTTATCCAGCAACGATAGTATCTAAGGATCAAGAAACGAAGAAATTTCCTCTCAGGGATCAATAAAGTACCTATCTATCTATCACTGTTGCAGGTCCACCTTAACATTTGATGTCACTCATTGCTCATGCAGTTTGCATTTACGTACGTCAACAACAGGATTGAACAGAGGCGTTCTTCGTATCGAATGCTTTACTCAAATATGGACCAAGACAGACAGTAGAGATTATCAAATCGGATGCATCTCGTGTTGTTTTCACTTCCCCCATCATTTCAGTGAAGAGGGGCGGTGTGTTCAACGAAACCGCAACGTTTATCACCGGTAATTTGAATTTTCTGCCTTTATTTTCATGCTGATTATACTTTTATTCGAAGTAGATGCTGTGGGAGTTGGGGTGCAGTACCACATCTTTGTGAATAGAAACAAGCTCAAGTAGGAAGGCGTGATGACAGCATGCATGTTGATAAACGAACAAAGATGGTGACGGTCACAACGGGGAAATGGCCTGCATAAATTGAAGCCGTATGTCTGGCAGCCATCCAGAATGCTGAATGAGTCAGAAAAAGGAAAGGTGTCGCTATGTGTATGTGGAATAGCTTTGTGTGTCATCAGTGGCATAGCCACAGATAATACAGTCCGTCTGTCTTTTACTGCCCTATCACTGCAGTGACACAATTCATTCTCATTCATAGGTGGTGGCAAACTTGTTTCTGTTGAAAATACAATGGTCTTTAATGCAGTGGCGGTCGGTGGCGTTTCGGATGAGGGAGGAAGATTTTTTTTATTTAGAAGCATAGCCTTTTTTCTATTACAGCCTATTCACCCAGCTCAATGAAACATTGATAGGTTTAGGTACATTTTTCCTATACCATCATGAAGTTGCTACAACCTAGCCTATGAATGAAAGTTTACAACGTGCGCAAGGTTCACAGGTCGAGAGAAATGTGAGTAATCAAGGTGACAGACATTGACACATTCAATACCACCTTGCACACCCTTGCCTGCATCTAGCTGATCTAGGGTGTAATCATTAGTCCAATTAAGAGTTTCTATTGGACAAATTCAGGTACGTTTAGCCCCGTTTCGTTACGTTTAAGCAACGTTTTTCAACAGAATCATAGACCAGGAACTGTTGGCGTGTTAGGACCTAGTTTAACAATTAGGCATCCATCCATCCATGAGTAACTCTCTGGTCTGTAATCACTAATTCACTCAGGACGTATTCATTCAGCACTCATTAATTCAAGACTGTATGTACATATGTATGTACATATACCATATCACGTGCAATATTGAAAGTAATTCTTGGACTGAACTTACGTAGTCATTCACTCAGGAATGCATATTAGTATCCTGTCAGTAGTATCTTTTTTTTTCATTGCATTTAGTATATCGAATGTGCAATACGTGCATTCATCTGTAATTAAACCCTGTTCTAAGGACTGTATTTTAAGGGAATTAGTATTATAACCCTAAATTATATCATACGCACATTTAGCTATTTAAGTATCTCTTCCTGTCATTTACCTGTACAGTTAATTTCACCATGCAAATATTAATTTACCTGTACATTTAACCAGACTGTACTATTATTACCCTCACTTATATCATACACGCATTTAGCTATTAAAGTATCTTTCTCTGCCATCTATCTATCTATCTATCTATCTATCTATCTATCTATCTATCTATCTATCTATCTATCTATCTATCTATCTATCTATCTATCTATCTATCTATCTATCTATCTATAATTATTTATTGCATCTATGCACTCTCCTCCCTCCCCTATTCTCCTCCCTCCCCTATTCTCCTCCCTCCCCTATTCTCTTCTCTCCCCTATCCCTCTTCTCTTGTGGACTTCAGTGCACAACACATCAGCAGTCTGTAACAATGCCAAAAAAAAAACAAAACACTACACAGCTTACGTTGTTGTCACCATATTATAACGTCATAGTCAACATAGCTACTAGATCTAACGCGTTAGTAAACCTGCTACAATCATGCAGTACAGTGTACAGTCAGCAAAGAGTGGCAATACATTAATTAAACCAAAAGCTTAACTTGACTTGGAAGACTTGTTGGATAGCCATAGCCAGCTAGCTAACATAGCATCCCTCCCTGGTTAAGCTGTTAAACCGAGTATGCTAAACTATCTAGCTGCATTCACTAGTTAAGTATGTGAAAGTGAAAAAGTATGAAATATAGCTAGCGCTCTCTCTCTCTCTCTTGCTTCTTAATTTTCGTCTTTCACACTCTTTGAGTCAACTACTTACCATATTTTATGCACTGAGTGCCAGCTAGCTGTAGCTTATGCTTTCAGTACTAGACTAATTCTCTAATCCTTTGATTGGGTGGACATGTCAGTTCATGCTGCAAGAGCTCTGATAGGTTGGAGGACGTCCTCCAGAAGTTGTCATATTTACTGTGCAAGTCTATGGAAGGGGGTGAGAACTACAAGCTTCCTATGTTTTGTATTGAAATCAATGTACCCAGAGGTAGACGGAAGCTAGCTGTTCTCCTGCTACCCTACAGAGTGCTGTTGAGGCTACTGTAGACCTTAATTGCAAAACATTGTGTTTTAATCAATTATTTGGTGACATGAATATATTTAGTATAGTGTTATATAAACATTAACTTTTTGAATGTTTCACTATTTCAGATTTTTCTGAAATTCTTCTTCAGAGGATGGTCCTCCCCCACTGCTTGAATGTAATTTCAATGTTTGCAAAGTATCAATGTGCAAAATAGCCCGATGCCAGCTATTTGCCCTGGGCATTAGAACATAATGTCTGTATTAGCAGAAGTATCTGTGTCTCTCTTGCTCTCTCTCTGTGTTTGTGTGACACAAGCCCTATGCAGCAGTGGTGACATTTGACACGCTTCTCCATCTATGGTTAAACAATTAATTTGTTAAAGATATTCTTGTGCACTGCACAGTTAAAACTAATGTATCCCACACTGATATATTTAGTACAAAGTCTCCATAGAGTCTATGGAATCTATAGCACACATAGACAGTGGATTCTTAAAGTGTAGGCCCTAGGTAATAAGGCATGAAACCCACTCTCTCAAGATCCAAAGCAAGATAGTGTTACTGTTATCTAGTTGTAACATAACCCCAGTAACCACCCCACAGACACACACAAACACACACAGAAGTTCAGCCTTGGCCAGGTGAAATGTTTTACTGTCAATATGCTACTACTTGGTGAACATAACTCAGAAAAAATAGATATCACATGTGGCGTTCCACAAGGTTCAATTTTGGGTCCAGTACTATTCAATTTATGTCACCCCTTGGCAGCGTTATCAGAAAGCCCAGCATTGTTTCACCAGAGGATTTTAGCTTCACAGATACATTATAAGACTGTATTTGTGATTTAAATACTTGAATGGCTCACGACTTCCTCCAGCTAAATTAAGACAGAGGTACTTATTATTGGAGCCAAAGCACAGAGAGAGAATCTGGCCGCACATTTTAATTAATGGGCAAAAAAGATAGTGGTAGAAAACCTAGGTGTCATTTTAGATTCTTAAATCAATTTCGAATCAAACATTAGGAATGTGACCAAAATAGCTTTTTACCACCTGAGGAACATTGCCAAGGTGCAGCCGTTTCTCTCTCAGGCTGATACAGAGAGACAAATCCATGCTTTTATTACAAGTAGGCTTGACTACTGTAATGCTCTCCTGTTTGGTCTACCAAAGAAAGCCATTGGTCAACGGCCAAACATACAGAATGCTGCAGCACGGGTACTGACCAAGACCAGATGGAGAGTACACATTATACCAGTTCTAAAGTCTCTGAACTGGTTGCCTTTGAGTTTTAGAATTAATTTTAAGATTCTACTATTGGTTTTTAAATCAATCCCTGATTGTGTACCCCAATACATATCAGACATGCTTTTCAATTATGTACCCAGTAGGTCCCTCTGGCACTGGCCTTTTAACGATCCCAAGCCTAGGACCAAGAGGCATGGAGAGGCAGCCTTTAGTTATTATGCCCCCTGCCTCTGGAATTGCCTGCCAGAGAACCTGAGAGGGGCTGAAACTGTGGACATATTTAAAAGGGATCTTAAAACACACCTCTTTAGCTTTGCTTTTCCTTAGGGTGCTTTTTTAGTCTTTTTTAAGTTTTATTGTTATTCTTTTGTTTTTATCCTCATATGTTTGTTCTGTAAAAGTATGTGGACACCCCTTCAAATTAGTGGATTTGGATATTTCAGCCACAACAGTTGCTGACAGGTGTATAAAATCGAGCACACAACCATGCAATCTCCATAGACATACATTGGCAGTAGAATGGCCCGTACTAAAGAGCTCAGTGACTTTTAATGTGGCACCGTCATAAGATGCCACCTTTCCAACAAGTCAGTTCATCAAATTGGAAACATCTAGGACATGGGTGGGCAAACGTTTTGGCTCAAGGGCTTCATTCTGCTTTTGAAACCATGTGAAGGGCCACATACTATATGTGTGACAAAACATGTGAAGCCTTTGTCCACGTTGACCACCAACGACTAGTGTACTGTAGGTGTACGTATGTTGCTAAGATTTCAGAACTATTCTGTCACTGTACCATCTCTACCCTTCTAAAGTACAATGAGACTCACAGCCACAAAAAGTAAGTGCAAACTTTTTAAACATGAAACAAGTTTATATAACTGGAAACAGCAGATGTCTGATACAGCACTGTAAATACCGTCTCTATTTCTAAAGTACAATCGGAGTGACAAATAAGAGCAGAAAGTATATAATTTGAGTTCATATTGAATGGCCTGTTTATGACAGCATATTATAGAGCAGTTCTCAATTCACCTCCACCCTAAAAAAAAAACATTGTGAGCCACATAGAGCATACATAAAGCTTCATGCTTCATGTTCAAATGAATGTAGATTATCTATTAAAGCAGATTACTGAACAGTTCTCAGATCATCTCATTCCAAAATAAAGTACAATCTGAGCTATTGTTGTAAGTGTTCAATGTCAAATTAATGGGGACAAGGCCAGTATCCAAGTGCATTGCTGGATAGTTCTGACTGCAATAACCATCTCCATAAAAAAATACATAGCCTAAAACTGTTGAAAACACGGAAAGAAAACATATGTCACTCATAATGTTATCGCATTATGAGTGACGTTATGCAATTATGGCCCATGACCTAAATAACTGACAATGTCCAAATAACCATACTTGCGTGCTAAATAGTAGGCTGTTTGAGTATGCGAAAAAAATAATGTCTAATAGTAAGCAATATTTCAAAAATCGAGTATACAGTACTTTTAATACCCGGATGTCATACTCATTTGGCTTTGACAACAGCTGATCAATTAGATATGGGGATTCGCTACTGAAATCAACGAATAGCGGGAAACAACGCAATCACGCATGACACAGTCTCAGTATGCGAAAAATAAAATGTGTAACAGTATGCAACGTTTTGAAAATCAAGTATGGTTTGAATGGCAGGATTTTATACTCATTTCGGCTCTTCATCTTGTATAATTCAATGCAAATTTTTCCACAATTCATTGGAAGAGGTGGGCTGCGAGTGAAGGGTCCTAGTTCTCTTCAAGTAGCCAACAACAAAACTAGGCTACTTAATTGAGAAGATGACTGAAGCTTCTGAGGTGGTGTTCAAATGTAGGCAAAGTCGTTTTTGTTCTCCTTAAAATGATCACAAGTATTGCATTGTAGGCTACATCTTTGAAGTCTTTTTTTTGTTATGTTTTACACTAAGTGGATTTCTGTTTTCTCACTGAAAGGTGTTTCTTGTTCTCTTGGCCTCCATCAGAGCTTTTAAACTACAGTACCAGTCAAACGTTTGGACACGTACTCATTCCAGGGTTAAAAAACGGCAACACTTTCTTGGCATATCATACCATTCTTCTTTAAACACATGACATTCAGAGTACACTTTTCAAATTTTCGCAGCACAAATTTTTCACGGCAAAAGTGAAACACTTATTAACGACTTCCAAACTGCCTCTGGAAGCAACGTCAGCACAATAACTGTTCGTCGGGAGCTTCATGAAATGGGTTTCCATGGCCGAGCAACCACACACAAGCCTAAGATCACAATGTGCAATACCAAGCATTGGCTGGCGGGTGTAAAACTCACCGCCATTGGACTCTGGAGCAGTAGAAATTTGTTCTCTGGATTACCATCTATGCATAGAGTAGCAGCAGCGTAAAAGAGAGGGGGTGGGGGGCCACAATGCAAATAGTCTGGGTAGCCATTTGATTAGCTGTTCAGGAGTCTTATGGCTTGGGGATAAAAGCTGTTGAGAAGCCTTTTGGACCTAGACTTGGCGCTCCGGTACTGCTTGCCATGCTGTAGCAGAGAGAACAATCCATGACTGGGGTGGCTGGAGTCTTTGACAATTTTTAGGGCCTTCCTCTGACACCGCCTGGTATGGAGGTCCTGGATGGCAGGAAGCTTGTCCCCAGTGATGTACTGGGCTGTACGCACTACCCTCTGTAGTGCCTTGTGGTCGGAGGCCGAGCAGTTGCCGTACCAGGCAGTGATGCAACCAGTCAGGATTCTCTCGATGTTGCAGCTGTAAAACCTTTTGAGGATCTGAGGACCCATGCCAAATCTGTTCAGTCTCCTGAGATGGAATAGGCTTTGTCGTGCCCTCTTCACGACTGTCTTGATGTGTTTGGACCATTCTAATTTATTGGTGATGTGGAAACCAAGGAACCTGAAGCTCTCAACCTGCTCCACTGCAGGTTCTACGAGCTAATTCTAGTACAATACATAATCACACATGAACCTTGCCTTCTTGACTGCTGACATGCACGTTTTTGGCGGACTGAATTAACAGTGGACTAAAAGGTAGCATATTTTTTCAGTCTAGTACAAAAACAATCTTAATTGACATTGCTGGATATACTTTTTAGCAAAATAAAATTAAGTCAGTTGAAGTCCGTATGATGTGGTCACTAGCTAACTCAGTGTACAAGCTAACCCATGCTGGCTTAGCTAACCTACATTTTGTCATGCCTGGCTGTCTTGCAGTAAGGGCAGATACTGGCTTCCCAAGACCATCATGCACCTGTGCTACAACTGCCTCCTGTCATGATTGTACAGTCAATTCACTATCCTAGTACTATGTTTGTGATAATATGCAAACCATAACGCAAAATATGCCGATTTCAAAGCTGATTGTCACCAAAAACGTTATTCATTCACTTATTCGGTCTCTCACATCTCTCCCGAAGATTATCTATTGCCTCAGCGAATTGACTGTGCTCCAAAGGGCCATATACCTCTTGTCTTGATGTCTTTACTGGTTAGAGAGAGCTCACATTTTTTGTATGCAAATGTAGTTGATCACTACAATAAAATATGTCCCAAATGGAAGGGAAACAGATTGTTGGTCATCTGTAACCCAAAACAAGCTCAATAACTCAATGCATGCACACACTCCTATTAAATATTAATTCACCTGTATTGTGGATAGGTCTAGGCTACATCTTGATTTACCCAGTTTATCAATAAAAAATAATAAATAAAAAACATTTTATTTGTCACATGCTTCGTAAACAGAGTTTTGTCGTCTGTAGTTTTACAGGTTACATGCTGGTAGAAATTAGGTAAAACTGATTAATTAATTTTCTGCGTTCAAATCACCAGCCTCCTCTGGATGAGCATTTTATTGTTTGCCTATGGCCCTATATGGCTTGTTGAGTGTGGTCTTAGTGCCAGCATTGGTTTGTGGTGGTAAATGGACAGCTACGAAAATATAGATAAACTCTCTTTGTAAGTAGTATGGTCTACAGCTTATCATGAGGTATTCTAACTTGGGCGAGCAGAACCTTGAGACTTCCTTAACATTAGAGATAGCACACCAGCTGTTGTTCAAAAAGAGACACACCTCCCCCTTGAGTTTACCTGAGGCTGCCGTTCTGTCCTGCTGAGGCATAGAAAATAAACTAGATGTATGTTATCCATGTCCTTGTTCAGCCACTACTCTGAGAAACATAGGATAATATTGTTCTCCAGTGGTAATTTTTTTGCCAATAGAACGGATGGAAGAGGAGGTTTATTTACTTGCCGACGTAGTTTCATCAGGGTGCCCGCACGTCGGCCTCTCTTACGCAGTATCTTTGTTTTCTGAGTCTCTGGGATTAGGGCCTTGTCCGGGGTGAGCAGTTTATCCTGCCCCGCCCACTTGTTGAAGTAGAAATCGTTATCCAAATCGAGGTTAGGGATCGCTGTTCTGATGTCCAAAAGCTCTTTTTGGTCATAAGAAAAGATAAGATCAGCGCAAATAACCTCACAAAATAGCAGAATTGGTCAGGAGCCTGTAAAACGGCAGCTATCCATTGCAGCGCCATTCTCATAAATGATTACCATTATGTTGGTAAAATTGGTAAAAACAAAGTCAAATTGATTGTATAATTGATTCATTAATGCATACATTGCTGTCTCTGAAAAATGGTGATGTAAATAAAATCTAATATAATCATACGGAGATGCCAAACAATTGAATATCGCAGTAGCTGAGTTTATCTGTCTGCATCAAGTCGCCATTCTGTGACTTTGGCTAATATGCCTTTTTTTTTTTTTGCTATGGTATAGTTTTGGTATAGAGTATTGTGATTGTGATATTAAAACTGGTACCGGTATCAAAGTAAAGATTCTGGTATCGTGACAACACTAACCCTTTTCAGATGACACAATCAGTAGCCTATTAGATAAAATCATCATAATTCAGCCAGGGGGTAATTGTATTAAATTGGGGTCAATTGAATTGTGTTGTATTTGTATGGAATCTTGCATGTTGCAGTCACCCAGAGTGAGGTCCAGGCAGGAGCCGGCTTCTGCTGAGCACGGCACCATGATGGAGGGGGGCATGCAGCTGCTGAACCGTGACGGCCACAGCATCTCGCACAACTCCAAGCGCCACTACCACGACTCGTTCGTGTCCATGAACAGGATGCGCCAGCGCGGCCTGCTCTGCGACATCGTGCTGCACGTTTCCAACAAGGAGATCAAGGCGCACAAGGTGGTGCTGGCCTCCTGCAGTCCCTACTTCCATGCCATGTTTACAAGTAAGTATCCCTCTGCGGAGTTCGTGCTCCCTGCTACTGACACTACTCTTCGGGTTCCTCCACGCCCTCACAAGTGTTCACCACTCCCCCTCTCTTTACCCTACCTGTCTCTCTTCCATGCCTCATTACACTATTGAAGATTGCACGATTCTCCATTGCTACGGGATATGAACAAATTGGATGTGTTTAAATGATTATAACAAAGTGGTGTGTGACATGTTTGTGGTGATTCTTGGATGATGCTTGAATTAATTGTGCAATGCACTGTGCTACATTTCGCTCAATGGCCGAGTGTGTGAGTGGCATCTCACCTTGTGAGCAACACCTCGTTTGTTGGCTCTTACTTCCTCACCAGTGACCACTTCCTTCCTCCTCCCTGTTGTCTGTGTGCGTTCTCTTTCCTGTTAGGGTCATAGGTCACCAGGTGAGGTGTGTCCCCCAGTTTTCCTCCTTCCTGCAGCTCAGACTAGAGCTTTGTGAGGGTGTGTCCCTGGAGAGAGAGGCTTTGAGACTTCCCATTAGCCTTCTTTTCAACTGACCATGCTCTTAACCTAGGCCTATTCAAATCTGCTGATATAGCCAACAATCTAATCAATTTAACCAAAACGCTGGTGTGCCTGTGCGTGTGTGATGGCTCTTTTGACCTGTTGGCAAAATTGAACTCCCTTCCATGCAGCTGTAATCATGTTTCTTCACCAGCGTTTGGCAAGCGTCGCATAGATCCAGGAATCGGAATTACACAAAACAATTGATCACACAGACTGCTACAAATTGTAGAAAGCATCATAGTGCTATGCAGTGACTGCCCTATAAGAATGTGTGTATTATGGGAGATAGAAGTGCTCTATGTGAGATATACTGCAAGTGACAATAGAGTACACACACTCACACTCTTATCTATCAGTTATATGTAGAGATTAGTGTTGTATTGGATTGTCCGCACATGTATTGCAGACTTTATTGAGTAGAAAACTCTGTTATCTGTCTCTGGTCATGCAGATGAGATGTCGGAGAGTCGCCAGACCCACGTGACCCTGCATGACATAGACCCCCAGGCGTTGGAACAGCTGGTTCAGTATGCCTACACGGCAGAAATCGTGGTGGGGGAGGGCAACGTGCAGGTAGGGAGTGTCTAAAATAACACCTAAGTCATTTGGAGCTAAATAATTGCCCTTCAAAACCTTTAAAGTATTCCACAATAAGATACTGATACTTACAGCGCATTCGGAAAGTATTCAGACACCTTGACTTTTTCCACATTTTGTTACGTTACAGCTTTATTCTAAAATAGATTAAATGGTTGTTTTTCCCCTCATAAATCTACACACAATACCCCATAATGACAAAGCAAAAACAGTTTTTTTGGAATTTATATATATATATTTTTTGAAATATCACATTTACATAAGTATTCAGGCCTTTTACTCAGTACTTTGTTAAAGAACCTTTGGCAGCGATTACAGCCTCTAGTCTTCCGTGTGTATGACGCTACAAGACTGGCACTTGTGTTTGGAGAGTTTCTCCCATTCTTCTCTGCAGATCCTCTTAAGCTCTGTCAGGTTGGATGGGGAGCATTGCTGCACAGCTATTTTCAGGTCTCCAGAGACTTTCGATCGGGTTCAAGTCTGGGTTCTGGCTGGGCCACTCAAGGACATTCAGAGACTTGTCCCGAAGCCACTCCTGCGTTACCTTGGCTGTGTGCTTAGGGTTGTTTTCCTGTTGGAAGGTGAACCTTCGCCCCAGTCTGAGGGTCTGAGTGCTCTGGAGCAGGTTTTAATCAAGGATCTCTGTACTCCGGTCATCTTTCCCTTGATCCTGACTAGTCTCCCAATCCCTGCCACAGAAAAACATCCCCACAGCATGATGCTGCCACCACCATGCTTCACCGTAGGGATGGTGCCAGGTTTCCTCCAGATGTGACGCTTGGCATTCAGGCCAAAGAGTTCAATCTTGGTTTCATCAGACCAGAGAATCTTGTTTCTCATGGTGTGAGAGTCCTTTAGGTGCCTTTTGGCAAACTCCAAGCGGGCTGTCATGTGCTTTTTATTGAGGTGTGGCTTTCGTCTGGCCACTCTATCATGAAGGCCTGATTGGTGGAGTGCTGCAGAGATGGTTGTCCTTCTGGAAGATTCTCCCATCGCCACAGAGGAACTCTGGAGCTCTGTCAGCTTGACCATCAGGTTCTTGGTCACCTCCCTGATCAAGGCCCTTCTACCCTGATTGCTCAGTTTGCCCGGGAAGCCAGCTCTAGAAGAGTCTTGGGGGTTCCAAACTTCTTCCATTTAAGAATGATGGGGACCTTCAATGCTGCAGAAATGTTTTGGTAACCTTCCCCAGATCTGTGCGTCAACACAATCCTGTCTCAGAGCTTTACGGACAACTCCTTCGACCTCATGGCTTTGTTCTTGCTCTGACATGCACTGTGGGACCTTATATAGAAAGGTGTGTGTCTTTCCAAATCAATTTGTCCAATCAATTGAATTTACCACAGGTGGATTCCAATCTAGTTGTAGAAACATCTCAAGGATGATCAATGGAAACAGGATGCACCTGGCCTTTTTATACATTTGAAATCATTTCTAAAAACTTGTTTTTACTTTGCCATTATGGGGTATTGTGTGTAGATTGCTGAGGAGTTAAAACATTTTTTAAATCCCTTTTAGAATAAGGCTGTAACGTAACAAAATGTGGAAAAAGTCAAGGGGTCTGAACTTTCTGAATGCACTGTATTTATGTTCATAACCCTTTTATATACTGTCAAATCCCATCCCATTTGTCACATCCTTTCCCATCACACCATAAACCTATTGCGTCCTACCTTGTACTGTACCATCCTATACCATTCTTCAATCCCATCCCAATAATTCTTCCACATTCTACATAATGTTCTATTTCACTCCATCCTCTTCCACTTCCAGACATTGCTCCCAGCGGCCAGCCTGCTGCAGCTAAACGGGGTGAGGGATGCCTGCTGTAAGTTCCTCCTCAGCCAGCTGGACCCTTCCAACTGCCTGGGCATCCGCAGCTTTGCCGACACGCACTCCTGCGGCGACCTGCTCAAGTCTGCGCACAAGTACGTCCTGCAGCACTTTGTGGAGGTGTCCAAGACTGAGGAGTTCATGCTGCTGCCGCTAAAGCAGGTAGGGGCCAGAAACAGTACTGAAATAGCATGTTATATGCTTTTCCTCACAGATCGACTTGATGTGGCATTTGGTGGCAGCGTTAGGATCTCCTTTAGCTAATGAGTTGCATTGGAATTGATGTTGGGAGTCTGCAAGCTGTAAACACACTAGGAAAATAGCACTGGTGAGTGCTGTCCACTTCTCTGGTAGTTGGTATTTTAAATGGTAAATTGACAGACAAACAAGGTCAGATGGAGAAATAGGTTAGCTTAGCATTAGTCTCCTCCCTCTCCAACTCTCCGACTCTGACACTCTCTCTCACCCCTTTTCCGGCAAAAAGAGGAGCACATCTGGTTGTATTCTTTCCTCAAGGGCCTTCAAAGATCAAGCAGCACGTAGTGCCTTTTCAACACTCACTAGACAAAGGCATCCTCAGCTCCTTGTCAATCAGTGTCTCTTGTAGTTTTACTCAACGGATCCCCGCCTCCCTGACCCTGGCTAGTTTTCTGTCACGTCAACTCAGCGTAGCAGTCACTTATTCATTGTCTGGACTTGTCCAATGACAGCCCTGTTGAGGGTCATACCCTCAAAATGGTAATTTAGTGCTCCAGTGAGCTCCAAAAGTATTGGGACAGTGACACATTTGTTGTTGTTTTGGCTCTGTACTCCAGCACTTTAGATTTGAAATGAATCAATGACTATGAGGTTAAAGTGCAGACTGTCAGCTTTAATTTGAGGTTATTTTCAACCATATTCCCCTAAAAATGCTAACCTCCCCTGTTATTGTGATGGTGAGAGGTTAGCATGTCTTGGGGGTATGATATTTGTCTGTCTAACTTTGTCACTCATCATTATTCATGATTCATTCAGCACTATCCGTAATCATGCTAGCATCCTCATTAATGTATAAGTGTTTAGAAACATCTTATATTCTTATTTTAAGTGACTCCAAAATGACACAAGCCAAAATGACACAAGCCTTTTTAGAGTCACAAGCCTGATGTAATCATTTGGACCAAATACTAAACTTTTGACTACTTTAATACACATAAGTGAATTTGTCCCAATACTTTTGGTCCCCTAAAAGTATTGTACAAAAAGTGCTGTGATTTCTAAACTGTTCACCCGATGTGGATGAAAGTCATTGTATCATTTCAAATCTAAAGAGCCAAAACAACAAAAAAATGTTTCTCTGTCCCAATACTTTTGGAGATCACTGTATATCTCTCTGTTATGCGTTGGTATACTTTGGAAGAGATTATTAAAATTAAAAATTAAAAATTAAAAATCCCTTGGAGTTGATTTGCTGGTGTTTTTAGATTATCTTATGTCCAACATTTATAATTATAATTATAAAACTTGGGGGGCCAAATAAAGTCACCTGGGCCACCAGTTGGGGAACCCAGGGTTAGGATATGAGACAGCTGTGACAGCACCAGCTGTTACGCGGGTTCTATACAATATTTTTCTTCCTGACCAGAACACTACACTACCCTCTTTTCATTCACTTGTCTTTCTTGAGTGAGCCGACCAGAACTCTACACTACACTCTTTCATTCTCTACCATCTTAACTTTACCCACCTGTCTCTCTTGAGAGTGTGAACCAAGAGGCAACAACCCCTCACAGCTTAAAGGGTAGCTACTAACTACGAGAGCGACGACATCACTTCACTTTTACCTCCTCACCTCAAACAAACCAATCCCTATATGAATAGGATCAATCCCCTCTATGAGTGTAAACACAGCACGTCTCTCCCAGACTGTCAAGTCTCAGACCCGCGCAATTATTCAGACATTTTATTGGGCACAATCCATTAGCTAAGAGTAAAATGGCTAGGTGACGTCTGAAACAGAGCTGCAGGGCAGCCAGCTGTGGTGCTGCTCTCTCGTTTCTTTCCCTTTTGATTTCTCCTCTCTCTGTCTCTCTGTCTCTCTCTCTTTCTCTTTATTTTAATTGCCTGTCTCTCTTTTCTTTCTCTTTTTATTGCTCTCTCTGCAGCTGTTGTGTGCCCGTCACAGCTGTTGTGTGCCCGTCACAGGTGTTGTGTGCCCGTCACAGCTCTGCAGCGGGTAGGATTTATTAACCAACTGCTCTGAGCATCTTTGAGCTCACAGAGCTGTGAAACTCGTGATTTCCTCCTTTTAGACAAGAGGGGAGTTTTGACTGGACCTCACGGTCATATTCTATTACACAGTGCCATCATGACTGATGTACACAGACATTTGTTGTATAGCTACTGTCTCTTGCTAGCTTTCTCACACACTTGTGACAGGTACACTTTGCATGTCAGACAGACACACATGTACATACACACACACACACTGTATCTGTATATGCTGCAGTAGCCTATGTGTTATGTTGAAGGTGATACAGGGCAGGCAATAATAGTACCAGAGGAGCGGAGGCTCTTCATTTTAATAATAGTACCAGAGGAGCGGAGGCTCTTCATTTTAATAATAGTACCAGAGGAGCGGAGGCTCTTCATTTTAATAATAGTACCAGTGGAGCGGAGGCTCTTCATTTTAATAATAGTACCAGAGGAGCGGAGGCTCTTCATTTTAATAATAGTACCAGAGGAGCGGAGGCTCTTCATTTTAATAATAGTACCAGAGGAGCGGAGGCTCTTCATTTTGTACTGCACTGTGCTGTGCTTGACTGGACTGTGCTGCTCTGTGTTGTGTTGTGTGGCTTTGTAGTTTCTGTGGATTAGCTGAGACTCTTCCTCTGAGGCTGCTGCTATTCCACTGATCTCAGCAGCAGCTGGCCATTACGGCCCAGGCCCACTCTGGGAACAGTGCTCGCCTCTCTGCAACACACACACACACTGTAACGTACACTCACGCACTACATACAGTTGTATGGGTACAGAGCCGTTATGAACACATACTGTAGGCTAGATATAACACCACATTGTCTCTCACTCTGGTGCTGGAAATATGATTCCTAGACATTTTCATCATGACAATTGCTCCCACGCACACATTTTATCTCAGCTCCTCATAAAAACTGTTGGGATGAGTGTGTCTCTCCCTCTCCTCCCCCCATCCCCCCTCTCCCCCTTCATCTGTTAAGGTATTGGACCTGATCTCCAGTGACAACCTGAACGTACCGTCAGAAGAGGAGGTATACCGGGCTGTGCTGAGCTGGGTCAAACACGACATAGATGGGCGCAGGCAGCACGTTCCCTGGGTAAGATTAGACGTGCACCTGTGTGGCTAAGTTGGTGGAGAATAGTGCTCACAACATCAGGCTTGTGGGTTTCATTCCTTCTGAGGCCACCCATACGAAGATGTATACACGCACCAGTGTAAGTCGCTTCTGATAAAAGCGTCTGTCCACTCTCCCCTCCCCACTCCAGCTGATGAAGTGCGTGCGTCTGCCCCTGCTGAGGAGGGATTTCCTTATGAGCAACGTGGACACGGAGCTGCTGGTGCGCCACCACTCTGAGTGCAAGGACCTGCTCATCGAGGCCCTCAAGTACCATCTTATGCCCGAGCAGAGGGGTGTGCTGAGTAACAGCCGCACCCGGCCACGCCGCTGCGAGGGCGCCAGCCCCGTGCTCTTTGCCGTCGGTCAGTGTGCCCCCGAGGTTACCCACCAGGGTACATTCACACACACACACACACACACACATACACATACTGTACATACATACATACATACATACATACATACATACATACATACATACATACATACATACATACATACATACATACATACATACATACATACATACATACATACATACATACATACATACATACTGTGCCTTCAGAACCCCTTGACTTATTCTACATTCTTTGTTACAGCCTGAATTCAGAAATTGTTGGAATTTTAGTATTTTTTTTGGCATTGCACCTGTAAAAAGTTAAATGTTGCCCACTGTGTTTTAATATCCATCTATAGATACACTACATGACCAAAAGTATGTGGACACCTGCTCGTCAAACATCTCATTCCAAAAACATGGTCATTAATATGGAGTTGGTTCCCCCTTTGCTGCTTTAAGAGCCTCCACTCTTTTGGGAAAGTTTTCCACTAGATGTTGGAACATTGCAGTCGGCATTCCAATTTATCCCAAAGGTGTTGGATGGGATTGAGGTCAGGGTCAATGCAGGCCAGTCAACTTTTCCACACCGATCTTGATAAACCATTTCTGTATGCACCTTGATTTGTGCACTGGGACATTGTCATGCTGAAACAGGAAAGGGCCTTCCCCAAACTGTTGCCACAAAGTTGGAAGCACAGAATCGTCTAGAATGTCATTGTATGCTGTAGAGTTAATATTTCCCTTCACTTGAACTAAGGGGCCTAGCCCGAACCATGAAAAACTACTATTGGGGCAGTGTTCTCCTGCCTTCCGCCAAACCAAGATTCGTTCCCTGGACTGCCAGATGGTAAAGCGTGATTCATCACTCCAAAGAACACGTTTCCACTGCTCCATAGTCCATTGGCGGCAAGCTTTACAACACTCCAGCCGACGCTTGGCATTGCGCATGGTGATCTTAGGCTTGTGTATGGCTGCTCGGCCATGGAAACCCATTTCATGAAGCTCTCGACAAACAGTTATTGTGCTGACGTTGCTTCCAGAGGAAGTTTGGAACTCGGTAGTGACGGTTGCAACAGAGCACAGACAATATTTACGCGCTACGTGCTTCAGCACTCGGCGCCCCCGTTCTGTGAGCTTGTGTGGCCTACCAGTTTTTCCGGGGCAGCTCTAGCAGGGAAGAAATTTGACGAACTGACCTGTTGGAAAGGTGGCATCCTATGGCTGTGCCATGTTAAAAGTCACTGCGCTCTTCAGTAAGGCCTTTCTATTGACAATGTTTGTCTATGGAGATTGCAGGGCTATTTGCTCGATTTTATACACCTTTCCGCAACGGTGTGGCTGAAATAGCCAAATCCACTAATTTGAAAAGGTGTCCACATACTTTTGTAAATATAGTGTATTTGAATGACCACGTTGCTGTTGTCTGTGTGTTTTGCCCAGGTGGCGGCAGTCTGTTTGCTATCCATGGCGACTGCGAGGCCTACGACACACGGACTGACCGCTGGCACATGGTGGCATCCATGTCCACTCGGCGGGCCCGGGTGGGCGTGGCAGCCATTGGCAACAAGCTGTACGCTGTGGGAGGGTAATAAATGACCTCATCAGACCATCTTTTGAACTCTAGATGGTCTGGATTCAGGCATTCTCGAAGCCATAACCAATGTCGTGCTAGCTAACTGAAAGGGGACCGTCCTCAACACAGGAAGATTACACTAGTGTTAATTATGCTAGCTAGTTTGGTTTAAGTTTACGGTAACACTTTACTTGACACCCAGTGTCTTAACACGTTATGACCATGTCATTATATGTCATAACTGCTGACATAACTTTTCATAACCTTTCATAATATTTTAAATAATTTGCCCATCCTCCCCCACATTTTATGACACTCAAGAAGCATTATGACCATCATAATCAGATAGGCCTATCACGTACTTGCCCTTATGTCAGTCATCAGTCAAAAAGTATTGTCCTGCTCCTGAAAGTTTTGCCTTGTGTGGTAGGTTTTGTGGGCTTTGACACTTTTATGTAGGTGTCATAAAAAGCCATAAAATAATGCAATATATGTCACAACAGGTCTAAATATGTGTCATGACAGTGTTATGACCATATCATAACAGGTTATGTCAGCTGTTATGACATGGTTAGGACTGTGTCATAACGTTATGACGCTTGGTGTCAAGTAAAGTGTTACCAAGTTTACATATGTCTGAAAGAGAAACTAGGATGAAGGGACGATACAGTATCTTCTAATCCAATTTCTCATGCCAGCAAACACGTTGGATTATACAATAAGATAAACAGGTAACTGTGGTAGAAGGAAACTGTAATTATGCAAATTCTGACTTTTGAAGCCAAGGCACATCTTCTCTACCCAAGATGGAAACAAAACAGATACCTTTGCCATTGTAAATCAGGAGAAAGATAGAACAAAATACTATCTGATGCACTTCTATCAAGGTCTGGAATGTCAAAGTTTTATCCAGATGCTACTGATGGAAATGAGCTCCTGCACATCTACCCTGCCAAATAGATTTTATTTAAATAAAGTTTATTGTATTTAACTGTTAACAAAGTACAGTTGTGAAGACTTGCTTAACAAAGAAAGCCTACTTTTGAGAGATGAGATTAAAGGAAAAAACCTGAAGAGGAACTCCTGGGCCCTTATTCACAAAGGGTCTAATAGTGCTGATCTAGAATCAGGTCCCTGCCCTGTCTTTAGCAATTTTATAACACATTTCCTGCAATTCTACACATTCTGCCATAGGGAGGATGCAAATGTTAGCAGTTTTTAATATGATAACTGATGATCAATGGGCCCCACCCTGGTCGGTATTTCGAATTAGTTTAGATAGCAAGACTAGCTCTAAAACAATGTTTGCTGACATGGGCTAATTGAGTGACTGCTGATGCACAGTTATATTTAGAAATTGCACAAAATTCTATCATTTTAACTCTGAACAGTAATTTGAGAACCCAACTGATCCGCGGGCTTAGATACACTTCTCTATCTGATATACTATGTCTCCCTCAGGTATGACGGCACCTCTGATTTGGCCACCGTGGAGTCCTACGACCCTGTCAGCAACTCCTGGCAACCTGAGGTTTCCATGGGGACGCGGCGGAGCTGTCTGGGCGTGGCAGTGTTGCACGGCCTCCTGTACGCCGCCGGTGGTTACGATGGAGCTTCCTGTCTCAACAGGTACATCAAAAATATAGAGATAATAATAATTATAAGACTTGTGTCTAAAATGGCACACTCTGTGCTGCATACTTTTGACTGTAGTCTATAGGGCTTTGTCACAACAGATTTAGACTGTCAGCGATGCTAATATTGAGAGGACATTTGTACTGCATACATTTTTATTTTTATTTTTTATTTACTTTATTTAACTAGGCAAGTCAGTTAAGAACAAATTCGTATTTACATTGACGGCCTACAATATATATATATATATATATATATATATATATATATATATATATATATATATATATATATATATATATAAAATGAATGACCCCCTCCACCCTAACAGTGCAGAGCGGTACGACCCTCTCACCAGTACCTGGACCTCCATCGCTGCCATGAGCACCCGAAGAAGATACGTCCGTGTGGCCACTCTAGGTGAGCAAGTGTTGTCCACCTCTTGTGTGATTTTCACCTATTGAGAAAGGATACACTTACTGTATGTTAGCCTAGAGCAGGGATGGGAAACTGGTGGGCCCGCTGATTTAAAAAAAAAATGTTGGGAACTCAGTCGGGGTCTCAATTTGCTGTCAAGAGGGGGCCGCTAAAATATTTTGCTCACAAGGTGGGGAGGGCCGCCCAACTAAATTTCGCTTGGAGGCCACAAAAGGCTATGGCCGGCTTGTGTGGGTATGGATGTGGATACACAGACCAGCAAGCCACTGCGGCCCCTCATGATGAGTTCACATTTTTTGTGGCCCCCACCCCCATCAAATTCGCCCATCCCTGACCTACTACTCGCTTCCTAATAAATATGGGCCTCTTCCAACAAGAGTTCTCTCTCTCTCTCTCTCTCTCTCTCTCTCTCTCTCTTTTCTCTCTCTCTCTCTAGATGGCAGTCTGTATGCAGTAGGAGGATATGACAGCTCCTCACACCTAGCAACAGTGGAGAAATATGAACCACAGGTAATAAACGGACAGATTTCTATCAATATGCCCGTTAAGACATGGGGCCAGTTTCCTCGACCCAGATTAAGCCTATAGAAGAATCTCAACTGAGCATGATTTTCAGTAGCCTGGTGAAACGAAGTTGATCGCTGCTTTCACCATTCTGTTAAATAGAATGGTGAACGCAGTGATCAGGCTGGTTCCACCATGCTATATTTAAAGTCCATCTTAATCTGGTTAAATCTGAACTTCTGCCCAGATCAAAAACTAGAAGCTAAGTTTTGAGTTCAACCTCAACCATCACTGATAAAGTTGCTCAAAACTGACCATGTGACTCCCAACAGAGTAACGCGTGGACAGCCATCGCCAACATGCTGAGTCGGCGCAGCAGTGCCGGAGTGGCCGTGCTGGAGGGCATGCTCTACGTTGCTGGGGGCAACGACGGTACCAGCTGCCTAAACTCGGTGGAGCGATTCAATCCCAAGACCAACGCCTGGGAGGGCGTGGCGCCCATGAACATCCGCAGGTGGGCACCGCCAGCCACGTCACAATTACTATCCAACCACCTGTAGCTCTAACTGCATAATCAATGCATGCGTGGAGCCTTCTCGCTCCTCATAAATGCCTTTATAATGCACAAAGGCTGGTTTTAGGTTTTCATTCCTGGAGGAACCTGGAGATTATAATTAAATTAGTGGTGCGTACACACACACACACACACACACACATACACACAAACATACACACATACACAAACATACACACACACACACACACACACACACAAACATACACACACAAACATACATACACACACACACAAACATACACAAACACACACACAAACAGACACAGACACACAAACATACACACACACAAACATACACAGACACACACACGCACACACAAACATACACACACACAAACATACACAGACACACACACGCACACACAAACATACACAAACAGACACCCACACTCACTATAAATAAGCCATTGCTGTAATCAGTAGTATAGCTCATATTCATCTAGAGCCTGATCTGGTCTTAGCAGAGTCATATTCAATAGGAACCAAATGGAAGCAAACAGGCAGAAACAGGGAGGGACCTACCTTAATTTGTTTATAAGAAACACCTTTTTTTCCTCTTTCCGTTGCAAAACGTTTTGTTACGTTGTGCACTAATTAATATGCCCCAGGTCTCCATTTACACTGCAGGGAGCTCAGTCTTTAGCAACAGGCTAGGCAGGGAAGTCCTTCTGGTTTCCCTTTCAGCCTAGTAGTTAATTGATCAATTAATATTACTGAATGGCCAGCAGACCTCGGTTAAAATACTATTTGAGTTCATTTGAAACGCTGCTTGATTGAGCTTGCCTGTTGTAATGGAACCAATAGGAAAAGAGTGGGTGGCTGACCACAGAACACCGGCTGTATTTCCCGACAAATGTTGAATCACCACGGTTTGTCGACACCCAGCTGATCGCTAACACACCGCGGCCACCCGCTGCTTTTAGCTGTTAGTCTTTGTGGTCTGCCTGATCTATTACTGAATCTGCATGTTGTCCTGTCCTCCCGCAGGAGTACCCACGACCTGGTGGCCATGGACGGCTGGTTGTACGCGGTGGGCGGCAACGACGGCAGCTCCAGCCTCAACTCCATCGAGAAGTACAACCCGCGCAGCAACAAGTGGGTGGCGGCCTCCTGCATGTTCACGCGGCGCAGCAGTGTGGGCGTGGCCGTCCTAGAGCTGCTCAACTTCCCACCGCCCTCGTCGCCCACGCTCTCTGTGTCCTCCACCAGCCTTTGACACGGGGCTAGGCTCTGGCTGACCTCAGCCTCAACCTCGGCCTCGCTCGCCGCCGACACCGCACAGCCAGGCCCCAGCAAGAGACGCAACTGCTCTGTGTGAAGAGGAGGAGGTGAGAGGGTGCATGTCCTTGATTCAGGTAGTGAGAGAGAGAGTGGAGAGAAGGGCTTGAGAGAGAGAGTGGGAGGGGTACAATTAGAGGGAGAAGAGGTGATGGGAAGAGCGAGAGAGAGAGGAAGAGTGAAAGATGGAGAGAGAAACACACAGTCTCTTTCCTGAGGTCTCACTGTATTACCATAAAGATACCAGCTTCTAGTCTATTGAAGAACACAGGAGAGTTTTCCTCAGATAAAGATGTTGGAAAAAAACACCATCCTCCTTCCATTCCTTTAAAATGGGGCGCTTTGAAATGCCGTCTCTGAACCGAGACGGTCACTTTGTGTATCATGTGTAAATCTCTTTGGTTTGTCATTTTCTGTCCTCCCCCTAGATGTTGTTTTTGCAATGATAGATAGATAGATAGATAGATAGATAGATAGATAGATAGATAGATAGATAGATAGATAGATAGATAGATAGATAGATAGATAGATAGATAGATAGATAGATAGATAGATAGATAGATAGATAGATAGATAGATAGATAGATAGATAGATAGATGGATGAATGATTTTTAACCTAGGAATGTAGCTCTGGACTGGTTCTACCATGCATGTTTACTGACATTGTGTCCTGGCAGGCAGGAATAAAAATGAATAGTGCTGCTGTATGTGTCACACTAGGTGGCAATGTTTGTTTACCGCCCTACCCTCCGGACGAGCCTTGTGTAATAGGGTGATGTTGCCCCTAGACATTTTCCAGCATTTCCCCCTTAAATGGTTAAGGTTAGTGTTGGTGAGGGAAAGCTGATCCTGGATCTGTACCTAGGGGAAACTTCAACCAACCATTTGGAGAAGAAAAAAAAAAATAATGTAGCTATTCATTCGAGATCTATCGTTACTCGAAACTGTAATTTAGTTGAAATCCTTTAAAAAAAAATATAAGAACAGATAATATGATGTTAAATGATTTATTAAATGTAAAAATATATATAGCTAATATATTCCGACAATTTCAAAGATGCTTTGCGAAAAGCAAATGGACCACTGCTACGACTCTAGTGCCGTATTGTTTTATTTTTTTTATTTTTTGTTAATGCTGTGCATATCATTAATGGAAGTGTGTCAGAGAGGATGTGAAAAATGGGAAATTGTTAGTTGTTCAGTTTGAGCGTTGAGTATATCAGAGTGAAGGATTTCTTAAGCTGATGAAGATATCAGGCCCGTATTCATAAAGTGTCTCAGGGTAGGAATGCTGATCTAGGATCAGCTTCCCCCTTATTCATTATGATCTAAAAGGCTAAACTGATCCTAGATCAGCAATCCTACTCTGAGACACTTTTTGAATACGGGCAGAGGTCAACTGAAATATCTCTATTATTTGTAAAGGACAGAAGTTAAAAGAAAGAGGTTTATTCTCTAGTTAGTTGGTACCTTGACTGAAAATGTAAAATATCGCCTTGTCACTGCTACATGTATGACACAACCGATGTCATTAGTAGTTATGGTAACTGATGGTCAATACTGTTGTGTGGAAGGCTATGGTATGCAAGCTTGCTTGTCCGCTAGCTAATTAGAACACTCCAACCCATTGTATAGATCATTACCATTCATGAACACAGTGGTATCACGATTATGACAGCTTTGAAATGACTACAGAGCAGAAAGTTCAAGTAATGTGTTAGCAAATTAACACAACACTAATCTTAATACTTGACACTAACTGCGGTAATGTCAATGTGGAAACACTTATGGTGCTGTCATTCTGTGTTACTTACACTTCATTTTGTACTTTCCCCTCATAATACCTCTTGCTGTATTGTTGAAAAGGATCCAAACTTACCACATGTGACATGTATTATAACTCTAAGCTCTAAACGATACTCTGGAACACGTCTATCAGATAATACCATTCTTTGGAAGTTCCACAAAATGGCACACATCAAAGCAAAGGCTGATGTTTCTACATACTCAATACTGACACTTTACCTGAGGTTAAAGAACTGTCAGTCAAGGGTACAATAGAGTACAACAGTTCCTAATTTTAGTTTTTGACTTGGTCACGGTTAACTAGTTTAAATAAATAGGCTATGTAGCGCAGTGTATTAAATGTAAAACTTCTGAGAAGTTATTTATTTTCCTTTTTTAAAAGGATTTTGTTGATCTGGTTTTGTTTTTCCGAGGTTAGTTCAAGAAAGATCCCCTTAGAAAAGATGTCTCTGATTGTCTACTGCATATTATTATCTCCAGTGTTGGTGAAGTATCTTGTTCCCAAAGTGCAAAAGTGGTTGCAATGACGTCTTCTGTGACGTCATGGTCAGGTTGTATACAGACTGTTTTAAGACGTCTTTTTAGCGACAAGAAAAATAATTGTTTAGCTGGTTGTGATCTGGTATCTTACCTGGCATCTCTACAAACAGAAAACCTATTTACAACCAGAAAATGACATCCTTATAACATCCCATGCCAAATTTTGCCCGCTGGGTTCGTGTGACCTTATAATTTACCGTGAGTGAAATCCGCACACAACCACACAAGAACTTGGCCTCCATTTTGTTGAATCAAATGTAAATTAGGAATTACCCAAAAGATTGAGTGCAATGTCAATGTGACTAGCTTTTTTAGTTAACACATTATTGTTCAATGTGATGTGCATTGTTTATTTATAATATGTTATGTTATTGAGAAACTTTATGGAGAAACTTTGCACTATTGTGAAATGGAGCAATACACTGTATAGAAAATAAATAAAGATGTTTTCAGGTGTGAGGAACCGTGTTGTTTGTAGTGTATTTTGAACATAGCACCTGGTGAGCAATTGTTTGAAAGATGTATTTCCAAGGTCTTTCCAACCAAAAACACTATTTTCAATGTATTTTCAACATCTTGTGTTCAGTTGACGGTTGCGTTGCTAACAGCGTGTGTGCGTGTGTGTGTGTTGCTATGCCCACTATGGTATCATTTAGTATCGTCCCAGCATGCTCTCCTTTCACACTGATCTGAGTGGACAGCTGAGCACTCTCACTTTACCCCTCATGACCTCAGTCACATAGTATGCACACCTGTGGCTGCATTTGCGTATACACACAGAGTACACTCACACACACACTACTCAACATCTACTCAATACACTGACACAGACATTGGAGTGAATATTAATGATAAAGCTTACTGTGAGCCATTAGAAAGAACTGGTACACTGCAACGTGTCAGAATTCTGTCGTTAATGAGGTTTCTGCTGTAAAGAGTCAAATGGAAGCCTATTCATGTCTATTGGGAGCATATAAAGTGGACAGTTTTAAAGGGTGGGTTAAATGATGTGTCAGCAGTCTGCACAAGTCAATTGCCCTGTAGCCCTCTGTCCCCTGTTCTCATGTGGGTGGTAATGAGTTTACAGCCTGTCGCACACTGCAGGCACTGCTGTGTAGCCAGTCGCACAGTGGAGCAGAGACAGAGACCCTCCCCTACCCACATTTTACACAGCCCCCTGTCACTGGCACCCACATTCAAATTTCGATCAATCAAATGTATTTATTAAGCTCTTTTTACATCAGCAGATGTCACAAAGTGCTATACAGAAACCCAGCCTGAAACCCCAAACAGCAAGCAATGCACGGTGGAAAAACTCCCTAGAAAGGCAGGAATCTAGGAAAAAACCTAGAGAGGAACCAGGCTCTGAGGGGTGGCCAGTCCTCTTCTGGTTGTGCCGGGTGGAGAGTATTTATGGCCAGATTATTCTTCAAGATGTTAAAACGTTCATAGATGACAAGCAGGGTCAAATAATAATCAGGGGTTGTAGAGGGTGCAATAGGTCAGTACGTCAGGAGTAAATGTCAGTTGGCTTTTCATAGCCGAGCATTCAGAGGTCAAGACAGCAGGTGCGGTAGAGAGAGAGAGTGGAAAACAGCAGGTCTGGGACAAGGTGGCACGTCCGGTGAACAAGTCAGTGCTCCATAGCCGCAGGCCGACGAGTTGAAACCGGCGCAGCAGCACGACCAGGTGGACTGGGGACAGCAAGGAGTCATCAGGCCAGGTAGTCCTGAGGCATGATCCTAGGGCTCAGGTCCTCCGGGAGGGGAGGGAGAATTAGAGGGAACATACTTCAATTGACACAGGACACCACGTAAGATACCGCCGGCCACGGCCAACCAGACAGGATATAACCCCACCCACAATGTAGGGAGGCTTGCACTAGAGTAATATGATCACATTTTTGGGATCTAGTCAGGATTCTAGCAGCCTTGTTTCTAACTGAAGTTTATTTAGTGCTTTATCCAGGTAGCCGGAGAGTAGAGCATTGCAGTAGTCTAATCTAGCAGTCTAATAACAGCACTTACAGAAATTTGAAGTACTGACTTGGAAAGGTGGCATCCAATGACTGTGCCACGTTGAAAGTCACTCAGCTCTTCAGTGAGGCCATTCTACTGCCAATTTTTGTCTATGGAGATTGCCTGGCTGTGTGCTCGATTTTATACACCTGTCAGCAACGGGTGAGGCTGAAATAGCCGAATCCACTCATTTGAATGGGTGTCCACATACTTTTTTATATTTAGTGTATGTTGCATAAGTAAGGCGTCATCAATCTCGGAAAACAGTGTGGGAACCTGACTGTGTTATCTCGCTCTCCATGGCAGATGTGAGTAAGACCTTTAAACAGGTTAACATCCACTAAGAAGCGGAGCCAGAAGATTACCAGGGCGCGTACTCAGAGCATGCACTGACCAGCTGGCAGTTGTCTTCACTGACATTGTCTTGTCTTCAACCTCTCCCTGACCCAGTTTGTAATACCTACATGAAGCAGACCACCATAGTCCCTGTGCCCCAAAAACGCCAAGGTAACCTGTCTAAATGACTATCGCCTTGTAGCACTCACATCTGTAGCCATGAAATGCTTGAAAGGCTGGTCATGGCTCACATCAACACAATCATCCCAGACACCCTGGACCCACTCCAATTCGCACACCACCCCAACAAATTATGCCATCTCTATTGCACTGCCCTCTCCTGATCGTGGACTACAGGAAGGCTTCCCTATAATGAGAGCCTGACAACATCACTAAGGAATTATCATGGTCCACACACACCAACACAGTCGTGAAGAAGGCACAGCAACGCCTCTTCCCCTCAGGAGACTGCTACCACACGGCAAGCGGTACCGATGCACCAAGTCTGGAACCAACACCCACAAGCCATAAGAGTGCTAAATAATTAGTTTGGGTATCTATTGGTTAACTATTTAACTATCTGCATTGACCCTTTTTGACTCATCACATACGCTGCTACTACTGTTTATTATCTATTGTGTTTCCTAGTCACTTTATCCCTACCTATATGTACATATTTACCTCAATTACCTCATACCCCTGCACATTGACTCAGTACTGGTACCCCGTGTATATAGCCAAGTTATTGTTACTCATTGTGTATTTATTCCTCAGGTTAAAATGTTTCTATTATTTCTATTTTTTCTCTTTCTGCATTGTTGGGAAGAGTAAGTAAGCATTTCACTTTTAGTCTACACCTGTTGTTTATGAAGCAAAGAAGGGTGCTTTGCATATAGAACCTTTTTGGGGCCATATATGAAGCGAGCAATTGAACCTCTCAGTTACTTGCACAGATTAATAGGATTCCAAATTGATTGATCTTCTCTTATCTTCAAAGACAGTCAGAAGTCCAATTAAGATTCCTTTATTGTTCTCCTGTGTTTAGAAATTTGGCACAGCCGGTTCTCTCTTGGACACCTGATGTTGGTGGCCTCTTACCCAGGCTCCATTTTAAGGGCCGGAGGTGTGACTTTAGCATCCCTGCTCTCACCCACTGTATCTGGATAAACACAGACGGGTGACTTCCCCGCTAGGCCCAAAGTTAAACTTAGACCACATACCTACCTACATGTACATATTACCTCAACTAATCTGTACCCCTGCACATGGACTCGGTACCGGTACCTCCTGTATATAACCTCGTAATTGTTATTTTATTGTGTGAAATGTTTTTACTTTAGTTTATTTGGTATTTTCTCAACTCTTTCTTGAACTGCATTGTTGGTTAAGGGCTTGTAAGTAAGCATTTCAACAAAGGTCTACACCTGTTGTATTTGGCGCATGTGACAAATAAAAGTTTGATTTGATTTGACATATGGGAAATAAATGATTATTCTCTTCAACAGGCTAGAAACTCAGTAGACCTAGAGCTACTGATGTAAGGCATCCACTTGCCTGGAAAACAATAGTTTAACAGGAAGAAACTAACTCAGAAACAAAAAGACCACGTCCATGAAACGTTTAGGTCGAAAATTAAAAGCTTGTTATTCATACAGGGTGATGATGGGGGTTTGCAAATATACTATATTTCCTCTTCCTGTTGAGCATGATAACGTGTAATCAAAGGACAGAGTAATGTGAATCCAGCACTGTTGGGAATAAAGAGGTGGTGTGTCATTCAGGTCCCACTGAAAAGATCCAGATCCAAGGGTGATATAACCTACTGTCATCTTGAAAGAGGTAATTAATTTTCACAAAACTGAATTGAAATGTTTGTTCTTACGCCTATAGAAATGGGAAAATAAATGTTCACAACTTAATGCTTCTAGGCTACTATTGAAGGCCTAGTTTTAGGCTATAGTTATTTTTTTGATACGTCTAAACCAATCTACTAAAAAAAGACGTAGGCTTGGCCAATGTATCAGGTTATGGATTTCTTTCTGGCACCTGGTGACTTTCTATTATTTTTCACGTTATTACACGTCTGGTGCAATTCGCGAATGACGTTGTGCTTATCAACCTCACGGCAGTCGTTTTCCACCAAGAGTTGTTCACAATCTAGTCTGGTTGCACAACTAGACCTTGTTTCAAAGGCATCAATAAATAATTGTATTTGTATGCCTAGCAATCAACAAATGTACATTGTTTAAAGCAAACATTTACATGTCTCCGTCACAAATGACAGATCCAATAAGACCCCTATTGTGAACGAGATGTGAACGAGAGGCTTGTAGAATCATGACTGTTTCTAGTTTAATTTCATCGTTCGCCGGTATGGGGTCCTGCATACTCTGGACATGACACAAATGACCAAAATTAGTCGAGCGATTCGTTCTTTTGACTGAACGAGTCGAAATGATCTGAGTCATTAAAAATAGTCTGTAAAAAATCCCATCACTACAAACTGTTTATTTTCCTAAGTAGCCACTTCCGCTACGTCCTTCAGGGATAGACATGTGTGACTGGAGCCTTGAGTGTAGGTAAGTCACCATTTTGTATGCAGTTGCAGACAAGCGTGCAAATTAATTTTCCCATGACACCCTATGATAGACTCATCTTTCACACATACACACTACACAGTCAATAAATCACTTCTGATGTCTGTTGTAATGTCTGGCAACACTTTTACAAAACCCACTTTCTCAGTGTTACAACTTATCTGTTACATACACTATATATACAAAAGTATGTGGACACCCTTTCAATTTAGTGGATTCGGCTATTTCAGCCACACCCGTTGCTGACAGGTGTATAAAATCGAGCACACAGCCATGCAATCTCCATAAACAAACATTGGCAGTAGAATGGCCTTACTGAAGAGCTCAGTGACTTTCAACGTGGCACTGCTATAGGATGCCACCTTTCCAACAAGTCACTTCCCCAGATTTCTACCCTGCTAGAACTGCCCCGGTCAAGTACTGTTATTGTGAAGTGGAAACGTCTAGGAGCAACAAGGGCTCAGCCACAAAGTGGTAGGCCACACAAGCTCACAGAACGGGACCGGTGAGTGCTGAAGCGCGTAGCTCGTAAAAACACTCACTACCGAGTTCCAAACTGCCTCTGGAAGCAACGTCAGCACAAGAACTGTTCGTTGTGAGCTTCATGAAATGGGTTTCCATGGGCGAACAGCCACACACAAGTCTAAGATCACCATGTGCAATGCCAAGCGTCGGCTGGAGTGGTGTAAAGCTCACCGCCATTGGATCCATGGAGCAGTGAAAGTGCGTTCTCTGGAATGATGAATCATGCTTCTCTGGAATGATGAATAATGCGGATTTGGCGGATGCCAGGAGAATGCTTCCTGCCTCAATGCATAGTGCCAACTGGCGGTTTGGGGCTGTTATTCACGGTTCATTCTAGACGATTCTGTGCTTCCAACTTTGTGGCAACATTTTGAGGAAGGCCCTTTCCTGTTTTAGCATGAAACACAGAGATCGGTGTGGAAGAAGTTGACTGGCCTGCACAGAGCCCTGACCTCAACCCCAACATCAGTGCCCGACCTCACTAATGCTCTTGTGGCTGAATGAAAGCAAGTCCCCTGCAGCAATGTTCCAACATCTAGTGGAAAGCCTTCCCAGAAGAGTGGAGGCTGTTATGGCAGCAAAGGGGGGGACCAACTCCATATTAATGCCCATGATTTTGTAATGAGATGTTCGACAAGCAGGTGTCCACATACGTTTGCTCATGTAGTGTACCATGGCTGCATGTCTCTATCAAATTACAGCTATACACGCCACCTTCCCCCTTGATGAAATGACTCCGCTTGAGCAACACCAAACTTTGTTACGGTAAATGTGGCTTTTCATACAGGCTTTAGATTACTCTCTTAAAGACTGGAGCTTCTCCCAGTGTGTTTAACTATGATGATGACTGTTTAGTTCCTTGGGTGGACTGGTTTACACATTCCGGTTCAGCAGGTTGGGATGAACTGTCAGTTTATTGGAAATGTGTCTATTTCATATAATGTGGCCAGGACGTTTAAAGTACAGTCATAGACAGCAACTTGAATTAAAGCCATGGGATGAGGGATGTACAAAAGGCGATAATTATCTTGTGACTCATTCTTTGATCAGAAACGAGCGCGGTCTGTCTTATGACAAATGTTGTGTTTTGGTTTCATTTTGAATGAATACTTTAGTTTTTTCGGTGTGCCCTCTCTATTCATAATAACCTCTGATGCTTTTAAGACATTGTGAAAACACTTGTCTTAACATTGCTCCTAGTCCTAAATGAGAATTAAAGCTTGAGGAGGTGATGTATATGGCCAATATACAACGGCTAAGGGCTGTACCAATGGAGTGCCTGGATGCAGCCCTTAGCCGTAGTATATTGGACAGTATACCACAAACACTGAGGTGCCTTATTGCTATTATAAACTGGTTACAAACATAATTACAACAGTAAAAATGAAGGTTTTGTCATAGCAATGGTATACGGTTTGATAAACCACGGCTTTCAGCCAATCAGCATTCAGGGCTCGAATCACCCGGTTTATAATAATAAGTCTTATAAGACATATTGGCCATATTGTAAATTTTTTCCTCTGTTTCTCCCGATGACAATGAAATGAATCTGACTTTTATTAACAGTGTTACTTTCACACTATACTATATAATCCTTGGTCATAACACTTAATATCCGTAATCAAACATGCTATTATCTGTCTACTGTGTTCTTTTAGGTCAACAGGAACTTGAGTATATTGAATGCCCTCCTACTGAAACTGTAGATTTAATTTAAATATGGAACTCTTTCATATACAAACAAGTAATAATCGATGCTTAACACTAGATGCACTGAGGCAGTCATTTTGACGGCATACTAATTTGAAATTGAAATTGAAATTAGTCATGCCCCCTCCGTCCTTGACCTTTCCTGAATAAGTATATTTAACACACATGTTGTTAGAATTTTGATATCACAAACAGAATGTGTTAATGTGTTTGAGCCAAATGAAATTTTCCCCCCGGGGGATCAATAAAGTACCTATCTATCTATCTATCTATCTATCTATCTATCTATCTATCTATCTATCTATCTATCTATCTATCTATCTATCTATCTATCTATCTATCTATCTATCTATCTATCTATCTATCTATCTATCTATCTATCTATCTATCTATCTATCTATCTATCTTATTCGCAGCCAGTCATTTGCCGCCAGTCAGCCTGCGCAGCTGATGATGGCCTATCGAAACAACACCTAAACTCTATCTAAACTAATTTCACACATACAGTGCCTTTGGAAAGTTGTGTTGTGTTGTGTTGCAGCCTTATTTCTAAAATGTTTTTTCTTCATCAATCTACACACAATACCCCGTAAGCAGGTTTTTAGAGATTTTTGCTCATTTATAAAAAATGTAAATCTGAAATAGCACATTTACATAAGTATTCAGACCCTTCACTCAGTACTTTGTTGAAGCACCTTTGGCAGTGATTACAGCCTGGGGAGTTGCTCCCATTCTTCTCTGCAGATCCTCTCAAGCTCTGTCAGGGTGGATGGAGAGCGTTGCTGCACAGATATTTTCAGGTCTCTCCAGAGATGTTCGATTGGGTTCAAGTTCGGGCTCTGGCTGGGCTACTCAAGGACATTCAGGGACTTGTCCCGAAGCCACTCTTTAGTTGGCTGAGTGCTTAGGGTCGTTGTCCTGTTGGAAGGTGAAACTTCGCCCCAGTCTGAGGTCCTGAGAGCTTTGGAGCAGGTTTTCATTAAGGATCTCTGTACTTTGCTCCGTTCATCTTTGCCTCAATCCTGACTAGTCTCCCAGTCCTTGACGCTGAAAAACATCCACACAGCATGATGCTGCCACCACCATGCTTCACTGTAGGGATGGTGCCAGCTTTCCTCCAGACGTGACGCTTGGCATTCAGGCCAAAGAGTTCAATCTTGGTTTCATCAGACCAGAGGATCTTGTTTCTCATGGTGTGAGAGTCTTTAGGTGATATGCCTTTTACTGAGGAGTGGCTTCCGTCTGGCCACTCTACCATAAAGGCCTGATTGGTGGAGTGCTGCAGAGATGGTTGTCCTTCTGGAAGGTTCTCCAATCTCCCCAGAGGAACTCTAGAGCTCTGTCAGAGTGACCCTCGGGTTCTTGGTCACCTCCCTGACCAAGGCCCTTCACCCCTGATTGCTCAGTTTGGCCGGGCAGCCAGCTTTAGGAAGGATCTTGGTGGTTCCAAACTTCTGCCATTTAAGAATGATGGAGGCCACTGTGTTCTTGGGGACCTTCAATGCTGCAGAAGGTTTTTGGTACTCTTCCCCAGATCTGTGCCTCGACACAATCCTGTCTTGTAGCTTTACGGACAATCCTTCAACCTCATTTATTAGGTAAATCCCCGCCCTATCTCAGCTCACTGGTCACGATAGCAACACCCACCCGTAGCATGCGCTCCAGCAGGTATATCTCACTGGTCACCCCCAAAGCCAACACCTCCTTTGGCCGCCATTCCTTCCAGTTCGCTGCTGCCAATGACTGGAATGAATTGCAAAAATCATTGAAGCTAGAGGTTCCTATCTCCCTCAATAACTTTAAGCATCAGTTGTCAAAGCTGCTTATCGATCACTGCACCTGTATATAGCCCTTCTGTAAATAGCCCACACTACTACCTCATCCCCATATTTATATTTGTTTTTGTTATTTTCACAAATCTTGCACTCCAGTATATCTATTTGCACATCATAATTTGCACATCCTTCATTCCTGTGTTAATGATGATAATCTGTAATTTATTTCACCACTATGGTCTATTTATTGTCCTACCTCCTAACCTTACTGCATTTTGCACGACATTTTGCACTCTGTATATAGATTTTCTATTGTGTTTTTGACTATGTTTGTTTACTGTGTAACTCTGTGTTGTTTTTGTCGCACTGCTTTGCTTTGTCTTGGCCAGGTCGCAGTTGCAATCAAGTTGTAGAAACATCTCAAGGATGATCAATGGAAACAGGATGCACCTGAACTCAATTTCGAGTCTCATTGCAAAGGTTCTAAATACTTATGTAAATAAGGTATTTCTATTTTTATTTTTAATACATTTGCTCAAATATCTGAAAGCAGTTTTTTCGCTTTGTCAATATGAGTTATTGTGTGTAAATTGCAGAGGATTTATTTTTATTTTAATCGATTTTCGCATAAGGCTGTAACGTAACAAAATGTGGAAAAAGTAAAGGGGTCTGAATACTTTCCGAAGGTTTAAAGTACTTTAGTAAAAATACTTAAGTAGTTTTTGGGGGTATCTGTACTTTACTTTACTATTTATATTTTTGACAACTTTTACTTTTACTTGTGTGTACTTTTTACTCCATACATTTTTCCTGACACCCAAAAGTACTTGTTTCATTTTGAATACTTAGCAGGACAAGAAAATGGTGAAATTCACACACTTATCAAGAGAACATCCCTGATCATCCCTACTACCTGATCTGGCGGATTCACTGAACACATGCTTTGTATGTAAATTAAGTTTATTTTAGCAATTACATTTACCTTTGATACTTATGTATATTTAAAACCAAATACTTTTTGACTTTTACTCAAGTAGTATTTTACTGGGTGGCTTTCACTTTTACTTGAGTCATTTTCTATTAAGGTATCTTTACTTTTACTCAAGTATGATATTTGGATACTTTTTCCACCACTGCATATAATAATAGAGTTGGCCTAAAGACAAGATTAAATTGACAATAGTCTGATCGGTGACAATATTATCAATTGTCAAATTGTAGCCCAAAAGAAGAGATGCATGGGCAGCTTTGAATTGACACAAAGACAGGGAAATGGAGCACCAAAACGTGACATTTTCAAATCTTCCAACAGTCACATGCAGGTAAGACGTTTTGATGTCTATACAGTATCAGAAAAAGCTGACTATGAGGTTTCCAAAACACTTACCTTTGCCAAATAACTATATTTCCAAATATCACTTCTTACAAGAATAACAGTTGTTTCATGTGCACATGGCAGCATATAGCCCAGGTTACTAAGCAAAGACTAGTAACATAATAAACCCAGAATATGCTATTTTGTTATTTTGAATACATTTTCTTAGTTCCATAATGTTTCTTAAAACCTGCCAAAACGATCATGGATTTCTTTGTGATGGATTTAACACATGAGTTGTGGTGTTTTTAGAGTTTTTTTTACAGTAACATACATGAACATGCTATTGTGTTCTTAATTTTTCTTCTTTGTATTCTAATGTTACCCAAGACCTTCATAAACACAAACAAATTATTATTTTTGTGATGGCATATACAGTCATGTGAAAAAGTAAGTACACCCCCTGGAAAGTTCTCTCTTTTTTTGTACATATTTGGACAGATGGATATGTAATCTTCACTTCAACACTATTGACAGATAAAGGTTACCCAATTTAACAAATCACACACAAAAATATATAAAACGTTGAAAATGTTATGCAATTAAAATAAACAAAAATGCCTTTTCCTTATGGGGAAAAAGTTTGTACACCCCTACCTGTACCATCACATAAAATGGCTAAAATTAGAATTAGGTGTACCAAAACAATTGCAAATGATTAGAAAACATTAGAGAGAAACTTAGGAGGGTCCAGCCTTCCATAAAGATATGAAAATTGGTCTGGTTGTCCCACCAAAGCTCTCAAAAAATTATATCAAGACACAACTGACTTTTGCCAGACAACACCTGGGTAAAGTCAGTTGTGTCTTGATATTATTTTTTGAGTTCAGAGGCTTCTTCCTTCCTGACCTCCCATGTAGGCCAAGTTTGTGCAGTCTCTTTCTGACAGTGTACCCATGCAATTCAACATTGATTGTGGCAAGAGAGGCCTGTAGATCCCTTGATGTTACCCTGGGGTTTCAATATTATTCATATCATTACTTAAGTTTCAGAATGACAGTGTTGTGCTCAAAGAATGTGGGGCAATAATAAAAAGTCCTTTGGGCCACAGGCTCAGACATGTCTGGAAGGTCACTCCTCTCCCCTCGGATTGACACCACCATCAACCACCATCAACCACCATCAACTCAAAGTCCCGCCCCCTTTGCACACACACTCTCACTGACACATACCCACACTGGTCTGCCTATACAACCCTCAGCCTGCCCTTTTCTCCTCAGTATCTGCCTGACTTCAGTAAGCACTCTGCCTCCACAGCGTCTGCTTTGGATTACACTGTCACTATCACAGAGGGAGCATAACACAGGCCATCTAAAGAGGAGCGGACAGCCCCAACAACAGCAGAGCAACATGGGGAGCAGCATGTCATGTGTTCCCCAACACAACTTCAGGTTCTCCAGCAAGAGTTTCATACGCAGGAACAGGTAAGGAAGGCATAAATGTCATACATGTCTGGCTCGTCTGTTGTGGTGTGGTATTTGAGATGGAGGGAATTCCTGGTATTTCACAGCGTTTGAGCTGTACAGTTTAAAGAGAGGTTGTGCGGTTCATGGGATCAGAGTCAGGATCACACGAGAGCACATGAGCAGCGGTATATTTCCAACTGTGTGATACAGTTACTGTTTTCATCGTATTTTCATCTCCCGGTTAAACTGTAGTTTTGGTTCTTGTCAGATAATCTGGTTCTCTTCCCTTATCAGTATCTGACCCGCATTAGAATTTAATATAATATAATATAATGAATAGGATAGAATATAATGGTTAGGATAGAATATAATGGTTAGGATAGAATATAATGGTTAGAATATAATGGTTAGGATAGAATATAATGGTTTGGATAGAATATAAAGGTTAGGATAGAATATAATGGTTAGAATATAATGGTTAGGATAGAATAGAATGGTTAGAATAGAATATACTGGTTAGGATAGAATATAATGGTTAGAATAGAATATAATGGTTAGGATAGAATAGAATGGTTAGAATAGAATATAATGGTTGGGATATAATATAATGGTTAGTATAGAATATAATGGTTGGGATAGAATATAATGGTTAGAATAGAATATAATGGTTAGGATAGAATAGAATCACTGCTGGGACATGGAACAACAATATCCTGGTCATTAAATAATTATTTTGTTGTAAGCTTATGAAGCTTTAATGTACTAACAGCATGAAATTAATCAACTTTATGACCCTTAGAGAAATGCTTTTATTTATAGCCACTTAGCAAAGCGAGGGCCATGATGGTACAACTGTTATGAATTGCTGCTCTACCACACGGTTTACCATTCCACTATCTGTGCTATCCTTCGGGTTCTGCCAAGTAGGCATATGTTCAGATAAAAACTGTGCACCTAACCTATGCCTCTTTAAAAACATGCACACACTTGCGAGCGCACACACACAGACACACACACACACACACACACACACACACACACACACACACACACACACACACACACACACACACACACAAAGGTGAATTGGTTCTTCACTTGGAACAATAACTTCTGTGTTGTCACTTCCTCTGTGTGTAGTGAAAGGGCCAGGTTCAGCTCAGTCATTCCCTGCAGAGCGAGAGAATGTGAGTGCCAATCTAGTGACACAGAATGCTAGGTTCGCAGCTACAGTCTATAACCAGCAATTTGAGTTTACATTTCTGGATTGCATTCGGACGGCAGGTATACTGGCGGTTAGAGCGTTGGGCCAGTAACCGAAAGGTTGCTGGTTCGAATGCCCAAGCCGACAAGGTGGGAAAAAAAGCTGTCTATGTGTCCTTGAGCAAGGCACTTAACCCTAATTTGCTCCAGGGGCTGACCCTGTAGGTAGGCTGTCATTGTAAATAAGAGTTGGTTCTTTACTGACTTGCCTGGTGAAATAAAAAAATAAAGAATTGTGTTAGACAGTCATTGTTCACAATATATTGTTCTGCTCAGAACAAAAACAAAACTGGAAAATAGTGATCTCTTTATTCATGATTGATTGATGCTTGTCAGTCTTATTTGTCAGTCATCACATTCTTATCCAAAGTTGATTACCACCAGCTCAGACAAAGTATTTGTTGTTATGCTAATGTCATTCAGATTGGCCACAGGGAGCTAGAGAGAGAAACTCGAGCGAGATTGTTAAAGTTGACTCCCTCTGTTATCAATGCACCGGAAAGTTTTCATTATAAAGCTGTGACACTAATGATAACAGATGGGGTTCATGCTTGACAAAGGAGGACATAGGAGCCTTTATTTCCCTGTTCATGCACTCCCTATCTGAGACATAAGCCTTCATTGTTCTGCTCATTTAAATGGGTGATATTGAAGGAAACTGACAAAGGGGGGTTCCTGGTCAAATGTGTCCAGATTTACAATGCGAGACCAGGCAGTCACTTTACACTCCTACACACTTTCAAACTGAAAACCAGACAAGACAAGGGAACTCTTTGAGAATCCAGCAGGTAGTACGACAAACAGATAGGCTAGCTAGGCTACATACCTGCATGATAAACATGGTAGAGTGACTTGTAACACATGCTTCTCTTCCCACATTCCCTCCCGAGCAGCAGCCGCTTGTTCCGTAATAAGTATCCCCAGGAAGGACAGGAGAAGTCCAACAGCATCATCAATATTCTCTGCACTGTCACTCCCAGGAAGGTATGGAAAACTCTCAGATTTTTTATGGAATATCTACATAGGTGTTTAGAGGCCCATTATCAGCAACCATCACTCCTGTGTTCCAATGGCACGTCGTGTCAGCTAATCCAAGTTTATCATTTTAAAAGTCTAACTGATCAGTAGAAAACCCTTTTGCAATTACGTTAGCACAGCTGAAAGCTGTTGTGCTGATTATCGAAGCATAAGGGCAAAATAACACAGACACTGGACAGAGGAAAATATGGCTTTTTCTTTGCAACTCTGCCTAGAAGGCCAACATCCCGGAGTCGCCTCTTTACTGTTGACGTTGAGACTGGTGTTTTAACGAAGCTGCCAGTTGAGGACTTGTGAGGCGTCTGTTTCTCAAACTAGACACTCTAATGTACTTGTCCTCTTGCTCAGTTGTAAACCGGGGCCTCCCACTCCTCTTTCTATTCTGGTTAGAGACAGTTTGCGCTGTTCTGTGAAGGGAGTAGTACACAGCGCTGTACGAGATCTTCAGCTTCTTGGCAATTTCTTGCATGGAATAGACTTAATTTCTCAGAACAAGAATAGACTGACAAGTTTCAGAAGAAAGTTATTTATTTCTGGCCATTTTGAGCCTGTAATCGAAGCCACAAATGCTGATGCTCCAGATACTCAATTAGTCTAAAGAAGGCCAGTTTTATTGCTTCTTTAATCATCACAACAGTTTTCAGCTGTGCTAACATAATTGTTTTCTAATGATAAATTAGCCTTTTAAAATGATAAACTTGGATTAGCAACGTGCCATTGGAACACAGAAGTGATGGTTGCTGATAATGGGCGTCTGTACGCCTATGTAAAAATCAGCCGTTTCCAGATACAATAGTTATTTACAACATTAACAATGTCTACACTGTATTTCTGATCAATTTGATATAAAAATATAAAAATATTGCTTTTCTTTCAAAAACAAGGACATTTCTAAGTGAACCCAAACTTTTGAATGGTAGTGTATTTCATGAACATGCACAAATATTTTATGACAAATTCTCTCGTCTCAACCATATCAGTCAAACACACTTACTCTGTCGATACATGTACAGTGGGGAGAACAAGTATTTGATACACTGCCTATTTTGCAGGTTTTCCCACTTACAAAGCATGTAGAAGTCTGTAATTTTTATCATAGGTACTCTTCAACTGTGAGTGACGGAATCTAAAACAAAAATCCAGGAAATCACATTGTATGATTTTTAAGTAATTAATTTGCATTTTATTGCATGACATAAGTATTTGATACATCAGAAAAGCAGAACTTAATATTTGGTACAGAAACCTTTGTTTGCAATTACAGAGATCACACGTTTCCTGTAGTTCTTGACCAGGTTTTCACACACTGCAGCAGGGATTTTGGCCCACTCCTCCATACAGATCCTTCAGGTTTCGGGGTTGTCGCTGGGCAATACGGACTTTCAGCTCCCTCCAAAGATTTTCTATTGGGTTCAGGTCTGGAGACTGGCTAGGCCACTCCAGGACCTTGAGATGCTTCTTACGGAGCCACTCCTTAGTTGCCCTGGCTGTGTGTTTCGGGTCGTTGTCATGCTGGAAGACCCAGCCACGACCCATCTTCAACGCTCTTACTGAGGGAAGGAGGTTGTTGGCCAAGATCTCGTGATACATGGCCCCATCCATCCTCCCCTCAATACGGTGCAGTCGTCCTGTCCCCTTTGCAGAAAAGCATCCCCAAAGAATGATGTTTCCACCTCCATGCTTCACAGTTGGGATGGTGTTCTTGGGGTTGTACTCATCCTTCTTCTTCCTCCAAACACGGCGAGTGGAGTTTGGACCAAAAAGCTCTATTTTTGTCTCATCAGACCACATGACCTTCTCCCATTCCTCCTCTGGATCATCCAGATGGTCATTGGCAAACTTCAGACGGGCCTGGACATGCGCTGGCTTGAGCAGGGGGACCTTGCGTGCGCTGCAGGATTTTAATCCATGACGGCGTAGTGTGTTACTAATGGTTTTCTTTGAGACTGTGGTCCCAGCTCTCTTCAGGTCATTGACCAGGTCCTGCCGTGTAGTTCTGGGCTGATCCCTCACCTTCCTCATGATCATTGATGCCCCACGAGGTGAGATCTTGCATGGTGCCCCAGACCGAGGGAGATTGACCGTCATCTTGAACTTCTTCCATTTTCTAATAATTGCGCCAACAGTTGTTGCCTTCTCACCAAGCTGCTTGCCTATTGTCCTGTAGCCCATCCCAGCCTTGTGCAGGTCTACAATTTTATCCCTGATGTCCTTACACAGCTCTCTGGTCTTGGCCATTGTGGAGAGGTTGGAGTCTGTTTGATTGAGTGTGTGGACAAGTGTCTTTTATACAGGTAACGAGTTCAATCAGGTGCAGTTAATACAGGTAATGAGTGGAGATCAGGAGGGCTTCTTAAAGAAAAACTAACAGGTCTGTGAGAGCCGGAATTCTTACTGGTTGGTAGGTGATCAAATACTTATGTCATGCAATAAAATGCAAGTTAATTATTTAAAAATCATACAATGTGATTTTCTGGATTTTTGTTGTAGATTCCGTCTCTCACAGTTGAAGTGTACCTATGATAAAAATTACAGACTTCTACATGCTTTGTAAGTGGGAAAATCTGCAAAATCGGCAGTGTATCAAATACTTGTTCTCCCCACTGTATGTATAATCTTAGAAAAAAGGGGCTATACTCTTTTCCCCCTGTAGTTTTGGAAGCAAAAAAAGGGTTCTCTTACAGGGACAACTAAATTACATTTTTTTTCTAAGAATTAACAACAAAACTTCTTCAGCCCCAGTATAAGTTAGTTTGTTGTGCACAACGGGCTAATGTTCACTAACATGTGATTGGTTGCTTTCAGGAGATGACCCATAAGGATCTGCAGAAGATCGAGAACATTAAGTGGGAACCTCCGTTCCCTTATGACCCAGCCAGTGGTTGGAAGAAAAACAGCGTCAACGTCAAGAACTACGGCAGGATGGTCCACAGCTCTAAAGTCCGCTTCCGCTTTCTCCACTGCCAGGTGAGACACAACTATCCACAGAGACGCACACACACACAGAGACATGCGCACACACACACATACGCGCATACAGAGAGATGCGAGCACACACACACGCACACGCACACACCCACTCACGGCACTGCAACACCTCAAGTCACTTCAGATAACTGACTAAGTAAATGATGAAACAACTATAAAGCACAATAAACATATACATCCACACAGTCATTGTGGTTAATGAGGTCTTTAAACAAGCCTCAACCCCACAGTGAAACAGCGCGTTAGTCAACCCCGACGGGAGGTCAACCAAACAAACGGATGGAGGGAACAGGATGTAGTCCTAGCTCTGCGGCCTTGTGAAACGCTTCGCTAACGCTTAGCTAACGCTGACGTGGTGACCGACGGTGATTAATAAAAAGTTGGTTCAGCATAGGGGACCGCAGGACACGCTTGAACACGCTGGGCACTGAAGGAATTGGGAAACAACACCCTGAAATAACCTCAGGGCTGATCTGAGAACAGGTATACAGGAAAATAACCGTGGGAATCGCTCTCTGTCACAGATGCAATCACGCTGTCAAAGAGAAAGAGAGATACCAAAAAGAGTGAAAGAATGGAGTGTTGCAAAGGAGTGTCATAGGGGAAAGAACACATTGTTTGTACAGCGCAGAGTATAAATCAAGGAGGAAGTATTGCATCACTGTTTTTGTTGAAAAAAGTAAAGGGCTAGTCTTGTCAAATGGCAGGGAGGGATTGTAAATCATTACTTGGTAACACTGCGTCATAACGCCAATCATTTTGATCATCAGAGAAAAAGAGTGCAGAGGTCTGGGTAGCAACAAAGACTATGTTGCCCCTTAGGACCACCATTATAGACATATCACTTCCTGACACACACCCACACACCACTCTCTCTCTCTTGCTCTCTCTCCTCAGGATGTGCATGACTGCTACCTGGACCTCTTCCAGACACACCTTCATTTTGTCTCCAACAACACCACTGGACTCACCTACCAGGTGAGGCTTTCAAACGATCTGTTCTTCAAAGTCTGCCATTATGTTATTTATGTAGATGCGTAGATTGTTGTCAAACTGTTGTAAATGAATGAGTAATGATTCACAAATTGATCACAAATGAGAAATGGAGAGGAAAAATAGCTCTGTAGTATAAGAGCATCTGCTTAATGACTCAAATGTAATGTCGTTTTCAATCTCGTGTCCCTGTTTAAGTGAATATAACCGATACACGTGTCCCTTGAGAACGGTTTTTGTATTGGTAAACATAGTGTGTATGATTGTCTTCCCAACCTGTCTAGTAAAGTACGAACAGTCATTAAGCAGTGTTTATGTTGTGTTGGCACTAGACTCAGTGACAGGGTGGGAGGCTGCTGGAGCAGTAATGGATATTAGACATTATGACGACAAATGTAAGGCCTCAAACAATCGTTCATGCACTTGGCCTTAGTTTCACACCCATTAATAGTGATATTTGTCTACGTAGAAATTTAAATACAAATACTATGTATCTCCAAAACTGAAACCGAAAAAAGACCACATTTGACCATTGATGGTCATAAAATCAAGAATATTCAGAAGCTTTTTTGAATACATTTTCTTGGTCCTAGAGTCCAAACAGGGGAGTGACTGCTTTCAATTCATGTCAAAATATACAATTTGTCAACAATTTAGTTATGAGGTATTATCCATGCTTGAAAAACAGTGAAACGCATCCTTTTTTAAAAGTCTATTTTTATGGTCACGACAATGAAACTGTATGGTTAAACGGAAGGACTGAATGACTAAGATTTGACTTGTGTTTTGTGCGTGCAGGGGACTCTTCCTCTGAAAGAGCTCACCATCTGCCACCTGCAGCAGAACTGTAACCACAACCAACTCCAGGAATTTGCCTTCCAGATCAACGGTTAGTTGGCCTTTTACTTGAAAGGGAAAAGCAAAATCACTCCTTGTGGTAGTAGTGACATTCATGAATAGGACAGCATGGAGCACTGAGATGTTGAAATGTTTAACGTTTTCTATTGACTATTAGCCAATCAGTCTGTGTTGAGTTGGCATTGGATCGTCTTGTGTTTAAAGTTGTTTATGGTTCACAGGCTAACTTCAATCCACTCTGTAACTCAGTTAAGGGAACAAAGAAAATCTAGTTCAGGAATTTGTATAAACTACATTGCATTAAGTAGTGACTAAATGCTCCTCTTCTTTCAACCAATCTCAAAGCTACTTGAGATGTGTGCGCAGAACTTGACTGTCAAGTAAATCTTGTATTGCTGTCAAAAACTCAAAATTACCGCACGGTTCTCAGGTTTTGTTTATTTCTCAGCAAAGACAGACAGAGCCCATATTCACCTTCACAATACCAAACTGCAACCACAAACTATTTTCCAATGGTGGTGTTTCCTATATTCTGACATTCTAGTGACTCAAAAGTGCTGTGACCTCTTTCACCTCCACACAACCCCAAGACTAACTAGAGTCGCCCCTCTCAGCCCTCAGTCAGGGGGCCAAGCCGCTCTTGAAGGCCCCTCTAGTTGTACGACAGGTGCTCCTGAACTCGCTCAGCTGTCGAGGCAGAAAGGCCAGCGCTCGCACTGAGCCCTGTCAAGACATATAATCTATTGCACATTCCAGGGGCATCCTACTTAATGCCTGCTAGTTTTTGACCCTTAGGATCTGGGCTCATATCCACAAAGTGTTTCAGAGTAGGAGTGCGGATCTATGATCAGTTTTACCTTTTAGATATGAATGAATTATATTTTATGGACAGATCCTAGATCAGCACTCCAACTCTGAGAGACTTTGTGGATATGGGCCCTGATCTCTAAATGTTCCAGGACTTCATAATCAACTTGACTGCATCTTTGATAATGATGAAAGGAAGTAGTTTTTTTAATTTGTACTATTTTCTACATTGTAGAATAATAGTGAAGACATCAACACTATTAAATAAAACATATGGAATCATGTAGTAACCAAAAAAGTGTTAAACAAATCCAAATATATTTTATATTTGAGATTCTTCAAATAGCCACCCTTTGCCTTGATGACAGCTTTGCACACTCTTGGCATTCTCTCAACCAGGTTCACCTGGAATGCTTTTCCAACAGTCTTGAAGGAGTTCCCACATATGCTGAGCACTTGTTGGCTGCTTTTCCTTTACTCTGCGGTCCGACTCATCCCAAACCATCTCAATTTGGTTGAGGTCGCTGCAAAATACTGTGGTAGCCATGCTGGTAGGGTGTTTCTTGAATTCTAAATAAATCACAGACAGTGTCACCAGCAAAGCACCATAACACCTCCTCCTCCATGCTTTACGGTGGGAAATACGCATGCGGAGATCATCCATTCACCCACACCGTGTCTCACAAAGACACAGCGGTTAGAACCAAAAAGGACAAATTTCCACCAGTCTAATGTCCATTGCTCGTGTTTCTTGGCCCAAGCAAGTCTCTTCTTCTTATTGGTGTCCTTTAGTAGTGGTTTCTTTGCAGCAATTCGACCATGACGGCCTGATTCACACAGTCTCCTCTGAACAGTTGATGTTGAGATGTGTCTGTTACTTGAACTCTGTGAAGCATTTATTTGGGCTGGTAACTCTAATGAACTTCAACTCATTTCAAATTCCTTCTATTAAGCAAACCAGACGGCACCATTTTCTTGTTTTTTACATTTATGGATAAACTCAGACATAATTTACAAATGAAGCATTTGTGTTTAGTGAATCTGCCAGATCAGGTAGTAAGGATGACCAGGGATGTGCTCTTGATAAGCGTGTGAATTGGAAAAATGTTCTGTCCTACTAAGCATTCAAAATGTAACGAGTACTTTCCGGTGTCGGAAAATATATGGAGTAAAAAGTAAACGTTTTCAAAAATAAAAATATTAAAGTAAAGTACAGATACCCCCAAAAACGACTTAAGTAGTAATTGAAAGTTTTTTTTACTTAAGTACTTTACACCACTGTTATTCCATATGTGTTATTTCATAGTTTTGATGTCTTCACTACTATTCTACAATGTAGAAAATAGTAAAAATATAGAAAAGCCCTTGAATGAGTAGGTGTTCTAAAGACCGGTATTGTATATTTGAATTGAGAGCAGGATGAGACAGATGAAAGGGCATCACAGCCATTAAAAGAGTAGGCGGAAGAAAGTGGGAGCCGCACACCCCCGCTTCTAGTGGGAATGAGCTCAGTCCAGAGTCGACAGCGATACCACTAGTCCAGACTCTCGCACTCCCATAAGTCAGTTAAGGTGGACAGGTCAGAACAATAGGCCTCGGCTCCTGAAATATTTAACCCAACATGCCTTGGTTGGATTTTAACTTTTGCTGTCCTCACTTGAACCATGTGAAAATACCTCCTTCAAAGGAGTGTCATGATCAAGGTCTAAAATGAAGGCTGGAACAAATATAAATAAAATCAACAAATGAGAGCAGCATGACCGCCGATTAGAGAAGCAGTCAGCTGGCAAGGCAAGCATTCCGGACAATGACAAAGGCGTGGGGCTGGAATGAAGGAGGCTATCTCGCCTGTTATCTCTGGTATGTGTAGCGCTGATAAAGGGAGATTCCAGCTCTGTTCACCTCAAGTCCTGTAAGCTACATTCCTGTTGAGAAGGAAGGCAGTCCAGAGGGAGGTGGGTTTGCTTCCCAACTAGGTGAGCTATTATGAGGCCAAAGAGAGCAGGGCCCAATGTTTCAAGCGTTTCAGAGTATGAGGGCGGATTTTCGATCTGTTTGGCCTTTTAGATCACAACGGATAAGATAGATAGATAGATAGATAGGTACTTTATTGATCCCCCGGGGGGGAAATTTCATTGTCAAGCAGCTACAACAAAACACAGGGCAGGTGCAAAATGCCACAACGAAAGTACACAAAAGACAGATATACGGTACATGATACATAGAGCGGCAGTATGAAAAAGTATAGAAATACAAGATATCTGGAGTGCAAAAAAAAGTTATAAAAAGACATTGCATAGTATGAGTGGTTGGCTGAATATGTACACTATACATTGGGGGATGTTGGATGGTTAACTATACTATACAGGTCGATGGCAGAGAAATACTTCAGTAGCTAAAAATGCCTATGATATGAGCGAGGGTAATAATAGTTTACTTAATAGACAGACTGGGTAAATGAACAGGTAAGTGAACATTTTGCATGGTTAAATTAGCTGTACAGTTAGGTATACAGTTATATTTACAGATAAGTGAATACTTGCATGTTTACACAAACTGTACAGGTAAATGACAGGAAGAGATACTTTAATAGCTAAATGTGTGGACAGCAGTCCTGCTCTGAGACACTTTATGAATACTGGCCCAGGTCGCAAGGTATCTCCTGTAATGGATTACATCTAAGTCATACATGATTTACGGTATGTTTCCTTCCCAAAGAAATGTGGGCAATGTTTGTATGACCACCCCTTTCAAAGTCTTATTTTTACCACACTCTTGCCGGTGTAAGCCTTTTATATATCCTGTGCGCCTGCCGACACCATTGACGAGTGGGAGTAGGGGTGTGCCGACGTGGATGGGGCTATTTTAATACATCTATTAAATATACACCATCACAAAGAAATCCATAAGAAACATTTAGATAAATACAATTTATTTTCAAAAGAAAATTATATTTTGCATTTTTGTTACGTTATTGGTCTGTGCAGCCTATAGGCTACATGGCTGTGCAGTGGTGTAAATTACTTAAGTAAAAATACTTAATACATACATTTTCCCTGACACCCAAAAGTACTCGTTACATTTTGAATGCTTGTCCAATTTACGCACTTATCAAGAGAAAATCCCTGGTCATCCTGATCTGGCAGACTCGCTATACACAAATGCTTTGTTTGTAAATGATGTCTGAGTGTTGGAGTGTTCCCCTGGCTATCCGTAAATGTAAAAAAAACACAAAATGGTGCCGTCTGGAATTTGTAATTTATTTATACTTGCACTTTTACTTTTGATACTTAAGTATATTTTAAACAAATACGACAAATAAGACAAATAACCCATCATGTATTAGCTAAATATAAGGGTCTTTAAATATTTACCTGTTAAAGTCAACAAAAAATATTTGGCTAATACAGAACAGCTCGAGGACAGAACTACATTCACTTAAATGGAGAGAATAAATGCATTCAAATAATTTTTGTGAATCTTTGTTTGTAAAAAGTTGGCGGCATGCTAAAGTTGGTGTGTTTATGTCTTGGTTTGAAAGGGATATCAGTGGTTTCACCCCTAACTCAACCTGGATTGATGCTAAAGGGGATCTTCTGGGGGACAGAATGTGTAACTAACATGACGGAGAGCTCTACCTATCAACAGTATTTTCACAATACTTTCTTTGTGAAATAGTGGGAAAACCAAAAGTCTGATTTACTAGCGACGACAAGCTGCCATTGGCATAATGTACAGCCTTCTATTTGTAAATAGATAGGGTAGGGCTTTAGCAGGAAGCGCTGGTGGCCCTGACCCCATGACCTTTGACCCCTGCAGGTGTCAGCCTGAACCCCATCATCGTCTACTGCTCCAACCAGGAGGAGATGGACATGTGGTTTGGCCTGCTCAAAGAAAACATTGAGATCAACGGGGGCACCCCCATCGCACCTATCGACTCCTACACCAGGGTTAAGGTAAAGAAATAATACTATGTTTAATTTATATGGCAGAAGCAGATGACGGTAATGGAGGAAAGGAGAACAGTTAAGGAGGCCAATGTAGGAGCTACACCTTGGGTTGCTCCTTATTGGTAAAACAGCAATCCATCAACAGGATGTGTTGAGTCATGTAGGTCACGGCTGTCTCTTCTTGAGGGCATGATCCATTCCCAGGGAGTGACTGTGACCGCACCACAACCACATTAATAGTCTCACATCTGCACTGTGTCAAAGTATGGCTACACCAACTGGTGTGGAAAAGGCTGATCAATTGAATTTACCACAGCTGGACTCGAATGAAGTTGTAGAAACATTTCAAGCATGATCAATGGAAACAGGATGTATTTCTGTTTTTCATTTTTAATACATTTGCAAAAATGTCTAAAAACTTGTTCTCACTTTGTCATTATGGGGTATGTGTGTAGATTGTAGGATTTTTGTATTTATTTAATCCATTTTAGAATAAGGCTGTAACTAGCACGTGTGACCAACGGTATAACCCAATGCATATGTTCTGAAAAGCAAAGAAAGAAAGCATTCATGCTACATTGTTCCTACACCACTTCCAATAGTGACAGCTAGTGTAGGAACAATTGTTGTTTACTTGTACAGTTTTCTCGCCCAGGAAGTATGATATTATGTATGATTGTGTCTCTTTCAGAAAATGAAAAGCCCCATCTTTATAGCAATAATAGCTCGTACTGTGGAGACATTCTGTGTTTGTTTAATGTTTATTTCTCGTAACTGGTGGGCTGAAGTAGATTATTTCCATGCCTTACTAATGTAAACATGTCTACCTGTCTCCATCAGAACGTAAAGGAGAGCAGGAAGTGGAGAGAGGAGCTGAGGAACTCAATCAGTAAAGACCCCATCTATGAGTGGGAGGGTTCTCAGCGTGAGAGTCTGGGGCCCATCACTTTCGTGACCAAAGTCCGTCTGCAGCACCTCCCCTGCCAGGTACAACACCCACCTCCGCTCACCTTTCTGTGGCTTATGATGTGTCTATGACGCATTGTAACCTGTTACTGAAACATTACAACCTGACAGTGAAACATTATAATCTGACAGTGAAACATTATAACCTGACAGTGAAAATTATAACCTGTCACTGAAACACTATAACCTGACAGTGAAACATTATAACCTGACAGTGAAACATTATAATCTGTCACTGAAACACTATAACCTGGCAGTGAAACATTATAACCTGTCACTGAAATGTATAACCTGTCATTGAAACATTATAACCTGACAGTGAAACATTATAATCTGTCACTGAAACACTATAACCTGGCAGTGAAACATTATAACCTGTCACTGAAATGTATAACCTGTCATTGAAACATTATAACCTGACAGTGAAACATTATAATCTGTCATTGAAATATTATAACCTGTCACTGAATCATTATAACCTTTGATATTAGAACATGACTGATTATTAATTGTAGAGACACTTTTTGATATTCAATGGAATTGTCCATTAGACAGTTATAACTCCCACCTGTTATCAGATATATAGCGGGGATCTGAGAATGAGGAGTTAACATAACATTATCAATCAATAACATTTACCTCAGAGCCCACTGACTCTCTCTCTCGCACGCACACACACACTTACTCTTTCGCAACTTCACCATGACCTCACCACAACGTAAGGAGTGAGCATTGTTGTCTGCTGGGACTCTATACCTTGAGGGAGTGTATGGGAAGAACAATAGTCTACTACTGTTACCACAGCACTTACTCCCTAGGTCTCATACAGTCCTACAAGACGTGACGTTACTTTGCTAACCGAGCGAGACAGTAAACAAAGAAATACATGATGCTGACTAGGCTTAATCCTGTAAAACAACATTGCTCATGTAGCCTGCAGGTAAATCTGCCAAGTAACATTTGGTGGGAAATGGCGTTAGCCTGATTGAATTCTTTGGATGGGAAAATGGCTTGTAAACTGGGCGTGTGAGAGGCAGTTGCTTAGCTCACGTAGCAACTTGACTCACCTCACAGCTGGAATGTCAGCTGTCTGCTAGACACGCCCTCGGCAGGGAGGAGAAACACGCGCACGGGCATGCACACACACACACAGGGTTGGGCAGGTTACTTTCTAAATGCAATCTGTTAGTTACTAGTTACCTGTCCAAAACTGTAATCAGTAATCGATTTTAGAGTTTACATAGCTGACCATAAATGGATGTTGCTTCTTCCAACCCATTGCTTTGTACTACAGAAAATAATACGATTAGGCTATATCTTTACATAAAAAAAACCTTGATCTTTAAGAATATGACCTGGAAATATTGAAATATAGATTAGCCAAATTGTTTCACCGGAGCATAACCCTGAAACAAAGGATTTATTAGCCTACTCTGTTTATGAATTATGATTCTGTTGTCATGGAGGACTGATTGGGCTCATTGCTTCAAAACATGGTTGAAAAATAAATGCTGCTGTCTTGGAATGGCATGTTTTGTGAACTACCAAAAACTGCTATTTGCATGTGGAAAAAAAAAACACACACACACACACACCACACACCACACACGGTCGGGGATATAACAGCCCACTTGTACTACTACATTGAACAACAATATAACTACAACATGTAAAGTGTGTTTCCCAGGTTTCATGAGCTGAAATAAAAAAATCCCAGAAATGTTGAACTGTATCTCAGTAAAATCTTTTAAATTGTTGCATGTTGCGTTTATATTTTTGTTCAGTATATTTCGATGTAAAGGCCTTTATTTGATACAGAATGCCCAGTAGAACTATGTAACTGATTGCATCTGATGTGAACACACATGACACTCTTCAATTAGCTACTCTTACACTGAACACAAGCTACATTGACAGGACATAGATATTTTAATGAATTAGCTAATATTGAATGCAGTGAGAGTTTATTGTTTCTATTGTGTTTCCACTACAGGAGCAGAGTGACAGACTACTGGTGATGTACCCAGCCACTCTGATCATCCTATCAGAAGAGAGACACGGCCTTTTCTACAAGGTACCTTTAAAACATCCCATTGAACCATACAGATGTAGGATCTGCAGCAACAGGAAATGTGAATTATTATGTGGATTATAATTAATGGACATTTTTGTAGGGGTTGATATATATTTTTTTTTGTTAGGGCAAATCAAGTCTGACATTTTAAATGGAAATGACAAACTAGAAGCCTCTTAAAACCTCAAATACATTACAAGTTTGCATTTCCTGTTGTGCAGAACAATTATCAGCAACATGATAAAATGAAGATCATAAATCTGAATATGTAGACTCTTAGCTAGGATGGTCCCAGATCTGTTTGGCCTATCAAGTCCAATCCTTGTCATGCCAATAAGTGGTATGGAGTTGGGATTACAGCACAAACAGACTGGCATTCAGGTTAACTCTTATTTGCATTATGTACTATACATAAAATCTACTGCTCTGACCTGAGTCTCATATACAGTAAGTACCCCAAGTGGCGCTAGAGGCGTCACTACAGACACCCTGGTTCGATTCCAGGCTGTATCACAACCGGACGTTATTTGGAGTCCCATAGGGCGGCGCACAATTGGTCCAAGTTTGGCCGGTGTAGGCCGTCATTGTAAATAAGAATTTGTTCTTAACTGACTTGTCTAGTTAAATATAGGTAAAAAAAATGTTTTATAATAATTATAAAAACACATTGATTATGCTTGAAGACCTTATTTGTCATGTTCGCAGTACTCTCCCTCTGATCTGTCTTTGTGTCAGAAGTGTGTGTAATGGTATGTATAACAATGTGGGTGATTGCAGGGGAAACTTCCACTTAACATGGTAACTGTGACCACACCCTGCCAGGATGTCAAGCCCAACACCTTCATGATCGAAGGTAAATTGACTTCCACTTATTGTGCAAGCCTCCCCTCAAATACAACATATGTACAGTGGCAAGAAAAAGTATGTGAACCCTTTGGAATTAACTGGATTTCTGCATAAATTTGTCATAACATTTTATCTGATCTTCATCTAGGTCACAACAATAGACAAACACAGTGTGCTTATGCTAATAACACACACACTATTGTATTTTCTTGTTTATATTGAATACATCACTTAAACATTCACAGTCTAGGTTGGAAAAATTATGTGAACCCCTAGGCTAATGACTTCTCCAAAAGCTAATTGGAGTCAGCAGTCAGTTAACCTGGAGTCCAATCAATGAGACGAGATTGGAGATGTAGGTTAGAGCTGCCCTGCCCTATAAAAAACATTCACAAAATTTGAGTTTGCTGTTCACAAGAAGCATTGCCTGATGTGAACCACGCCTCGAACAAAAGAGATCTCAGAAGACCTAAGATTAAGAATTGTTGACTTGTATAAGGCTGGAAAGAGTTACAAAAGTATCTCTAAAAGCCTTGATGTTCATCAGTCCACGGTAAGACAAATTGTCTATAAATGGAGAAAGTTAAGCACTGTTGCTACTCTCCCTAGGAGTGGCCGTCCTGCAAAGATGACTGCAAGAGCACAGTGCAGAATGATCAATGAAGTTAAGAAGAATCCTAGAGTGTCAGCTAAAGACTTACAGAAATCTCTGGAACATGCTAACATCTCTGTTGACGAGTCTACGATACGTTAAACACTAAAGAAGAATGGTGCTCATGGGAGGACACCATGGAAGAAGAAAAAAACATTGCTGCACGTCTGAAGTTCGCAAAAGAGCACTTGGACGTTCCACAGCGCTACTGTCAAAATATTCTGTGGCCAGATAAACTATCAAGACATTTTGCAGGAGAATGTAAGGCTATCTGTCCGCCAATTGAAGCTCAACAGAAGTTGAGTGATGCAACAGGACAACGACCCAAAACACAGAAGTAAATTAACAACAGAATGGTTTCAACAGAAGAAAATACGCCTTCTGGAGTGGCCCAGTCAGAGTGGCATGACCTCAAGAGACCGGTTCACACCAGACATCCCAAGAACATTGCTGAACTGAAACAGTTTTGTAAAGAGGAATGGTCCAAATTTCCTCCTGACCGTTGTGCAGGTCTGATCCGCAACTACAGAAAACGTTTGGTTGAGGTTATTGCTGCCAAAGGAGGGTCAACCATTTATTAAATCCAACGGTTCACATACTTTTCCCACCCTGCACATTAAATATTTACACAGTGTGTTCAATAAAGACATGAACATGTATAATTGTTTGTGTTACTAGTTTAAGCAGATGTGTTTGTCTATTGTTGTGACTTTGATGAAGATCAGATACAATTTTATGACCAATAATTCGAAAGGGTTCACATACTTTTTATTGCCACTGTATTTGACACAGGTCTGTTATGATGTATAGAAACTTCCAAATGTTGACAAAACAAGAAATGCTTTTATGCGCAAATATTTATATAATAACCACCATATCGAAGTAAACTTGGAGTCACACTGTCACGAGTGGGTGTAGAGAGAGACCAAGGAGCAGCGCAGCGATAGTTCGACATGTTTATTTTAAACTGTAAACTCAAATGTCACGAACTATACAAACAAAAACCAACGAAGCAATAACAAAGAACGGAAACACACTTACTGTCACAGTGACTGTTGAATTAATGACCCACACACAGGTGGATGTGTGGGTGCCTAAATACAATCCCCAATCAGAGACAACCCTGTACTCTGATTGAGGATCATTACTTCCCCTAGTTAGGGTGTGAGGGCTCGGCTGTGGTCCTACCACTCCCCTTATTGGGAGTAAGGTCTAACCACAGCCAAACCCTCACACACGCAATGACATGTTGTGTGGTCCTCCCAGTACGACTCGTCTGACATGTTGTGTGGTCCTCCCAGTACGACTCGTCTGACATGTTGTGTGGTCCTCCCAGTACGACTCGTCTGACATGTTGTGTGGTCCTCCCAGTACGACTCGTCTGACATGTTGTGTGGTCCTCCCAGTACGACTCATCTGACATGTTGTGTGGTCCTCCCAGTACGACTCATCTGACATGTTGTGTGGTCCTCCCAGTACGACTCGTCTGACATGTTGTGTGGTCCTCCCAGTACGACTCGTCTGACATGTTGTGTGGTCCTCCCAGTACGACTCATCTGACATGTTGTGTGGTCCTCCCAGTACGACTCATCTGACATGTTGTGTTGTCCTCCCAGTACGACTCGTCTGACATGTTGTGTGGTCCTCCCAGTACGACTCATCTGACATGTTGTGTGGTCCTCCCAGTACGACTCGTCTGACATGTTGTGTGGTCCTCCCAGTACGACTCGTCTGACATGTTGTGTGGTCCTCCCAGTACGAAAGCATGCAGTTTATTAGGCTCCAGATTAAATCAATTATGATGAATTTACCAGGGTGGTGAAAGTGCAAGGTGATGATCTTGATGCTCCTTTCCAATCAATATTATGGCTTATTCTGGTGACATGACCATTGTCTGTTGTTTGACAAATAAAAACGTTCTCGCTCTTTTGTCCATAATAATCTCATCATGTAGGCTATATGTGCGTCTAGCAATGTCACGCCGTTGGCTGGAGCACACATGCCAATGATATATCAAAACATGTTTTGTGAGAAAACCATCAGTACAGTTGAAAATGCCATGGAAAACCACTTAACTTGTTTTTTTATTTGGTACATGGGAATTTAACAACAAAAGGTACTTTTATGTGCACTATGTCATCACGCACAGCCTTTTGTCGGCAACAAGTCAATTTGATGCAAACAGCTCTGGTGGGAAAATGACAATCTGTCACCAGTGAATGTAAATCTAGCTAATGACACTGCCTCATGCACATTTATCTAGATAACACTGAACATTGCCTCATCCACATTTCAATGAGTGACCTTACCCATTGTTTGGCCCTGCTTTCAATGAGTGACCTTACCCATTGTTTGGCCCTGCTTTCACAGGCAAGATGATAAACCCTATCGTGGTGTCCTGTCTGGATAAGAGGGAGTTCTGCGACTGGATCCACCACTTCAAAGCCTGCGATGTCCCTGTGTTCATCCCCCCGTCCCCCGTTTATGACATAATCTACACCCCCACACCAAGAGAGGTGAGACATTAGATTAGAACAGTGGTCACCAACCTTTAACATTACTTAAAAAAACGTAAGCCTATGCAAAAAAACAGTACTGTAGCAACGAGGTTTGTGCAGTAAGCTATAGACCCAATACATTATCGCCTCATATTGGCTTTGCTTGAATTGCCCTGGGCCATTTAAAAATATATATATTTCAAAATTTGAGGTAGGCTTTACTGGTAATAGATCCGTTGTTGTATTATTTGCAAGGCACAGGGACACCGTCTTCCAGCTGATGTCAAAACTGGAGTCGGACCGCATTATTTCTGCCTCATGCATAAATTCATACTGTTACTCCTATGAACAGAGAAAGTTAAATATTCCTTGATATTAAAAAAAGATCCAAGCTGCTAATAATAACAACACAAGCCAATCGCTACACTGTCCTCCTCATTCATTAGTGCTGCAGTGCTTCTTGTAGCGCTAAATGGAAATAGGAAGAACACGCATTTTATGGCTTAAAGTGTTGAATACAAAGTGTTGACAGAGCTGAGCAAGAATTTAAACATGAACTCACTCATACAAACAGTAGCTATTTGCTGTATTCGTTGACAGTCGCTCTCTAGTTCTGGTTTTAAACGTTTTGAAATCTCACAATATCAACTTTGCTGTAGCTTTCTTTTATGCCTGTAACGTTACTGCAGACGCGGTAATCTGAGCCATCTGATTGGCCAGCGGTGGCCTATAGTGCACCTGGTTTTCTCTCCGGGCCGCCGGGAAGGCAGAGTTTGTACCTTCACATGAAATGGTTCAAAATGGCAACAGTTGGCCTATCAGGCACGCAGGGCAGCTGAATCGGGTGTAGCTAACACCAACAGCCCGAGACAAATAAAATAAATAGGAATACAAGGCTTTATCATTGTTTTTTTTACAGAAATGTTTGGCGATCGACTAGGAATGCCTTGGAGATCGCAATCGACCGGTTGGTGACCACTGGATTAGTATTAACTGTGTTCATTCCCTTGTAGTCAGTTCTTAACATGTTGTGTTGTATTTTTCCCACTAGGCTCCAGAGTTTGATAGGTGGAGTGGGAACAGCCAGAGCCAGAGCCGGAGTGAGTCTCTGAGGCTGGGGCAGTCGGCTGGGAGTGAGTCTCTGAGGCTGGGGAAGTCGGCTGGGAGTGAGTCTCTGAGGCTGGGGCAGTCGGCTGGGAGTGAGTCTCTGAGGCTGGGGCAGTCGGCTGGGAGTGAGTCTCTGAGGCTGGGGCAGTCGGCTGGGAGTGAATCTCTGAGGCTGGGGCAGTCGGCTGGGAGTGAGTCTCTGAGGCTGGAGCAGTCGGCTGGGAGTGAGTCTCTGAGGCTGGGGCAGTCGGCTGGGAGTGAATCTCTGAGGCTGGTGCAGTCGGCTGGGAGTGAATCTCTGAGGCTGGTGCAGTCCCACAGCGGATGGGGGTCCGGGTCCCACCATCTCCAGTTCACCTCTAGACACGAGGACAACCCTCTGTCCCCAGGGTACATAGAACCCCTATGTGTAAGTGTGCACTTGAATACTTTCTACTAGGCCTGGATCAAATATATATGTAAGATACATTCAAACACCAAAATAAACTAAAATAAACACACGTCAAAGTATTTGAAATGTATTTGAGACATTTCTGCTTTCTACGAAGAAGCTAGGGAGAAATTGAATGTGTACTACTTCCATGGGAACTAGCCCACTCAAAGCAAATGTATTTACCTTCACGCTACGATGTGGGGGCGTTGTAAGGCTCTGCCCTGTGGAGGCTTTGGCGCAGGCATTTACATTATTGTTACCTGATAAAATTTCACACAATTTATTATTTTCATTTAGACTGTTTAGACATTTTGTCTGGATAGCTGAATAAAAGATCATCCCTAATGTCATTGTATTTTTTATTTTACCTTTATTTAACTAGGCAAGTTAGTTAAGAACAAATTCTTATTTACAATGACGGCCTACACCGACCAAACTCGGACGACGCTGGGCCGCCCTATGGGACTCCCAATCACGGCTGGTTGTGATACAGTCTGGTTTCGAACCAGGTTGTCTGTAGTGACAATTCATATTATATGTTCCGAATTTGCAAAATTTAAAATATATTGCGAAAGGACAATATGTTACGTATTTGCTAAATGAATGATATATTATGAATTCTAACTAGGTAGCTAGGTGGCTAACGTTAGCTAGGCTAGGGATTAGGTTTAGGGTTAAGGTTAAGTTTAGGAGTTAGGTTAAAGGGTTAAGGTTAGGGTTAGGGGAAGAGTTCGCTAAAAGGGTTCTGTTTAAGGGTTGCTGGTGACTCTCTGATCCATCTCTACGCAGATGACACCATTCTGTATACATCTGGCCCCTCTTTGGACACTGTGTTTACTAACCTTCTAACAAGCTTCAATGCCATACAACACTCCTTCCATGGCCTCCAACTGCTCCTAAACGCTAGTAAAACTAAGTGCATGCTTTTCTATCGAACGCTGCCAGCACCCGCCCACCGGACTATCATCACTACTCTCGATTTGAAACCTTCAACTTTCCTTGCTTAGACTTTGGAAACAGATCATCAGCTAGACTTAAGGTGCTATTCAAATAAAGCAGGAATCCAACTTAAGTCTTCAGGGCAGGTAGGAACAACAGCATCATATCAGGTTTGCCAGATTCCAAGTTTCTTTGAATAGCACACTTTGGGCCGGTTTCCAGGATCTCTATTAAGCCTACTCCTCGACACAAAAGTTTGGCAATGGAGAAAGGATTGAGTAGTAGGATCGGTGTTCATTCGTATCACCCTGGCTTGTTGCTATGTCACCAAGCATACTTGACTTTTTCCCTCTGTCTCTGTGTGTCCTTACAGTACAAATCCAGTCGGCCCTCCTCCACCGAGATGGCTCGGCTGGGCAGCCGCAGTAACAGTGCGTCGTCCCACTCTGCCAGGCCTGAGCGTGACCTCCGACCTTTGTCACAGTGCTGCTCCTACCTCCCCCCCGAGAGGCCGGTGGTGCTGTCCCCCGTGTACAACACCCCCTATTTAGGCCTGCACCGTGACCACGCCAGCACCCCGCAATGCTTGGAGAAAGCCCCCCTCGTCAAGGTAGTAAATTCAGCCTGGTGGCTAACTTGATTATGGAATATTACCTCTGGGACTTTACATTTTAGTCATTAAGCAGACACTCTTATCCAGAGCAATTTACAGAAGCAATTAGGATTAAGTGCCTTGCTCAAGGGCACATGGGCAGATTTTTCAACTACATCATGGGTGCTAAATATAAAATTGACTAGTGCCACAAAGCAACAGGTCTGTGAGTTACAGAGGTATATGGTAGTACCCCTTCAGCTTAATTCAGACAATGTGTTTTCAGGGAGATATTACATCATAAGTGCTGGACATGAAACAACTTTCCGTAACCTTATGCTGTCAGGGCATTGTAATTAAGGAGACTAAAGACAGATCAGTGTAGCAGGCTAGTGGCATACAATCCCTACACCGTACACAGACGCTACTCAACTACACCCCCAGACCTTTTCCTTTCGCCCCTCTGTAGATCATTTCTGAGATTAGACCCATCTCTCCGCTCGGTAACCCTACCCCAATCCCAGCGCTAAGTGCGGCTTAAATGATTTGCTTCTGCTAGCCTCGGAGCGTGAGAGAGCAAGAAAAGAGAATAGCCATACATGCACAGCGCTGTAAGGAACAGCTGACTGACTGAGGCTTGGAAAAATTATGATAACCCCTGGAAATCCCTGTGTGATTAGTCCAACAGCTGGAGCACCCCCCAGACGTCCCCGAAGTACGCATTGCTGTCCGGTGCCCAGCGCCACTCAGACATGTGCGCCCCCCGGCAGCCCCTGTCGCCCCTGTACGATGAACCCTGCACCCCTGCCACCTACGCCCAGGAGGAGGAGAGCCGGTCCAGGCAGCAGCCAACAGTAAGTCGGTCACCATACTGGATCCATATGTCTCAGTTTAAACCACAACCGCACTCCCCACCAACTCACACACACACACTGTATACGCACATATCACATATGCACACATGAACTGTACAAAAAAAGTACACACATACACACAATCAGGTGCATATAGACGCAGGCACACACATGCACGCATACAGGGAAACGTTTGTTGTACAGAGGCTAAGGGCTGCTGATGACTAATTGGTCAATTGGTCTGACGCCATTAAAAGGTCATTTATTTCTGATGCATAATGCATAATGAAGTGGAAACTGCTGAGAGATTACATTCCTTGGTCACTAGCAACGTCCTGTCCGTATACATGACCTGTATTTGAGAGAAATATGATTTAATCGAATTAAGTTTTCTGTCAAGGTGTGTCTAGATTTTAGACACCATATTGACACATGGGTGTGGTTAAGTTTAATTTCATTGGACAGGTACTTCAATTCCAATTACTACTACTAACTGCTGGCTTTATAATGCTCTCTCCCTCTAATTCTCAGCAGCAGTGTTGGAGAGGACCACCACAGAAGCAGCAGGACCCTCATCTCCTATCCTCCTCCTTCCAGCTGCGCACCCCTCCCCTGGGCAAGCGCTGCCGGAGGAGCCTGGTGCTCTGCCAAGGCCAGGGGCTGGAGATGGAGGGCCCTGAGGGGCCAGCGGACAAGAGAGCTGAGGTGGACCAGAGAGCTGAGGCTGTCCCCAGATTAAGGCTGCTGCCTACACCCAAAGCAGTGCAGGAGGAGGTGAGAAACAGACACTCAATGGCTCATATTCACAAAGTGTGAATGGTGATCCTAGATCAGAACTCCTACTCAGTGCTTTATTGTTACGGGTCAATACGTCTTACAGAGGTAGGATCTTAATTTAAAAAGTTTTCTATAGTTTGTCATTTCCACTTTAAAATGTCAGACTGATGTATCAACCCCTACATTAATTATAACCAACATAATCACTCACATGTCCTGTTGGATTATTTTACTGCTGTAGCAAACTGGCTCAAATTAAGATCCCACATCTGTCCAGTGTAGACTTATAAATGCAATATTTAACATTGTATGTATGGTACGGACATAGGCCAGAATTAAATCCAAACCTATTTGTAACGCTTGAGCCGACACAGCCTTTACATTGAATGCAGTCTCCGCAAACGCAGGAGCATTGCCTTTAAAAGTCGCATTGTCGACAGCGTTGTAAGACTTGAACCCCAGCCATAGTTAATGCATTGTCCTCTAATCTTTTGACAGAGGCTCCTCCCATCGATGGCTGCTATGAACAACCCCCAGATGCTGTATGGTTACTCACCAGGTAAGAATGTCAAGCATGCCCATGTGAACTAACACACTGCACATCACAATGCAACAACATTTCTCACCTTGTACAGTTAGGACCTGAACATTATACATTTTAAGTTGTGACACAAAGAGAAAATTTTATGTTTTTAAAACTGAAAGGGCAAAGAAATCTTTTTACATTTAAACGACTACGTACAGTACTTAGCATTTCTGTCATGCACACCATTTCAAACCCATCTATTATGTCATGTTGTCATTCTAGAATCTCACTAAAAGCAGTCTGCCTTAATTGGTAAAAAAATCTTTAGAAGAGAACGAGGGCACATTTGTATAATATACAGTATAGAACATTGGAATATTGGACTGGATGTGTCACTGTCAACATGCAGTTTGAAAGAAAACGCGCAGATGTGCCAATGAAATGGAACTTAGGCCAGCTTTAAATGCCATGTGTTCAGGTGTCTCATGGGGGGAAAGCCCAGTGTAAGAGAACACTGTTCCAGTCAGGGTTACTGCTAACCATGATTGACAGCACACAACTGGGCTAGGACCGCTAGCTTTAGCTCATATCTATGGGTCCTTTTGTCTCGGTATCTCCAAATATAAACCCACTATAAAATTGGCTTTAGCTCAGGACATTCCAGGTGATCATTTCAAGTCAATTCCGAGGAGAAAACCGAGGACAAGCATTTGTGTTGTTGTATAGGCACGCAACAGGACAGGTTTTACAGTACAGTAGCAGTTCACACACACCATGAGAGAGTTATACATTGAACCTGGTCCAAAACTGGTTGCCCAATCTGGGTGAGGTATTGTCTTCTTCGTCTGCTCTTGTAAAACTAAAAGCCTCTCTCGCCCCCACAGATCACAACTCATACCTTGAACCATCCGAGCCAGATGACCAGGATATGGACTATGACAACATTTGGGAGTACGACTGCAATACTGAGATAATTCAACCCATGTCTGGAATTTCGCCACACCGGACGGGATTAGACTTTGGGGCCAGAGACCTGGGTGCCATGGCAACCAACCAGCAGAGATGGTTATAAAACCAAACAATGGGCCGGCACTCGTCTGGACGTGTGCAAACAGCAGATCCCTATCAGACAGCCATTCAGTGATCCAGAGTGGAAGCTCACTACTGCATGTCACGCCCCAAATGGCACCCTATTCCCAATATAGTGGGCTCTGTTTAAAAGTAGTTCACTATATAGGGAATATGGTGCCGTTAGAGACGCAGAACATATCCTCCACAAAGCTTGTGAACAATGTGTTTGTTAGATAGGCAAAAGAAGGCTTTAAGTGGTCATGAGACAGGAGGAATGTCTTTGTGTTAATGCTGCACTACCGTGTACTGTATGTAAACGCAGATGAACATGATTCAGCAAAACCACTTTCCCACACAACAGTATAAAAAGGTTGGAACCGAGCCTTCCGCTGTTAATGTAACATTAATGAAAGTGCAACATTGACATAGTTTCTATCCCTGAGTGCTTGAACATGTGTTTTTTTTTTACTACTGTATCATTGCACTGCATTGGGCTTGATTTAAATTTTGAGATTTATTTTGTACTATTTATGGGCATTTTCTTTAACGCCGTCCTGTTTACATGCTTTTATATTGTGTTAACTTTTTCATTCATATATTATATTATATCATTATTATATTTTATCATCATAGACAACATGTCCTTGGTTGTAAGCTGTAAAAAGCATTCCAGCAAACGTAATAATAGCAACACATCTGTATTATTTATTTAATGTTCTGAATAACAAGGCAAACATTGATGGCTTGAATGGAGTTCCTGCGTTGTGCTACTGCTGCAAAATGTTGCTTGTCTTTTTGGCTTGTTTTATCATACTTTTAGGGGTTTATTTATAATATAAAAAATGCATCCAATTTATTTTATCCTTGTCTAATGTTTTTAGCATAAACTAGTATTGATATTATTTGCATTATTATACTGTGATTATGACCTAAAACAAACTAAGATATTATATTAATATGTAAAACTTTATAACACATTTCCTGCATAAGCATGAATAAGCTATTTATAAATAGTGTATTTCTATATATTGTATATTTATATAGATGTATAAGCATTACAAGTAATTAGCATTTAACATTTATCATAATTATAATCATAATAATTATAATTATTAATCATAATTCATAAAACATGTTTTACATTTATAAACATGAATATGCATTTATAATGGATGGAAGTCAGTATAAAGTGTTACCTGACAGTTATTCTCTCGTGGACGGACCATGTAAACATAAATAGTACTGACTTATTACGTTAGACTTTAGTTCTGATTTAACCGAGATTACCTGACAGTGGAGTACCAGAACAGACAAGCTCCTTTGAACTAATAGAGCAGTACAGTCATTTGAAGAAATGTGTATTATCCAGTCAAAACAAATACATTTATACTAGTCAGTCAACTGTTTTTCATTTTGAAAAAAAAATATAACTTTGGTAAAATGAGCACATGCCTGTAGACTGGTGTTTTTTCACCCAGGATCTCCAGTCTGTGACGCTCCTCTCGTTCTCTCATGGCCCAACCTCGCCGTCTGCTGGTGAAAGCAGGACATCTCTACAATTGTATTGGAACCCCACGTCTATGGAGTGCCTATCTGTTGCAAATGACCCAGCAGGAGTTTGTGTTGTTAAGTATGTTGTTTGGGATTGCAATTTTTATGAGTAAAAAACAACTTTATAGTGGTTTATAATCTGGCAGTATTGAAAGTATTGTGGAGGTAGTTTATACATGGTACTGTAGCTTCCTCTAGTGTATACAATCTGACAGAATACAGGAGACAGTTGTCAACTCAGAAATGCCATATATTTGAAACGTAATACATCCACAAGTTTGCAGAACAAACCGTACAATGACAGAAATTCATCTAATAGAGGTTATCAAAATAAAACAGCCTTGATTTATGTATAAACAAAAAACAATGGCACGTATTTGTAGTCCCCTAAATACATCTGGTTACTGGCCCGTCGCTCTAACCGCTAGGCTACCTGTCGCCCAATATAGTATGTACACATTTGTTTTGTACTGGGGTATGTGATGATGTCACATAGTAAAATACCTTGAAGTTGATTGAATAATCATACACAGCTAAATGACTATATCCATTCTGTACCCTATACTTTCTAATATTTGTCATTCAATTCCAAAAGTACACACTATATTCATGTCCTCTTCCTAACACATTGATAGTGTGTTTCTCTTTGAGCACTTTCCACTGGCATCTCGTGTCTCTTCTCTACATTCTGGTACGTTCGTTATAAAATATAAATATATCTGTCTCTTTTTGTACACTCGTAAATATCATACATCTCTTGCCCAAGGATTTTGTAATTTAAACCCTTGTTATGGGTTATATTTATCCAAATTACATTAACTGACCTCAAATACACTCCTCAAATGGCATGCATACAGGAATATTATGATACACACTATCTTAACCATTTCAGTGTATTTGACAAAAATTCTAACTTTATATTCATAAGTCATAGTGCAAACAGTTCAGGCACAGCAAAACATAGCTTTTATCCCTCTACTTACTTTTTTACAAGTGGACACCACAGATTTCAAAGGATGGTCCATGCTATCCGGGATCCTTGGGACATCCCTACCCCATTGAAGTGGAAATAAAAAATGGTTAAGGTAGGGGTTAGGGTTAGGTAAGGGATATGGTTAGGGTAAGGGTAGTGGTTAAGGTTACGGTTTAGGGTAGGGTGGTCCCAAGGAACCCGGATTGCACTGACCATCAAAGCACCCCAGATGTATTCAGTTTCCATGGGAAAAAGGGGCAAACTTTGGACTGACGTAGCTGTGCATGCAGACTGTCCCTGTATCAGATGGAGGGTGTTTGGCGTAACGGCTTCTCTCCAGTTACCTCTTCCCTGCCTCTTCTCCGCAGGTATCGGATGGCAGACAGCGCACTTATGTTGGCCAGGAGAACTGTGCAATTTTCCGTGGGAAGAAATATCACATGAGCCAATACCATGACTGCATCATTCTTGACTATACAAATAACGACATCTTCTTATTATTGAATTGAACGTTTGAGAGGTATTATATAATAATGTAATCATTTAATAAACTCATAAAAACAAATAGACTGCTCACATAAATATTTTACAAACACTAGACTAGAATATAATAATATTCTTCAAAATGTATCAATAACATTGGCTTTAAAGGTCAACTGCCCCTCTCTTGTTTAAAACGGCATGTGGTTTCAATAAGTCAGAAACATTCATTCAATGTTTCAATATTGACTACAAAGTATAAATAGGATAATTTTGGTCATAAGTGTCAGTCTCGTCTAAAACAGAGTTTTGTGAGTTCTTCATGACTTACTGAAGGGTTGGGTTCGGAATACAATCATGCCCAGTTGTCCAGTACCCACTCCCACAAGAGAAACAGCTGTGATTGCGCTCTATCAGCTGCACATGCTCTATCCAATCAAAGCAGCCGGAACCTCCAGACAGTGAGACAGACTTGCCCATTACGCAGAGCCTGGGACTTTGATATAACACTTGGTCCTAATTAGTTTATGGAGTGGCCACTTGCTGATGTGTTTGATAGCGATCGCTTGAGTCTGCCACTTTTTTGGGCAAAATGAGAATTGAGATGACCAGAGTACACCAGAGTGCCTTTCGGGAACCCTAAGTGAAATTTGGTTGGGGTCCACATTTTGATGTGCCCCCCCCTCTTGACGGCGGAGCGAAAAAATAAAATTTTGCCATGGGCAGAGATACATTTTTTAAAATTTAAAGCAAGTTTTCTGCAGTTTTAATGTTCTGGGGCACAGAACATTTTGCAATTTATAACACATTTCTTGCAATTCTACAAATTTTGCCATGGGGTGCTTTTTTTCAGTTTTAAAGCTAATTTCCTGCAATTCTACACATTTTGACATGACTTATGCCATGTTAATGATATCTGAGTGAGAGGGACTAACCCCCTGGCTAGACTAACTTATCTATCAAAAAATTGTTGTTATTTAGTTGAGAAGGGCCAGTTAATGGAGTGTAAAAGTAATAAACATTTTATGATTTGTATTATGACTTATTATTTCTGCCACACAAAATGTTATACATGGCAATGTTGTTCTCATGTTCTCAATAAAGACTTTCAATATCTTGTTGCATGTCATGATTCAAGGATTTTTTCAACCTCTTACATTTCACTCCAAGCCCTGTTACAACTGACCCCGAAGGTGGGGTAAATTGTAATGTTTCACTCCTTGTATTTGAGACAAAGTCACATTTAGTCTTTTTGATTTATAGAGATAAAACCAATACTAATTTGTAGCAGGCAGATGGATATCACATTTTGAATGTAGTACTGTAGCTCAAACAATCTCTGAGAAATGTACAAAGAATGCAAAAGTGTTACAACCATCCCGGTCTCTTCTACATGCCACAGTATCCCGTCTTAGATCAGCATACCAGGAGATGTTATATGGGTTTCTCGTAACCGCGATACGGGTTATTGTAAATGGGATCTGATGTTTATATGCGTCAACTCAAAAACTGAATAATTGAGTATCCCGAATAATAAGGGGATATCGGTGTGCATGTAAACATTGTAGACAGTGTAGTTTGTGCTTGAAGTTGTAGACATGTTATTGATCTCAGAAATCAATCCTCAGCGCGCAGCCAGACTTTCCGATTCGATAGACTAGTTTCTCGTGCACTTTTTTTTTACTTGAGAAATACTGCAATAAACACATTAGCTAGATGTAAAATTATGCGACTAAGATCTCCTAGCCAAACATGTATTACAGATTTCTTGATTTATATTCGGTTAATTCTGACTATTTTGACTCACGAGGGACAGCAATGTGTTGATACTGATAGGATCCGAAAGACAGCGCTGCTCTCTGATCAGCGTTCTCCTGTTCAAATATTACCTTAACATTTGAAATAATCCACAATACTGAAGACAGATCAGCTCCTATGATATATTATCACCCATGGCTACAAATATTGAGGCTTATTCTAATGCACACCCTTTAATAACGCACTAAATCCAGATTTGACACATCATTGTGCACATGTAGGCAACACATAATGAAATACAGTATATTGAGGCAAAAACAGATCGGGTACAAATAGCTAAATAAAACAATTCAATGAACAAGAAATTCAATATTATTAAAACATACTGTATAGGTATATGTAGCCTATAGTGTATTTATATTTTAATACAGACATCTTGGTTTTCATTTGAATAATCTTATATCCTTCACTTGTTTATAACAGTTTCTAACAATTGCAAAGACATCTGAAGTTATCGGCGGTCACAAAGACCATCTTGATTTTGACGCACATAGCTGTTCTACGAGTGGTCTGAGGCTATCTTTAAATAACGAGCATTTTCAAGTGCAACATTAGCAACGATGGTTTTGGGAAACAGCTCGGATATTTAAGGACGCTCATACAAAGGTTCTAACGATGGACTTAGCCTTAAGATGCTTTTGAGAAACCAGGCCCAGGTCTATAGAATTTGCTCAAATGTACATACCAGCCTTCCAGGCATCTCCAGCTTGTGGGTTAGCGGACTTCAACACCCAGGAGGCGAATGCGATGCAGACCAAACACATGTCTGACTGTCTGAGCGGTACAAGGGAGGCATCTACTCCTATAAAGGACACAGTATGTTGCTGTGTAAATAGTCAAAACAAAATGTATCACTTTCAAGATTGAACATTCTCTATTGTACTACCCTTTTCACAGTATTGAGCCAACTCAAACTGTGCTGGCTTGGATATTTTCTTTTCACACCGTCCTCTCCAGCACGGTTCCAGCAACTATGGTGGATGAGTAATGAGGCCAGCACAGTACAAATTGTCTCAGCTCAGTAGATTGAAAAATATATTTGTCTTATACAAGTATAATAGAATAGATGGGAAAGACCTATACAATGGCAAAGATGACACACAGGTGAAAGTCTTGGTCTGAGAGTACTGTGGAGTACTTTGGAGTACTTTGTGTGCTCTTTGGCTCCAAAACAAAAATATAACATCAGTGGGAAGGTGGCATTGTTCAGCTCTCTTGTGACTACAATTGTTCCCATAGAGCACAGAGAAAATGGGCTTACTGTGATAATGCACGTTCACCCAGGGAATATGTCCAGGGGGAGATCAGTGTGATTATCATGGAACTCAAATCCCAAACTTGCTCCAGACAGACCAGGCCTCATTACATTAGGCAGGAAACATCCTGTTCTTTCACACTGTGCCCTGCTCAGGTTCCAGCCACAGTGGGACTAATTCCAAACAATCTACAGTGTGACAGCTCGGTGGCACCCAGTTATTATTGTGCGCCTTAAAGGGATGTTCTGCTCAATACATTTTTCCGTCATCAACTCCCAAAGACAGTTTTTGGATATGTGTTTTGCAAACTTCCCTTTAAGGCCAATTTATGGGTGAATCAGCATGTTAAAGACATTTTACATTTTAGTAATTTAGCAGACACTCTTATCCAGAGTGACTTACAGTAGTGAGTGCATACATTTTCATTCTGGTACCCTGTGGGAATCGAACCCTCAACCTTGGCATTTCAAGTGCCATGCTCTACCGACTGAGCTACATGGGGTAAAGACAGTGTGCTATGTATATGTATGGTCAAGGTCACTGTTCCATCTTAGAGCTGCTTGCTGGATGGAATGGTGCTCCTTTGGCAAAAGTTGTGGGACTATTTATACTTCCCATTTGATGGCAAACGTGAATAACACTTGGCACTGGGCAGCTTGAGAGTACACCAACAGTGAGTGAAGAAGAGTTATCACATGCAACCATTCCTCTGGCACTTGGCTTAGCACTACTACGTGCGTTTAGTCAGTGTTCATTGACAGCTGGGTTGAGGGAGCCCACTAAGATCACAATAGTTAGTAATGGATTATGACTAAGGTCTTTATCTAACATGTGATTGTCATCCACCTCTTGCCAGCTTGAGAAATGTGGCATGATCAGTACATTTTCTGGTTGATGAGACAACTAGCTAACTAGATTACAACCAGGTAAAGATATCTACAAATGTGTAAAAAATCATTTTACAACCAGTATACAACTTATACAACAAGCTGGGTTAGATCTTTAAAAAATTAAAAATACTTGAAGACTCCAAGTGCTGAATATGCATATTAATGTGTATGAGATCATAATAGTGAAAATGGTCTTACTGGGATTAGCAACAGCCATCTGCAGATCCGGATATCTCCTCTTCTGTTCGGCCAGCTGTCTGAAGATCCTGCCCTCTAGGTTGTACAGCTGTTGATCAGAAAAAGTATTGTCTTGGATGCCCAGCACGTTGATGGGTCTAATGGTTCTGCAGAATGAACTCTTGATCTCATCTACAGGAACCAGAGACCAGGAGTCAGATCTCTGACTTTGGCTGGTGGAGCCAGTGAGGTGGACCTTCCGCAGGGAGAAAGAGTTTTTCCAGAAGAAGTTCTCACTCAGTCCCTCGTCTGTGAAAAAGTTCTCATATATGTCCGGAGCCACTATGACACCTTGGGTCTCACTTGGCTTATGGTTAAACCGCGTGATCACCCGGATCGGACTGCGGTCTTGGTTATCTTCCTCATCCGAGTCCGCAGACGAGTCACTGGAGAAAAAATGATCGTAGGCCTCCGGGAACTGAAGATTCTTGTTGGCTGAACGGCCGCAGGAAAAGATGGGTACCAGCTCATCTTTGTTGTAGCCTGATGCCTCCCTGACAGGGTAGAATAAGCTTCCTGCATCAAACTCTGAGTAGAAATGCTCATACTCAGGGACTGAATCACTATTGACATAGTAAGCGGCCATGTTGTCTGTTTCCGATGGACTGGGCTCCGATTTATTTCCTCCAAATATGTACTGGAAAATCTCAGAGAAAGAGATCCAATTGCTTTCTGAGAACACATCCTCCAAAAAAGAACCTGGAGGTAAAGAATCAATGCCACTGTGATGCCTCACTAAATGTCCATCACTGCAGGACTCCATTCCACTGTGATGCCTCACTAAATGTCCATCACTGCAGGACTCCATGCCACTGTGCTGCCTCACTAAATGTCCATCACTGCAGGACTCAATGCCACTGTGCTGCCTCACTAAATGTCCATCACTGCAGGACTCCATTTCTGGTTCTTCTTCCTCTGATATGACAGCTGGTAAGGCCCGACCTTTCAACACCTGGCAAAGGGGTTCAACTTCCAGAGCTAATAGGTTCTGCACGCTGACATTTTTGCAAATTTTTCTTAAGTTCGGTCGGGCACTACCTGAAAAGATTGGTTGGGGGTTGTCACTTGCAGAACTTAGCATTGCTAAATGTTCAGGGTATATACTAGCCCCAACGCTAACTGAGTCTGGCTCGCTTTCCCACAAGATACCAATAGAGTTGGGTGACTCATTGCTCATGATTGGATCAGTGCTTGGATTATCAGCATTTTGATATTGTGAGAATTTTTTGTCAAAATCAGACATGGTGGACATGTCACCACTGGAGCGGTGAGGTTTGGAGTCGTCCAGCTGAGGGAAGTAGCCTGAGTCTGCGACATCGGAGGTGTCGGCTGCCTCACTCTCTGGTGGCTGGAGGAGAACATTAGGCTGCTGGGCATTGCTGACCATACGCAGTCGCAAAATGTCATTAATGGTCAGCTTCTCCATCTCATTCCAAAAAGTGGAGATGGCGTACACAGGACGTGTTCCGTCAGGTGCTTTTTTAATCCCCTCACACTCTGCTGTTTTGGCTGTTGTAACAGTGTCCTCTGTTTTGACCTCTATATCAACTTTGAGTTCTGGTGTATCTTGTGACGTATCCTGGCTATCACGTTCAGACATTTCCCTCTCACTTGTTGCTTTGCCTAGGGAAAGTTTTGCTTCTTGACCATTTAATCTGGTTTGAATATCAGGTGTATCAGAGCTGTCAAATAACGTTACTGGAAAGTCTCTGTAAGTGATACGTTTATCTGGCAGTGCTATCATAGTTTTGTTAGACTGAAAACCTTCCATTTGTAAAGCAGGGGAAATAGAAAGTGACATATTTGATTGAGTTAATGGAACATTCTCTGGAGTTGATGAATCAGGGTTTTTTTCAGTGACATTATCACTTATGTGAGTATCATTTATTTCATCTGCCTGATTAGGGTTCATAGCACTCTTTGGAATAACAGAGTAACAAGAGACAGTTAAAAGAGGCATTGCTAATACTGGCCTCTCAGTAGTTGCATCCAGAATAATAGTTGACTTAATTGTCTGGTTTCCGTATGCTGTTTGACTGATTACATTGTCTGATTTTGAACAGCAGGGCTTATTGAAACTATTGATTTTGCTAGGTAATGGTGTCTTGGTAGGCTTTAGTGTTGCGCTAGTGCTGACCATTTCTGATGGCATACTCTTATCAAGAGTTGGGATGAGTCCGTTTTTTAATTCTTGGAGGACAATGTTTTCATGAGCAGGCAGCTGCAATGTGCTTGAAATAAAAACACCACTGCTGGCTTTAGAGATGAGTGAGGTGTTATTTCTGAGTGCAATGTTATGTTCTGTTGATCCTGGTGTATTGAGATCCTCAGACGAGGCCTCCCTGTTTTGAATCTTTCCATTCACTTCTTGCAGTTGCAGAGACCCAGACTCTCTTCGATATTTTGCGATGTTGTCTGGGCCAAACTTATCTTCATCTGTGACTGGAGACGACTCACTAGAAGCACAGGTGGACAACGAGACTGGCAAACCAGGACATTCTTTAAATTCTGTTGATGGCTGTAATTGTAATGCGCTGCTTGGCTGTACATTTGCTGCCACATTACCATCATAAGTAGGTGTTGACAAACCGCTGTCAACAGCTTGACCTGGTGGGGATCTTGATCTATCAGTGCCTTCACTGTTTACAGGCAAGCTAGATTTGGCTTGTTTGCAGTTAGCCTCCATACCAAGTAACTCAGCTTTTACTGGCCTCAACTCATTCTTCTCAGTTAGTGTTTGACTTTGACGGTCTCTTAGAGGGGGAGTTGGTAAATTGAGGCTCACTTCGTCATGCTCCACTGCAGTTGGCCCAGGTGGCACATTGTTTCTGGCTCTCCCTTGGAGTATTTCTGAGTGTGTGGGTGGACACCGAGAACTCTGCGTTTGGTGAGCTGAGGATTTGATATGCTCACTGCCGGCCTCATTCACGTAAACTGCATTGTAATATCTTGATAGTCTTACATGAGCATCCATTTTTATTCCCAGTGCACATCTCTCCTCCTCAGAGTCACTATGATTAGCAAAGAACTGCCTCTTGTACCCTTGGCCAGCCTCCAGGGGCTCAATACTGACTGTTTTTTTTCTCCTTCTCTTCTTTTTAATGGTGAATGATGGAGACTGCTGTTCTGGGTCTTTCTTTGGTGATGTGACAGCAAGGTATTTTCCTTCTGTTGATTTATCGTGTGGCATCACTTCAAGGTTTGTAGATGAATCTCTATCAGGGTTGAGGCATGAATCAGAGCTTTTCTTACCTAACATGATGTATCCATGACTCTCGTCACCCACACTTTTGCATAAAGCTAACTCGGAGTTCAGCACTTTTCCAGAGGCAGGTGTCTTTAATGAGTCGGCTGTCATTTCCAATATCACTTTGAGTAAGTCACGGGATTGACCCTCGACTTTCTGCATCCCTGCTTCATTTGCTGGCACCAACGACCAATCCTCTTCTCTGGTGGCCAACTCTACATTGGGATTGGTGGATCTGTCTGTCTTGCCCTCAGAGGCATCATTGACTGGGAGCTCAGGGGCCATCTTGGAGTCAGGCCTATCCGTTGTGTTGGCATTGTCTGACTCTGTTGTTTCCATGCCAGTTGCTGCCTCACTGCTGGCAGGCAGGGAGTTGAACTCTGGGTTGTTTATTGGCAGAGCGCCGTCGTTGGCTCGTGGCCCATCACCACACACCTCCCCCTGCGACGCCTTGCTGCTTTTTCTTACTGCTGCTTGGCTGTGCTCAATAAGGTGTTCAGCCTCCGGGAGACTTTTAAGCCTTTCAAAGAACCTATTGACGGACTCCAGGTGCACATCCTCATCTTCGCTGCACGAGAGGATATTCACCAAGCTCCCGACACCGTACTTGCTGAGGTAATGCTCCACGGGAGAACCCTCGCAATCCGGGGGGCCGTCCATGGGGCAGACAGCCTCCCAAGCATCTGACTTGATGTCAGCTCGCAGACCCCTGTCTAAGAAAGTGGACCCTCCCGCGTCATCAACATCACTGATGCTGGAGTCACTAATACTAGAGTCCAATCCAGCCTGCACGGCGGGGCAGAGGTCACACTCCTCGCACTCCTGGAAAAAGGAGTCCCAGTCACGCTCGGAGACGTGCACACTGTGTTCATAGTCATCCATTGTGAGGAAGGGTTACAAAACAGTTTCACCACTACCTGTGAAATAAATCAACAGAGGGCTATAAATGTCACGGCAACATGGTGCGACTCCCTGAGAAGATAAAGATACTCGTGTCTCAAACTAGTTTGACAAAAATGTGGGATTCTTAACAGTTCTACTGCAACTAATGACAGATAATGTAAATCACTTTAGGCTACATGATGTCTCAACCAAGTACTGGCTGTGTTTGCCAAGTGCGTTGCAAAAACTTGTTTGAGGAGAGCAACTAAGACCTGCCTTGCAAAAAGCTAATGATAATGCCTGTTAATGCATGATGATACGCTTTGTGTGTCCTGTGAGCCCCCCATTTCCCTCTGTGTAGGTGGGGAAACCTAATAATTAACTAAAATTAAACTTTAGTTTTCATGAAATTCATGTATTTCACAGATTCACTAAATCCAATATTACCTTAACTGTTAAAGGACTTCCCCACACATCTGTATCAGAAGGTGTGTTGTCCATGTGTGCAGCTAAAGGGTCCTACCTGTAAAACCTCCTGCTGTTCCACTGTCCTATATAGAGTGTTGTGCTCCGGAGTCCCAGCAGTGGCATGGTGTTTTCTCTATGTGTCCGTATGTCGTGAGAGTGCAATGCGCCAGGCCCTATGATTCGTTATAAATAGAGGAGTGCTTCGGTGCCTCTTACCACGTAATAAACCCAATGCTCCAGTCTGGCGCTCACCATCATTCCCAACAGAGGTATAACGTTTCAGCACCTTAAATAGGTGCCACACCCACAAAGTGATCACAAGATCTTGAATGTCTACGTGAAATTACTGTAGTTTACCCACTTTGTCATACCTTCTTTATAACAGTTAGACAGCGAGTGGTCTTTCATATAAGTTTATGTTTTTGGGGTTCCTTCCTTCCTTGTAGTAGTGAATTAGACAGATGAATTCTAACATTGGCTGTATGGAAGAGCCAGGGCATAACACAACTCTACCCGGTGTTCCTGTAGTAAAGACTTGCGAGGCAGCTAATGCTCCTGACAATGACCACACTCCAAAGGAAGAGGGTCATCTGTCGCAGTCAGTCAGCTGATACATCGCTGGTATGATGTCCCTGGGTGACAGAGGATCTAAATCTTCCCCTTATAGACACTGGACACTGTGGACAGTCAGAGTGAATGCCAGAAGAGGTTGGAGTGTCGGAGCGGCCATGGAAAAAATGGAGGTCAGTTCACTTGAGAGTCGTCTGACACAGGCCATGTCGCAGCCAGAATTATTTCGCTATCTGTTCCCTCCATGCAGGGCCGGATCTAGCCTTTTGGGGTCCCTAAGCGAGATTTGGATAGGGGGCCTCCCCACCAAGGGGGTTGAGCCGGCCCTGCATGGAGGGATTAGATAGCGAGATTCTGGCTGCGACATGGCCTGTGTCAGTGGCCACAGTGGAGAGAAAATCGTACTTTTTAAAGTTAATTTCCTGCAATTCTACACATTTTGCCATGGGGCATAAAGAAAATGTTGCCGCTTAAGAGCAACCAGTTCAAACTGCTGGCCAACATGGACAACGTCACCCGCCCTCTGCATGCCATGGCTGTGACACAGAGCAGCACCTTCAGTCACAGACTGATCCCACCACGGTGTGCCAGAGAGCGCTACAGGAGATCGTTCCTGCCGTCGGCAACATAGACCTGGAACTGTTGGGATGTTAGGACCTAGTTTAACAATTAGGTATCCATCCATCCGTGAGTAACTCTCTGGTCTGTAATCACTCATTCACTCAGGACTTATTCATTCAGCGCTCATTCATTCATTCATTCATTCATTCATTCACTGCATTCATTGCATTTAGTATATCGAATGTGCAATACGTGCATTTATCTGTAATTAACCCTGTTCAAGGACTGTATTTTAAGGGAATTAGTATCATCCACTCATACTATGCAATGCGTTTCTATAGCTTTTAGCACTCCAGACTTTGTGTATTTTTATACCTTTTCATACTGCCGCACTATGTGTCATGTATCGTGTATCTGTCCTTTGTGTATTTCGTTCTGGCATTTTGCACCTGCCCTGTGTTTTTCGTAGCTGCGGGGATCAATGAAGTACCTGTCTGTCTGTCTGTCTGTCTGTCTGTCTGTCTGTCTGTCTGTCTGTCTGTCTGTCTGTCTGTCTGTCTGTCTGTCTGTCTGTCTGTCTGTCTGTCTGTCTGTCTGTCTGTCTGTCTGTCTGTCTGTCTGTCTGTCTATCTCTACTATAAAGTGCTAAATAAAAACCTTGGCCTGTTTTGTGGCCTTTCTATGGTTTGAGTGCGAGCAACAGCTGAACTCTACAAGAAGTCAAAAGAAGTGATTCTGAGGGTGATATCGACCATCCTATATCTTCACAACAATCTGTAGTTCTTATTCTGTTATTTTACTTGACTTTAACTTAACTTTTGCACAAACATTCTGTTTAAACTGTGAGGTCTGCCATTCGGATGCCCCAGGCTTAATCTGAGACGGGTTTGAGCATTTGTTTACAGCTATCAGGATGAATTAATGAGGACAATGGGATTACGGGGTCACAGATATCAAGATAGCATATAATTGATGACCTCATTATCAACACTTAACCTGGGCGTTACAGACTGCTGATGTGTCTTGATTGCAATGGAATGTAATGACAAGGGTATTGACTTTAGTAAGAGTTTAGATACATAAAGCAATTTACGCAAGGCGCTTTCAACATTTTCACCATATTGTCAGCAGAGTAGCCTACTTTTGGAAATGCATCCACAGGGTTGGCTCACAGAAACACCAGTTGGATTCCAGTCTTGAAGGAAATACTGTTGTTAAGCATTCAGAGTCTAAGACATTTGAATATAAAAAAAACATTCAGGATTTGCATCTACACTCCACATTCACAAACTCTATTGCTATCCACGGCGACCACGGCCATTATGAGTCCTGATTTTCACCACTAAGCCTAATTACGGGAAAACAGCCTGTCTAATTAACAAACTGCAATCTGGGCGGTGTGCCCAAGAAAGCCCTATCAATGCATCTGGTTTCATAAAGAGAGACAAGCCAGGGCCTGTGTGTGACTATTGCACCTGGGGCAAGAGCAGAGGGCTGTTTTGACGTGGGTGGGATTCTGTTATAAAGTCAGTTTTTGGGGATTAAGATTGGAATCTGTTTGGACTACTTAACAGTAGCTAAAGCCCTGTTGGTTCGTGCTAATTGTTTCACCGTGTCAGCTCCGGCAATTCAGTGTCGATTAAACAAAGCCTTGTGAACAGAGGCATTCAGAGAGCAGGCAGAGCGACATGATGTTGTTTATACAGAGAGGGTTTGTATGGATATGCCGCACTGGCTTGCGTGTCTTAGTTGGTGGCACCTCAAGTACCTCACAGGTGGCACGGTCGGTAACATTTTTCATTATGATCAAGAGGGGGGCGCACTGTATTCTCTGTCTGGAGCATACTATGACAAAACAGTTGACAAAATAGGCTGTTTTAGAAGCTTGGTAGTTGGTTTGACCATTGGACTTGTTACAAATGCCTCACAGGGTGTTTGAGGGCTATGTTGTTAGGGGATTAAGTTTGTTCAAGTTGAGCAAGACAACACAGTGAGCAAGACAACACAGTCCCATTTAAAACACAAAAGCAGTGCCAGAGCAGATTGGTTTTAGCTGCATGGCACAAGTAACAAGGTTAATGTAAAAATGTGTGGTTGGTAATTTCATTGAATGATATGCCCATTAAATTCTTGAAGAATATAAAGAATAAATGCTTTTTGAGTTCGTCCTTGTTTTGTTGTCATTTGAAACTTTGTTCACAAGACATGTAGGCCAAGGCTATAGCTTGAAGAAATAGGTTTTTACTATCATGTCAATCTCTAAGTGTCAATTAACATTGTAGCTTGGTGTAGGCCTAAGATTAGCCCACAGTTTATCCTACCTCGGTGCGAGAGACCGCCATGCCAGAGGCACAGCTGGGATTGTGGGACAGTGATTACAGCATGCAGACAATCAGTAGGATTTGAAGGTGAAGTGCCCGTGGTGCGTCCCCACACGTTGGATCAACCTGCGAACAATGGTCATGTTGTTCTGCTCAGATATTGCATGCATCAACCAAAGGCTACATGTCATATCATCCTCTGTACCTTCAGGCACCAGATTGCTATAACATATTATGTGGTTGGCTAATACGTAAAATACCACTTATTTAAGGTACAGTTAAGACCCTGAAATTAATAATTGTCTATACAAATAGTTGGATTAGTTTGGCTCATAGACTTATCGTTTCACAGATCTTGGATATCAAATTGCGAATAGGCTACACCCCTCTAGGCACAATTTGGTTTTGCTGATTAGGCCAAATCAATGAAATTCAATTGACAACATGTATCCAATTTAGCCCTTTCAATGCATTAAGTGACCACAAGGTGGCAAAAAAGATCCTTCAAATCTTAATGGATTCACAGAGATACTAGAGCAATCTAGTATCTAGAGCAGTTGCTTGGAAAAAAGGTAGGCTACAATCTGCAATAATTACTGCTGTTCAATGGTCCTTTTATGAAAGTTTGGCTGAAAAACAAAATCAGGGTTGTGAATTTAACGTCAGAATTTCAACCAATATTGATCATAACAGAATTAGGAAAATATGAAATTGGTGTTATTGGCTGTGTTTTTTCATTTGTATTATTATTTTTTTTAACTCTGGTCGAGGTCTCACCAAGACATATAGTGAAGATGGCACAATGAAGCTTACAATGTAGGATAGGCTTAATTGCTATGTAATTAAAAAATGAATTGCATTAGGGTGCCTTTCTAAAAAAGCCCAGCAGCCTCTCCTTAGAGATTTTGGGTCTGATTCTCAATGGCTATGCCACATCCTAGTTATTTTCTGTCCCACTCAACATTAGTCATGCTAAAAACACCATGGCTTTTATATGAACTGGCATGAGACTGGGATATGCTGTATTTTTGGGGGTCTTTGTATCAGGTCAGTGGGCTGAATTCTTCTTCATTTGACTCTGGCTTGGAGTCGTACTAAATTATACAATTTAGTAAATTTGGCCTTTTATGTATACCCTTTGTCTGAAACTGCTGAGCTGGTTGCGGAGCAAGGTGGAACCTGCAGACACCTAAACAGAGAACAGAGCTGAGCATATGCATGTTACAGCCTGGTCTCAGCGACTAGATGTAACATAGTTAACGTAAACCTGTACAATTAATATTTGTATTATTATACTGTATGTAAGGATTGGAATGGTTTCATAAGACAAAGAGTCCTATTTCAAACACTGCGTCGCCAGACCAAAATAAAACAAATTTAACTTTCTCTTTGGAAGAGTGGGGATAGAGTGCCATCTGAAACAATATAGTGTGCCTCGCCGGACTTTTGATGATAGTTTGGCACTCTTTTGGCATGTTGCGGGTGAAGCACGCCTGTTCCATGCAGCGCACCAGAGCTGGTGTGTATTCATTCGGCCGATTCTGTTGCAAAACGTTTCTTAAACGGAAAAAAACGGAATGAAACAGGGAGAGACCTACCTGAATTTGTCCAATAGAAACTTGTTTTGCTGTTTGCTTCCGTTTGGTTCTTAAACGGTAAACGCTTTCCGTAATGAATACACCCCAGTTCTTCCACTGTCAGGCGGAATGGAAATAAAGGTTTTTTCTCTACCACACCCACAACGGAAGCACAAGCATGGCCTCGGATTTGCAGGTGGAGGAATTCTGTGAGAGGTCGCTGTTATGCCTGAATTCAACCCAAAACCAACAAGGTTTGTTGGGAAAGGTTGTATGAAACTGGCCGGCACATCACACATTCGGATGGGAGATGATTGTTACAAATTGTACTGAATCAAAGTGGTCCTGTAGGGTGGCCGGTTGCTTATAACAGGCTTATGGATTTAATATATTTCTTTTAATGTCAAATGATGTCTCACCATTATTTCTCACCTTTATTTATCATGTTCATGTTGACCAATATTTTGGCTATGCTGGCCTATACATTTCTGATCAATTCATACAATTCTGAACATATAGTCATTTATAATGCTAATGCAGAGGCACCAGTAAATTGTCCAGTACAGTTATTTTATGCTGTTTTCATGTACATTCCCTTATGTCTAAGCTTCTAGGGTGAAAAAGTGCATCAGTGAACTGTATTCTGTAGTTAGTTACAGAATTGTGTATTGCTGCTGGTTGTCTGATATCTAACATTCCATGATCAGCTCTGTTGACCATGAGAGCATTTTATAAAGAACATGGGTTGAGGTATTAAACAGAACCCGCCCTCCTGTGGGGAAAACAACCTGTGGTTACTTTAGTTATCCAATTGGCTCACAACAAAAAACATATTTTTCAAATGCAATTTTCTTGTTGTCTGCTTGTTTTAGTCAATTACGAAACTACATTTAAGAAATGTCTAAAGATTACTTTTCAACATTGCCTGCTCCCAAGCGTTCTCACTACTTAATATGAATATTGTAGGGCTTCCCACATGCCCATTTTTATGACGGTGCTAACTATAGCTTGAAGGCTAGCTAGCTACCAACCAGAACATTAAGCTAGTCAAGCCCAACAACACACTAGAAAGCTACAGGTGGTGAGTGGAGTTACAAACGGACTACACTAATAAGATAAATGTCTTACTTGGGATGATTTTTTTCCCCCACACACATAGCTTCGTGTAGCCTACTTTGACACTGGATCCCCACAATTTCCCACTCTTCCACACTGAATAGCCTGAAACCACAGGGCTTTTCTCACAGGCTCTATATCCCTACGTGGGAGGATTGCCAACTGTAGGTCAGGATTTCTTACCTGGTTACATGTACATTGAACAACACACAGCAGATTGTGGTGTATTGGAAACTGTATTATTCAGAATAATCAATCATATTAATTCCAAAGAAGGTTATGGTTTGAATAAACAAATAGTAATTGGGTTACTGCCCTCCAAAGAGTGTGATTGTCTAATGAGAGGCAAGGGGGTCACCTGGAAAGGCAGTTGGGTTACTAGGGCTGAAGCAGCAAGGTGATGGCTAGTGATGGCTAGCTGTGATCCTGTGTGAATGTGAAATAAACTTACTCTGTTGTTTTACAAATTAGCAAAGTCTCAGAGTCATCAGTAAAGAACCCAGCATCTAAGATGCAACAACTGGCGACTTGGATGGGATGAATTCTGAGGTAAAATCCTGTAAAAGCTCTGAGAGACTTTTATGCACCAAAACGGAACATTCTAAGCGAGAGGTATGTTTTTCATACTAGGAAACAATGATCAGGAGAGACATTAGCTGAATATATAGCATCACTGAAGGGATTGGCGGCTCCATGTGAGTTTGGGGCAGGACTAGAAGAGCAGCTAAGAGACCAGCTTGTGCATGGAGTTGCCTGCAAGGAGCTGCGCGGCAAGCTGCTAAGTGCCACATATGGTGAGAAATTGACATGGCTAAAGTGTTGGACATTGTCAATCATTTTAAGTCTACAGCCCGAAGCATGAAGAAATTACAGCAGACGCCGTCGCAGCTGAGAACGGATCATCTGAAAAGGAAACATCGACAGGTGCCGAGAGGGACCCAGGGGATGTCGGACCAGAAAGTGGAGATATCGAAGCCCTGTTTCAGCTGAAAACATAGCCAGGGAACTACCAACCACGGACCAGGTCCTAGCTGAGGTGAAACACTTCACGCTTACAGAGTGGCCCAACCACATTACCTTTTTGGGAAAGAAGGGATGAGCTCACAGTGGAAAGTGACTGCGTATTATGGGAGCTGAGAGCTGTGGTGCCAGCGATTTTACAGAGTAACCTACTGAAGGAGTTAAATGAGAACCACTGGGGAATGGTCAAAATGAAAGCTCTTGCAAGAAGCCATTTTTGGTGGCCCGGGTTAGACTCAGATCTAGAGGACATGGCAAAGATTTGCTCGATGTATCAGTTTAATAGACATATGCCAAACGCTGCACCAATGCATCCTTGGAAATGGCCTGAGAAGCCCTGGCAGCGCATTCACATAGAACGTGGGCAAGTGGCTTCGCTCTTTACAATCAGAACAAGCAGTGTTGTCAGAGGTTACTGGGGAGGAGAGAGAGAGAAATGGGTACCCGGGGTGGTGAAAAAGGTACTTGGTCCGGTACTTACCTTGTGCAGATTAAGGGAAAACTGTGTAAGAAACATGTTAATCAAATGATTGCGCAACTCACTGAAAGACTGATGAAAGAATACCTGAATGTGTCAGATTGGAACATCTCTGGTTGGGACTGGGACACTGCAACTGTGCCAGACACACATTTGGAGCCACAGATTGTGCTAGGACGTGAGCCTGAGCAGCGAGACCATCGGGAGAGGTCTAAGAGTGTGAGAAGGCCTCCTGACAGATTTACCCTATTAACCAGGAAGTGATTCTGCTACATTATAAATGGGTTGAAACATTGTTATTGTTAGACAGATGATGTTCAGCAAGAATGTTGTTTTTGTGTTAAAAGGAAGTTGAGAATAGTCACTTTCCATATTAATTCCAAAGAAGGTTATGGTTTGAATGAACAAATAGTAATTGGGATACTGGCCTCCAAAGAGTGTGATTGGCTAATGAGAGGCAAGCGGGTCACATGGAAAGACATTAGGGTTAGTAGGGCTGAAGAGTGATGGCTAGCTGTGTTACCTTTGTGAATGTGAAATAAAAGTATTTTTGTTTTACAAATTAACAAAGTCTTGGAGTCATCAGTAAAGAACCCAGAATCTAAGATGCAGCACAGCTTTTTGGCATGTTTTGTTATTTCTGTATAACTAGAAATTGACGTAGAAGTTTGCTCTTTTACACTGGGGTTCAATGGGAAAGAACGTTTGTTTTCCCCAATTTGTGGGCATGGTCGAGGGGAAATCCTTCTTATGACATGAATACCGACTTGGAGTATACTATTTACGCTCGGGATGACATGTGACCCATTGTTTACATAGTCATCAAAGATATGACCCATTGTTTATCATTAGAAAAGGATGATGGACATCCACAAATTAATATATACAGTACCATACGAAATGTAACATATCCTAATATATGAAGGTAGACAGATTTACATCTACTATGTTACAACTATCCCTGAGACCAGGTTGCATGACGAGACAGCAGCTATATGCCTGAGGTGTTGGGTGACCCTGTGTGTCACTGGGTGTTACTGGTTGTTACTGGCTGACTGGGATCTGTCTCTTCCCCTTGGGGATGCTGCTGTCATGACTATCTCCCTCATGACCAAGCATGACCCTCTGGGCCCTGGGCTAATTGTTAGAGAAAGACAGCAAAGTCAGCTCTCTATACCTGTTTTTACAGCTGGGATGTTCTGACACATCTGGACACTCTGAGATATAATTATGAATAAAGTAATGTTTTAAAAAGCAGCTTGATTCATGGAAATCAGTGACTTACGTTGTTGAGATGGAGGAGATTAAGACATGGTAATCAATTTAGATAAGATAATAAGGTCAAATGTCACACTTGGCTAAAAAGTACCAATGAATTGTCTCTCGTCTGTTCAGCTTTTGATAAGTTCTGCCTGGAGAAAATAACTATTTCTGAGCAGTAGACCTTTTGTGCACTATGCAAAGGAATTAACTGATTTCAGGTGAGTGTTAAGATTTCTTACCCCATTTCTACACAATATATACTGAACAAAAATATAAACACAACATGTAAAGGGTTGGTCCCATGTTTCATGAGCTAAAATAAAAGATGTCCATAACTTTCAACGTTGTTTTAGAGAACTTGGCAGTACATCCAAACGTCCTCAGTAACCACGCCAGCCCAAGACCTCCACATCCAGCTTCTTCACCTGCGGGATCGTCTGACACCAGCCAGCCGGACAGTTGATGATACTGAGGAGTATTTCTGTCTGTAATAAAGCCATTTTGTGTGTAAAAACTAATTCTGATTGGCTGGGCCTGGCTCCCCAGTGGGTAGGCCTATGCCCTCCCAGGCACACCCATGGCTGTGCCCCTGCCCAGTCATGTGAAATCCATAGATTAGGGCCTAATTAATTTATTTCAATTTACTGATTTCCTTAAATGAACTGTAACTTCAAGTTGAAATCGTAGAAAATGTTGCATGTTGTGTTTATATTTTTGTTCCGTATAGTTTTTTGTTGTTGTTCAGACCACCTGTAATAGGCGACCACAATGTTTGTGTTTGCCAGCGCGTTAATTTAGATTGATAGTGGAGAATGATTAGATGAGTGCTTAATTCAATTCAATAAACAATGTCCTTGTTTAGGTCCATGCAGGTTTGCAGCAATGGCCGACAATGATTCATTGGATTCAGAGAGCAAGCAAGAACATCCTCCCAATCCTCGTCTGCTTACCATTTGTAAAGCTGTCTCCTGTTTGCTGTGGGTTAAACATACTGGGAGCCATGGGAAGACCCATTCTCCGGTGGTGGACTGTTTGGGTTAATAAGTTATCTGACAACAAAGGGTCGACTAGCCCGCCACCTCCAGCCGAGTGACGGCCTTCCTTCCTTGAGCTCGGGTCAGCTGGGTTATCAGCAACAGGGAACAATAAGAAGTGGCACGGTCAGGCACGGGGTGCAGGACTGTCAGTCACTTCCTGCATACCTACACAGGCTGACCAATGTGGTCTCAGGGCAATTTGTATTATTCTGCATGTAAATCTGTGACAAAGTTCAAAAGTTCTAGCCGATGACATAAAAACAGTGATCTTCAAACACTATGAGATTCGCGGTGACGTGGGGAGAAAGAAAGAACCCTTAGTTGGGCTAGAAACTCGTTGCAGGTTTTGAAAATCACCGTTTTTTATGTCATAGGCAAGCATCCCCCCCTTCTTCTGATATTTTTAACCACAGATCATAGAAACGCGATGCTTTCACATAGATAGACACTGGTTTGGTCCTGGAGATAATCAATGAGGTTAAAAAGTGGCAGAATGACCCTTTAACGCTCTCAAAAACTAATGTAACAATCCATTTAACCATAAAATGAGTAACACATCCATGTCCACATTCTGAGGTTACTGTTTTTTTATATATATATACATTTTATTTTTTATTTGTTTTATTTCACCAGGTAGGCCAGTTGAGAACAAGTTGTCATTTACAACTGCGACCTGGCCAAGACAAAGCAAAGCAGTGCGACAAAAAACAACAACACAGAGTTACACATGAGAATAAACAAACGTACAGTCAATAACACAATAGAGAATTTATATACAGAGTGCAAATGTAGTGCAAAATGCAGTAAGGTTAGGAAGGTGGGACAATAAATAGGCCATAGTGGTGACTATAAATGTATTTTTCTGTAATCATAGAAACCACGCATGTTCAAGATAGCATGAATAGGTCGTCGCAGGTCTATGGAGATCTTCACAATTGCTGTAATAAGAGAGACGCAAACTCGGTCTCGACCTTTAAGTCTTTACTGAAGACTCATCTCTTCAGTAGGTCCTATGATTGAGTGTAGACTGTCCCAGGGGTGCAAGGGTGAACGGAAAGGCATTGGAGCGATGAACCGCCCTTGCTGTCTCTGCCTGGCCGGTTCCCGTCTCTCCATTGGGATTCTCTGCCTCTGACCCTATTACAGGGCCTGAGTCACTGGCTTACTGGTGCTTTCCATGCCATCCCTAGGAGGGGTGCGTCACTTCCTATCTGGTTTTACTCCCCCTCGGGCTTGTGCAGAGGAAGGGATTTTTCGTGGGCTATATTCAGCCTTGTCTCAGGGTAGTAAGTTGGTGGTTGTTGATATCCCTCTATTGGTGTGGGGGCTGTGCTTTGGCAGAGTGGGTGGGGTTATATCCTGCCTGGTTGGCCCTGTTGTTGGGGGTATTGTCGGACGGGGCCCCAGTGTCTCCCGACCCCCCCCGTCTCAGCCTCCAGTATCTATACTGCAATAGTCTATGTGCCGGGGGTCTAGGGTCCGTTTGTTATATATGGTGTTATTATCTGGTGTCTTGTGTGAATTTAAGTATGATCCCTCTAATTCTCTCTCTCTCCCACTCTACCTCCCCTCTCGGAGGAGCTGAGCCATAGGACCATGCTTCAGGACTACTTGGCCTGATGACTCCTAGCTGTCCCAAGTCCACCTGGTCGTGCTGCTGCACCGGTTTCAACTCTTCTGCCTGCGGTTATGGAATCCTGACCTGTTCATCGGACATGCCACCTTGTCCCAGACCTGCTGTTTTCATCTCTCTCTCTCGCCCTCTCTCGCTCTCTCTACCGCACCTTCGCTCTATCGCACCGCACCTGCACTCTCTACCACATTTAAATGCCTGGCTATGAAAAGCCAAGTGACATTTACTCCTGATGTATTTACCTGTTGCAACCTCTACAACCACTATGATTATTATTTGACCCTGCTGGTCATCTATGAACGTTTGAACATCTTGGAGAAAGATCTGCCCTTAATGGCCATGAATTGTTATAATCTCCACCCGGCACAGCCAGAAGAGGACTGGCCACCCCTCAGAGCCTGGTTCCTCTCTAGGTTTCTTCCTAGGTTCTTGCCTTTCTAGGGAGTTATTCCTAGGCACCGTGCTTCTACATCTGCATTGCATGTTGTTTGGGGTTTTAGGATGGGTTTCTGTATAGCACTTTGGGACATCAGCTGATGTAAAAAGGGCTTTATTAATACATTTGATTGATTCATTGAACCTAAATGCATTATTACCTCCAACTTGGCCCAATTCACATTTCCAATTGCCCACCCTGACATACCAAGCTAGAACGGGCCCCACGTGTCAACCAATAGCCAATGCAGGCAAAATATTCCAAGCAGCTCTACAGCAACTTCAATAGAGGGTCAGGCTCCTTGGGCTTTGCGGTGGCCACTCTGGTTTTGTCACGAGTCGGGACGGTGAGAGACCAAGGCGCAGCGCAGTAATAGTTCGACATTTTTACAAAAACTGAAACACACTTACTGTGACTGGAGAATAATACACAATGACCCACCAACCCGGTGTGGAACATACAAACATATGTAGGATCCCTAATTAGAGACAATGCACTGCAGCTGCCTCTAATTAGGGATCCAAACCAAACCACCAACAGAAACAGAAATAATAGATCTGTCAGACTCTGACCAAGGCTATATAGAGAAGCAAAAGGCTTCTCTATGGCCAGAGCCTGACAGGTTTGGGTGTCCTCGGCAGAAAAGTGTCGCCCTAACCAAGTGGTCACATATCGTTCTGGGTTCCACTGCGCAAGAGGAGTCCATTGAGTTTTATGAACATCAAGGCAGACACATGGTGAATTTAGATTTTTTTTTTTTACATTCTGATTGGCCAAAGTGGTCAAGGCTGCCGCAGTTCACACACGTAGCCTATAGTTCTTCATCTCGCTATCGCCAGAGACAAGACAGGGAATAAACCACAATTTACTTAACTCTAGGCTGCTATACATATATATTTGGTTCGTCTTTCTATCGTTGTTCATGGAATTTTAGTGGTAATTCAATATAATTTATTTACAATTTATCAGAATACATTTTCTAGAAATTGTTTTACCAGCTCTGTGTATCTAAAAAAAATATATATATGAAGCAGTGATAACACATTCATCTATTGTACAAACAAAATATCTGACATTGTATTCCTGAATTTTGCTGTGCTTTTAAATGAAATGAAATGAAAGCGCAGTTATAGACATTGTAAATGTAACAAACTTTTGGCTGTCTTTTTGAGTGGAATAATTTAGGTTGTAATCTCATTGATCAACATCTCAAAAAAATATTACCTAATTATCCACATTGAAAGGGGGTGGTGTGCCTAGAGGGATACGTCTTTCTCTGAGACCAGGTTGCTTGATGTGCCTAACAAAGGAGAATTATGGGGAGAAAAAGAAAAGACAAATGTGAGTATGAGTGCAATAAAGACAGTTAAGTGTTTAGTTAAACATTTTGTAGAGTTTGTAGAGTTTAAAACATTAACATTTCATGTTAACAAACTATAGTTTTGGCAAGTCAGTTAGGACTTGTGCATGACACAAGTAATTCTTCCAACAATTGTTTCTAGACAGATTATTTCACTTATAATTCACTATATCACAATTGCAGTGGGTCATAAGTTTACATACACTAAGTTGACTGTGCCTTTGAACAGCTTGGAAAATTCCAGAAAATTATGTCATGGCTTTAGAAGCTTCTGACAGGCTAATTGACATCATTTGAATCAATTGGAGGTGTACCTGTGGATGTATTTCAAGGCCTACCTTCAAACTCAGTACCTTTTCACTCGACATCATGGGAAAATCAAAAGAAATCAGCCAAGACCTCCGAAAAAAAAACTTGTAGACCTCCACAAGTCTGATTCATCCTTGGGAGCAATTTCCAAATGCCTGAAGGTACCACATTCATCTGTACAAATAATAGTAAGCAAGTGTAAACGCCATGGGACCACGCAGCCATCATACTGCTCAGGAATGAGACGCGTTCTGTCTCCTAGAGATGAACGTACTTTGCTGCGAAAAGTGCAAATCAATCCCAGAACAACAGCAAAGGACCTTGTGAAGATGCTGGAGGAAACCGGTACAAAAGTATCTATATCCACAGTAGAACGAGCCCTATATCGACATGTTATATTTGGATGAAAAAGGGGGAGGCTTGCAAGCCGAAGAACACCATCCCATCCATGAAGCGCGGGGTTGGCAGCATCATGTTGTGGAGGTGCTTTGCTGCAGGAGAGACTTAGATGGCATCATGAAAATGACGTGGATATTTTGAAGCAACATCTCAAGACATCCGTCAGGAAGTTATAGCTTGGTCGCAAATGGATCTTGCAAATGGACAATGACCCCAAGCATACTTCTAAAGTTGTGGCAAAATGGCTTAAGGACAGCAAAGTCAAGGTATTGGAGTGGCCATCACAAAGCCCTGACCTCAATCCTGTAACTGAAAAAGCGTGTGCGAGCAAGGAGGCCTACAAACCTGACTCAGTTACACCAGTTCTGTCAGGAGAAGCTTATTGTGGGAAGCTTGTGGAAGGCTACCCAAAACGTTTGACCCAAGTTAAACAATTTAAAGGCAATGCTACCAAATACTAATTGAGTGTATGTAAACTTCTGACCAACGGGAATGTGATGAAAGCTGAAATAAATCATTCTCTCTACTATTATTCTGACATTTCACATTCTTTAAATAAAGTGGTGATCCTAACTGACCTAAGACAGGGAATTTTTTACTAGGATTAAATGTCAGGAATTGTGAAAAACTGAGTTTAAATGTATTTGGTTAAGGTTTATATAAACTTCTGACTTCAACTGTACCTGTTCACCCTTCTATTGTAGTATTTTTGTTTAAATATAAATAAACTCTCATCATGTTATTGCTAAATGTATGCACAGTTGCAACCTAATACTCTTTCAGTGAACCAGCTGAGTGTACTGTAGCCTAGATATGTATAAGCCTACATGACGACTTAAGGGTTAAGCAACTGAGCATTTAGGCATGAGTAAGGGCGAAACTGCCTGGCTGGCACAACTCTGAGACATTACCATAACGGGGAGTTTCCAGAGAGTCTATTTTATGGCTTTGCTCCACATTGGTAAAGAGAATGATGTATGGGCTGGAGCTCTGTCAGGACCAGGCCCTAAATCAGTCAGTCCACATCTAGTAGGCTACAATTCAGGGCCCAGTTTCCCGATAGCGATGGAACTTAGGCTTCCGAGTGTTTTAACGATGCATTGTTCCTAACATACAACGGCCGAAGATGTAACGTGTGTTTCCCAAAACACAACACAGAGAGAACTTTCGCTAAGTGTGTCAATGAGGCACGAGTCAATAGTGATAGGATGGAAAGAAAGGCAGTGCTGCTAACGGATCAGCTTTCTCCAATACTGACGACAGATCAGCTATTAGAAAAACGTTATCACCTATGGCTGCAAACATTGAGGGGCCTTATTCAAAATTTTCCCCTATAATAATGCAGTAGATATATGTTTGGCACATCATTGTGCACATGTTACACATCCTGACATATACTGAACAAAAATTATAAACGCAACATGCAACAATTTTAAAGATTTTACTGTGTTGTGTGAAAAAACTGCACATTTTAGAGTGGCCTTTTATTGTCCCCAGCACAAGGTGCACCTGTGTAATGATCATGCTGGGGCGGCAGGTAGCCCAGTGGTTAGACTGTTAGGCCCGTAACTGGAAGGTTGCAGGATCGAATCCCCGAGCTGACAAGGTAAAAATATGTCGCTCTGCCCCTGAACAAGGCAGTTAACCCACTGTTCCTAGGCCGTCATTGTAAATAAGAATTTGTTCTTAACTGACTTGCCTAGTAAAATAAAGGTAAAATAAATAAATGCTGTTTCATCAGCTTCTTGATATGCCACTAACAGGGATGTAAACAAATTTGTGCACGACATTTGAGAAAAATACGCTTGTTGTGCGTATGGAACATTTCTGGGATCTTTTATTTCAACACTTAACATGTTGCTTAACATATTTTTGTTTAGTGTATATTGTAGCAGAAATGACAGACAGTAGCCTATAACTATCAAAACATTCTATATTATTTCATTATATAGGCATATTTAGCCTATACTGTAGGCTATTTATCTTTTAATGCAGTCATCTCTGTTTTCATTTGAGAGAGAAAGATAAACATCTTGATTCTATGTTTAGCAGAGATCTTCCATGTATAATGTGACGTGGAAGGGTAGAAAAGCATTTAATGACGCTCTTAGCTCAGTACAATACAGCACAGAACAGTACAGTACACTACACACCCAGCCCAGTGTCTGTCTGGGGACCTCTCATGAGTCAACCGGCCTGTGTCTGTGTGTCTCTCTCCCTCTCTGCCCTCACTGCCCTCTGTCTCTGAGTCACAGTATGGTGGTGGTGAGAGTGGGTGTCTGTTTTGCTGCCCTGAGTGGGGATCTCCCTGGGGTAACCCCCCTGCCATCGCCGCTCCAGAAGTCAAACGTAAAGCGGGTCAAACAGAACTCAATGCCGAATCCACCAATCCCCTCCCAGTAAACGGAGTGACAGTGAAGACAGCCCTGCATGGTTAGAGTCTGTTTACTTCCTGTTGATTTGGCCTCAAAACATCTCAATTAGCACACTATATTTATCAGTAGCTAAGCGACAGGACCTCCACACTAGTAAACGTTACCTCACTGATGATGCTTGATTTAATCCCAGTTGATTGATGCAGGTGTGTGTTCCCCGTCATCAGTGAATGTTGGGACGCTATTTTGAATGGTGCATTCTTTGCACCAACCCTTCAGATACTTTACACTCTTTTTCTATTGAGCTCCATAAGACCCTGGTCCGATCAAGTGGTCATGAAAGGCAGCTAATTTAGCACAGGCCAGCCAGTCAATTCTTTATTTTTTCCCAATTGAAAGTGTGGGAGGAATTTGCATCGAAGCAACCACCATTCACAGGACAATAAAGGTGGGTCCCTAACAAGTGCTCCAGCTCAAGCCCCAGGTCTAGCGGAGAGCACTCTCCAGGGAAAGAGACTCTTCACTGGATTGAGGGTAAGAGGAGGGCTCTGGTAACAAGACACAGGGTGAAGCTTATTTTGCATGGGTGTTGCCATAACAGAAAGAGTCATAAGTAGTAGCGGCCCGATGTGTTCGCCTGCTTAATAATTGGCCGTGACAAAAGGAAGGGATCAGAGGTCAGCCACTGCCTTGTGCTCCCTAACCTTTCTCAGAGCAAGCATTAGCACTGACAAAAAGGTGAGTTTAGAAAATGAGCACTTTCTTTTCTGTAGGGCTCCGACTGTACATAGAGAAACTATCTAAAATAGCAAGCTATTAAATATTAGACTACATCTGTGGGGTAACTGTGCATACATACATACACTGTATTAGTTGAGACATGCATAATACATATTCCCATAACCCAGCAAGGCCTTTGATGTGATATTTACTCAGTCACCACAAGGGTAAAGAAGACAGGCAAACAGGGAGAAACACCTGCCAAACAACAGCTCCCAGCTCCAGGGCACCAAGGCAAAGTTGGTTACGATGATGTCATGGAAATCCCACGGTGCACTGCAACTTCTCACCTATTCTTCTGTGATTGTCAAGCAGCACTGGGCTGTAACACACTAGTCAAAGCCGGAACAACGCCTAGCCGCTGCACAAGCTCAGTCAGAACACTTCTCGTCTGTACAGTCTCTCATAAGGATCTGGGTTTCTTCCCCCCACTGTGACGCACAACCAGCGATGATGTATGTCATGAAACCATTTATTTAATTTCTTTGAATATTTCATGGAAGAACAGATCTAATGTGCTGCGAAAAAATATTGTGAGGGTTTTTTCCCACACAACAGCTCATTGTTGTGTTATTACATTTTGGTTAGTTCGATCCCTAACCAACCTGCTTACTCTGTGACAAAGCTTTGAATGTGACCTCTTATAGGTCGACAGTGGGCACATAAGCTGAAGAGAGAGACAAAGATGGGGGTGGGGAGTGGCAACAAAGACCATATATTTGAACAAGTGTCCTTCACAGTTTTAATCAAACTTGCTGAGAGAAAAACCTGCCCTCATTGCAGCTTGGGAAAATGCCAGAGCGCCCTGAGAACTCCCAAACAACCCTTTTTTCTGCTCTACTTTCACAGAACTCCCACTGTGTTGTAATATCACCCTAGAAGGAGGTAGAGAGGTTGTAAGAGGTTAGAGAGCTGGAGGGTACATTATAGGGAAAGCTCTTGGACAGCCACACAATATTGTTACATTCTCTCTGTTGGGGTAAGGTTGCTGAGGTGAAGCGGCTGGTTACGGCGAGGGGGTGAGAGGGGGGTGTCGGGTGGGGTTCTGGGTTTCTCTGTGGGTCCCACTTGATTAAAGTGCCTCATCGCTGTTGTGACCGCTGGTACACTACTGGCAGAGAAGAAGAAGTTGGCTGCACATATTATCGCTGTACGTCAGTCTACACAGCTGTTCCCACAATGCACCGCAATGCACCATCACTTGAAAAGAGGTGCATGTGGTGACATCTGGTCTGAGATTTACTGGAGTTATGCCTTTTAATAATGTCATGCAGAGTGGAGTTGCGTCAATTTGCATGAAAACTGTTTGGTTTGGGAAATGCTCCGTAAGATTCCACAGAGAGGTTTGAGCAGTTTAGGAGAGCCCTCATTTCTCTAGCAACCCCTCAGGCCTGACTTCCCCCTCACACTCCTTCACCTTCTCAGGCCCTCCTCCCCATTACAGAGGAGCGGCCTGGGGAGTCAGAAACTCCTCCACAGTGTGAAAGGCGTCACAGGTATAGAGAGTCCTGAGGATGTTCTCCATGTTCAAACCTCTATGTGAATCAACTAGCTGACCCCCACTCCACACACTCCCACACTACAGAATAACCAGTTGATTGGCATGTTTATGAATGCTCTCCTGGCTGATGGCCCAAGGCTCTCTGTTTGCTCTCACCACATGACCCCTGTCACCTCACCCCTGTTAGCATCAACCATTTTACCATCACCTGTTACCATCAACCCTGTTACCATCACCACGCAAACAATCACCATAAAACCACAATAATCCTGCTGATTGCTAAAGAAAATGCCATGACCCTACTCAACCCAAAACAGAAAAGTGAGGTTGTCCGCAGCATGAAGCTGTAGATTCTTATTTTTTCACCAGCTTCCATCTATAGCATTGGACAAAGATCAGAAAGAAAGTGTGTTGGTGACGCGGTTGAAGATTTCAGACAGAGCCAGCCAGCCACACACTCAGGAAAGTCCTGCTGGTCCCTAGCCTTCAGTCTGAAGTTATTTCTGACATTATCGATGTGTCCACCAGCTGGGTATGTCTCTAAACACCCACCCTGAGCAACAGGTTACAAGTCCAACTCCCCGCTCATTAAGCTCTAATTGATTGTAATGTGGCCTTTGAGAAGTGCTACCCGCTACGGGGTTGTTCTGCACATGTGAGTGCCCCCACTGTCCCCTTCCTCTTGTCCGCCTCACAGGCACAATCGGCCCACTCAGACTGAATCGTTAAAGCAGGCGGGACGGTGTTAAAGCTTTCATAGAGCAGGCTTCTGTGGACCAGCTTGAGCCCAGGGACAGTGGCCACTCTGCCTGCCTAGCGGGAGAGCCCCATCCTGGGAAGGCCATTGTTGCCTTCTCCCCTTGACTGGTGGCCTGCAGTTCGGACTGCATTGGCTCCATTTGTATGCCAAGGCTCTGGACTAAAGGCAGCCACACAGGGGTGCGGGGTCAATATTGGGTTTGAGAGCATGTGGAAACATTTCTAAATGCTAAATTATATTGACTTCTCCCCAGCACTGTCTGTTTCTGCGGTGGAAGGCCTAGCAGGGCCACTGTCTGTTTCTGCGGTGGAAGGCCTAGCAGGGCCACTGTCTGTTTCTGCGGTGGAAGGCCTAGCAGGGCCACTGTCTGTTTCTGCGGTGGAAGGCCTAGCAGGGCCACTGTCTGTTTCTGCGGTGGAAGGCCTAGCAGGGCCACTGTCTGTTTCTGCGGTGGAAGGCCTAGCAGGGCCACTGTCTGTTTCTGCGGTGGAAGGCCTAGCAGGGCCACTGTCTGTTTCTGCGGTGGAAGGCCTAGCAGGGCCACTGTCTGTTTCTGCGGTGGAAGGCCTAGCAGGGCCACTGTCTGTTTCTGCGGTGGAAGGCCTAGCAGGGCCACTGTCTGTTTCTGCGGTGGAAGGCCTAGCAGGGCCATTAGCGTAAACAGCTCTTTGTCTTACAACTCGGCTTCCAGCATAAGAATAAAACACGGATACAGATTAAAGTCTGATCTAAAAAAGGACCATAAAATGACAAAAAAGCAAATATAGAAAAAGCTAACTGCAATCGTCCCACTCTCACAAGTGTGAAATGCATTCCATCTTTGCAACTTGGCCCCTGAAGTGTTTGCTAGTTTCTGAAAGAAATCAACTGTCTTCAGTATTGATAAATCCTTCCGTAAGAGTGATGAGTGACGTGTTGGCGAAGCACAAAAAATCCATTGTTGATTTGTTCAAATGTTAGTTATTAAACTTGACAGGTGTCTCCAGCATGACAGTGAGTAAAACAATTATATTCTACTGATGAAATCTTAACTGAAACAGAATGTGAGCAGTTACAAATGTAACTAACATTTCAGAAAGAAGTACTAACCTAAGTTTTCAAAACATTATACGGAAACCAAAACACGTCCTTCGCCTCAATGCCTTGTCTTTCTTGAGGGGCTGGGGTCGTTGAGAAGTACAGCTGTTTTACAGCCGTGCTTCCCCCTTCCTCAAGGCTTTCAGGCATCGGGGAATATTGGATTCTGTTTTTGAATCGCTTCAATTAACATACAGCAGTAAAACCGTTCTCCTTTAGCGTCTTCTTTGTACCTCTCCTCCTCCCAGCTTTCTCTTCTTACCTTTTATCTCTCCTCCTCGCTTTATTGGGCAGCTATCTTTTGTGCTATACCAATGAGCCACTTCCTATTCTTGCAGAAAATAAGGAAACGTAGAGAGGTTGGGGAGAGGGATGAGCATGTAGGACGTGATGGGGTAAGGTAAACTCAAAGACTTTGCAAATTGAGTGCAGATTGCAAGGTTTCAAACTGTTTCTAGGCAAAAGTTGGTGAGTATGTTAATGTGATATATGTACAATACTATGTCTTACTGAGTGACAACCTCATTTCAGTTCACCATTAACAACATCAGACTGAAAATTAAAATGTAATTGGGGACACAGCTACTCACCAGCATTAGGTGTAAAATAAAAAATAAGTAGGAAAATTAACTCAATGCTATGTTTACCACCTACCAATTTAACCTCACTGGTGCTAATGTATTACTTAGCATGTCGTCACACTGAAAACAATGCATGTGTTTCAAACCACACATTGCTGCTAAGAGTCACACTTCTCTTATTGCTGTGAGGATTGGGTGATAAATATCTAGCTTAGAAAGTGAAAATCCCTTAAACAAGTTACTTGCTAAAAACCTCTATATAAACTGTGATGGTACAACAACAAGGCTTACTTAGCCACACCACTTCGCAAGCAAATAACATTTTCACGGCCTGCCATTACACTGATGTCATTTCAATTAATGGTTTCCTTGGTGCATGGTACCCGTAGTAGATGATATACCCAATGTATAAAATTGGGAAAGAATAAGGTATCATTCAGATAACCAGTGTGTGTGTGTGTGTGTGTGCCTATGGGTAACCGGCGGGAACAAACTGCAGACTTTACGTACTCAAAGCTAACACTTTAACCATTAAACCAAGAGAATGTGTACAGTATGTGTGCACATCAGTGACGGGCGCTGATTGGCTGAATACCCGAGGCGCGGGCTGGCTGGAGTTGTCAACAAAGCAGCCTGACAGAAATACTGTATGATGCCAAGTTTTCAAACTACCGGTAGTTTCTTTGAGAACATACAGTATATAAAGAGATCTGTGCATCTGAACAACACCATAAATATGGTATATAAAGCGATCTGTGCTTTTTAACAACATCATAAACATATGCATATTTCACCTTTACATAGTAAAAACCGAATGACCACTGGTGCACATGCAGCCACTGTTTAGAACAGATTAGATTATATTATTTAGAAGGAGCAGCCAACTCACAGACGAATACACCAGTAAGAACGCATCAAGCATGAAAACATAATTTAACTGTCAGGGTCGAAGATAGGACACGAGGTGCTGAGCAGTAGTATACAGACATTCCTTTTATTTGAATCAAAACAACAAAGGAGAGAATAAAAACACAAACTGATGTGCCTATAGCAACAATCAAAGATTCACACACAGGTGGGCAAACTAAAGCTGCCTCTAACTGGGGACCAACAAAACTCAAACATAGAGTTGCCTAGACAACCCTACCGTCAGGCCCCGACAGTTAACCAAACCCAAATAGAGAGCAGGGATAGACTTCGTCCCAGGTTCAGGACAGGGCGCCAGAGCAGTGAGAGGCTCCGCCCCTAACACTGGACTGGACCCTGGGTCAGGAGACTCCGCCACAGGAGCAGGACTGGGCACCGGAGCAGGGAGAGGCTCCGCCCCCAGAGCAGGACAGGGCACCGATTCAGGAGATTCCGCCCCTGGATCAGGGAGATGCTCCGCCCCCAGAGCAGGACTGGGTACCGGAGCAGTACTGGGCTGGGGATCGACACCAGGACCCTGGTGCGAGGAGCCGGCACTGGAGGTACCGGGCTGGGGACCGGCACTGGAGGTACTGGGCTGGGGACCGGCACTGGCGGTACCGGGCTGGGGACCGGCACTTGCCGTACCGGGCAGGAGATTGGCACTGGAGGTACCGGGCACTGGAGGTACTGAACCAATACATGTTGGCAGCGATGACAGCTGTGAGTCTTTCTGGGTGTGTATCTAAGAGCTTTCAACACCTGAATTGTGCAACATTTGTGCCCTTCATTATTTTTACAATTCTTCAAGCTCTGTTAAATTGGTTGTTGGTCATTGTTAGACAACCATTTCAAGGTCTTGCGATAGATTTTCAAGCAGATTTAAGTCAAAACTGTAACTCGGACACTCAGGAACCTTCACTGTCTTCTTGGTAAGCAACTCCAGTGTAGATTTGGCCAGGTTATTCTCCTGCTGAAAGGTGAATTCATCTCCCAGTGCCTGGTGAAAAGAAGACTGAACCAGGTTGTCCTCTAGGATTTTGCCTGTGCTTAGCTTCAGTCCTTAACAATTACAAGCATACCCATAACATGATGCCGCCACCACTATGCTTGAAATATGGAGAGTGGTACTCAGTAATATGTTGTATTGTATTTGCCCCCAAACATAACACTTTGTATTCAGGACAAAAAGTTAATTGCTTTGCCACATTTTTTGCAGTGCTACTTTAGTGCCATGTTTTAGGAATATTTGTATTCTGTACAGGCTACCTTCTCTTCACTTTGTCAATTAGGTTAGTATTGTGGAGTGACTACAATGTTGTTGATCCATCCTAAGTTTTCTCCTATCACAGCCATTAAACTTTGTAACTGTTTTAAAGTCACCATTGGCCTCATGGTGAAACCCATGAGCGGTTTCCTCCTTTGGAAAGGTAGGTAGGACATCTGTTAGGTAGGACGTCTGTGTAGTGACTGGGTGTATTGATACACCATCCAAAATGTAATTCATAACTACACCATGCTTAAAGGGTTATTCATTATCTGCTTTATTCAATATTTTTTTAAATCTACCAATAGGTGCCCTTCTTTGCGAGCCATTGGAAAACCTCCCTGGTGTTTGTGGTTGAATCTGTGTTTGAAATTCACGGCTCGACTGATGGACTTTACAGATAATTGTATGTGTGGGGTACGGAGATGAGGTAGTTATTAAAAAATCATGGTAAACACTATTATTGCACATGCAACTTATTATGTGACTTGTTAAATACTTATTGACTCAAGACATTTCAGATTTTAATCTTTAATTATTTTGCAAAGATAAAAAAAACAACATAATTCCACTTTGACATTATGGGGCATTGTGTGTAGGCCAATGACAAAAAAAATCTCAATTTAATCAAGATGTGAAAACAGTCAAGGGCGTGTGCATACTTTCTGAAGTCACTGTAACTGAACAGCTTGTGTACACATTGGCCACACTTTTATAATCATTTAAAACATAATCCATGAATTATATAATTTTACTAATCACATGTGGGATGCCGCCCCTAAAGCCCTAATGGGTGGGCCGGCACTGGCACACCTGCATGCATGTGTGAGACTGTTTTTGTTCTCTTGGTTTGGGGCTTGTGACCCGTGATGAGGCAGGTCAGTAGGTTATGGCTCTCCTCTCATTATCAGACACGTTGGAATCTGACTGGACAGGACTGGACCTGTTCTCCTGGTCAAGGAGACTGTGGAACTGGTCAGACGCTTCATATCCCTAGTCCATGTCAATGACCCTGCTAGAACTAGGTGAGGCGTAAATTCATTTAGAAAAGAAAGGAATCCTTCTTAGGCCAATCCCCTGTCAAACTTGATTTGACCAACATGTTAACCGCAGTGGTCAAGAATGCAGGGGAAAGGCTCTGGTCAAAGCGTTGGTCAGTCAGAATCAGAACCACCTTTACTTATTATTGATATCTACATAGGGAATTAACGTGAATCACACTGCTGCTTTCTCATGAAGGTATTTGCGCCTTACGGATTGTAGCTGTTGTGGATGGCTGTTCACAAATGTATATGTGTATTTTAACCCAATAATGGTTGAAATGAAGAAGTTTAAGATGCCTATCAATCATTGTTTTTTCCACCGGTGGACCGACAATAAAACTTTTAGTCTTCTGACAGTTGCATGGTGCAGATCCCAGCCTATGGAATAACAGTTTGAACGAGTTCCTCCCTTCTAAACTCCTCCGTGGTATTGTGCTCCATACAGTCAAAAACAAATTTATTAAAGAAGACCACGAGTGGGGTTTTTATTGCTCAATCTAATTTGTGCTGATAAAAAAAAATGTCCAAAAGGCCTAACTGACACATGCTCAAACTCACACACTTTTGATAGATTTAAAAAGCTGCAAATTATCTACAGTAAATATCAAAGTGTCACCAACAAAAACATAAGCAATGGGCCTATAGTGAATACAGCATACGGCATAAATGTTTCACATGCATACTTTTGGTAGTGCTCAAAGCATGCCATTCTGAGAGCAGCATTTATTTTTTCAACTCGAAGCAACGAGCCCAATCAGTCCTCCTTGACAACAAAATTAAAAACAGAGTAGGCTAATGAGTCCTTCGTTTTTGGATTATTCTCAGGTAAAATAATTTGGCTAATCTATTTTTCCAAGTCCTATTCTTGAAGATCAAGGGGTATTCAATTAATCAGATTACATCAGTGAGTCTGGGTAATCCAAAAGTTACATTACTGATTACAATTTTGGACAGGTACCTAGTAATTTACAGATTACACTTAGATAGTAACCTACCCAACCCTGCTAGCCCCACATAATACAATATTATTGACTAGAGCCCTATGGGAATAGGGTGACATTTGGGAGGGACCATTATATTACCCCCACGGGCATTATGGAACAAAACCTGCCTGAATCATCTGACACCTTCTCGTGAACGGTCTTCCTGAATACCTAGAAAAAGGAACTTCTATCCACTCTTAGGAACCTAAATCAAGTCACCATTGTAAATGGGCTGTATACAGCCATTTAGAAGTTCACTCTCCAAATTAGATAATGTGTTAATAAGGCCAGTGTTTGAATGCTCGGAAGTGTAAAGATGTGATCTATCTTTGGTTACGAAATGATTAGTGCTTACAAATTATTATGTTTTTTGCCTATTTTAGGAAATCATTAACTGGTAAGTTTTGGTTGGGTTTGTTAACTTCACCTTTTTATTGACTTGAAAATAACGTAAAAGGTTCTTGAAAATACCAGTTAGTTAGTTATCTACCCGTGCTACCTTTGACCCATATGAAATGACATCATCATGAAAATGCACCTGCCTTCAAGAAGACGTAAAACCACACTGTGTACCCAGGAAACAGCACGATGGTGTCTGGAGTTGTGCTTTAAACACTATGAACCTCTAACAAAGCCAAGTCTCTCTTCATCACAATAGCTTAAGTAGGGGGGTCATTTTAAGTGCAATGTCAGCCTTTTCCTTGTGTTTATGGGTTAGTGACAAGGATGGGGACGGGTAGAGGAGCAGTAAAATGGAGGAGAGAGGCTTTCACACGTAGGCGTCTATCCTGTTATCACTCATTCACAATGCATGTGTCTACTTAGGAGTGTTGAGGGTTATGTAGAGGAGTGACATGCCTCCCCTATGCACGCACACACACACACACACACACACACACACACACACACACACACACACACACACACACACACACACACACACACACACACACACACACACACACACACACATTCACACACAGGCGTGCACGCGCACGCACGCACACACCCACAGGCGTGCACGCGCACGCACGCACGCACGCACGCGCACACACACACACACACACACACACACGCCAACACGCAGTATGGTCAAAAGTTGGCTTGTTTCACCACCATGAAATGATGTAACCATTTGCAATAAGACATTAATAACAGGACATGCAATAAGACATACATAACTTCCTAAGAAGCAATTAAGTTTTTTGCACTGGGAGACACTGTTGGAATTGCAGATTCCCAGTCATCATCTATATGTGTAGTACAATGTTTATCTATATATGTTTACCTCATTATCAGAGTGCTGTGCATTTTTACTTTTGAATACAGATTTTTTAAATAAATTCAGAATATTACTTAATTTGCACTATTATGGTTCTTCAATAGGGTCACACAAAGTCTTAAACCACCACAACATTTTGTAGCAAATATTGTATGTGCCCAAAATATACAGTAGGCTATTATGTCTTATGTCAAAATATACAGTAGGCAATTATGTATTATGTCAAAATATACAGTAGGCAATTATGTATTATGTCAAAATATGCAGTAGTTTATTATGTATTATGTCAAAATATACAGTAGGCTATTATGTATTAAGTCAAAATATACAGAAGGCTATTATGTATTATGTCAAAATATACAGTAGGCTATTATGTATTATGTCTAAAGTAAACTGATTAATAATAAAAAGTGTTTCTTCAAAGACTGAATGAGTGGAGCATCCGAGGCTACAGGTTATAACAGGTTACAAATAGCTGCATACACAGAATTACTAATGATAAAAACTATTAGAAATAAACACAAAAAAATGAAGAAAAATTCCCCCACACTTCAATATAACTAATTCATCAATTAATTAAAAGAAAAATGAGGGGAGGGAGAGAAAAAAAAAGGGGGGAAAGAACCCAACTTCCTGTGTAACCTGCTGCTGGTGAGAGTTTCTTGACTTGTGTAACCTGCTGCTGGTGAGAGTTTCTTGTTTTGTGTTCATTCACTAACCGGGCAGGTTGCAGGTTGCCCCTCCCTGAGGCAGCACTGGTTCCCAGGTAATAGAGAGAGAGAGAGTAAAGAAGACGAACGAGAGGGGAGGAGAGTTCCCACCATGCTCACTTGTTTTTCTCACACCAGCCCATTGGTCGAAGGTTGCATCATCAGTGTAACTCGAACCCCCCCCAGCAGAGCCGGGCAAGCGGGTGTCTTGGGCTGCACAACAGAGGAGCTGTGTGTGTGTGTGTGTGTGTGTGTGTGTGTGTGTGTGTGTGTGTGTGTGTGTGTGTGTGTGTGTGTGTGTGTGTGTGTGTGTGTGTGTGTGTGTGTGTGTGTGTGTGTGTGTGTGTGTGACAAGCAGGTTTCACTCAACATTTCTGTGCCTATCCCTGTCATTGTGACATACCCACAACATGACATTCTGGCCTTTGCCTACCAGGTACTGTATCAGAAACTGAGGGCTGAAGTGTTGTACACAATAGAGGATATGACTGACAGATGGCTTTACACTCTTCCCTTCGAAAGCTTCTAAAACCATTCTTCTGCTGTACAATGACAAGACAAAATACGTAAAGGAGCTATATAATGCTGCATCCTTTCATGGCTTCCACCAGAAGCTGGATTGATCGTAGTTGGAATATAGATAGAGCTCTCCACTGAGTTGGGTTACTGTGTTGGTGAGCATTGACATTAGTCACACCATGGATATTATGATTCAAAATCCAGGCTAGCAGGATAGGAAGTGAACATTCTCTATTACAGTGCATTCTATATTACAGAGCATTCTATGTTACAGTGCATTCTATATTACAGTGCATTCTCTACTACAGTGCATTCTATATTACAGTGCATTCTATATTACAGTGCATTCTCTATTACAGTGCATTCTCTATTACAGTGCATTCTCTACTACAGTGCATTCTCTATTACAGTGCATTCTCTATTACAGTGCATTCTCTACTACAGTGCATTCTCTATTACAGTGCATTCTATATTACAGTGCATTCTCTATTACAGTGCATTCTCTACTACAGTGCATTCTCTATTACAGTGCATTCTATATTACAGTGCATTCTCTATTGCAGTGCATTCTCTACTACAGTGCATTCTCTATTACAGTGCATTCTCTATTACAGTGCATTCTCTACTACAGTGCATTCTCTATTACAGTGCATTCTCTATTACAGTGCATTCTCTACTACAGTGCATTCTCTATTACAGTGCATTCTATATTACAGTGCATTCTCTATTACAGTGCATTCTCTACTACAGTGCATTCTCTATTACAGTGCATTCTCTAATACAGTGCATTCTATATTACAGTGCATTCTCTATTACAGTACATTCTCTATTACAGTGCATTCTCTACTAGAGTGCATTCTCTATTACAGTGCATTCTCTATTACAGTGCATTCTCTATTACAGTGCATTCAGAAAGGATAGGAAGTGAACATTCTCTATTACAGTGCATTCAGAAAGGATAGGAAGTGAATATTCTCTATTACAGTGCATTCAGAAAGGATAGGAAGTGAACATTCTCTATTACAGTGCATTCTCTATTACAGTGCATTCTCTATTACAGTGCATTTTCACTTACAGTGCATTCAGAAAAGGTTAGGAAGTGAACATTCTCTATTACAGTGCATTTGGAAAGTATTCAGTGTTATTACCCTAAACTATATCATACTCATATTTAGCTATTAAGTATCTCTTCCTGTCATTTACCTGTACAGTTAATTTTAACTATGCAAATATTCATTTACCTGTACATTTAACCAGACTGTATATTAAGTAAACTATTATTACCCTCACTTATATCATACGCGCATTTAGCTATTTAAGTATCTTTCTCTGCCATCGACCAGTATAGTTAACCATGAAAGTATTATTTTATTTATATCATCACTATTCAGTCATTCACTCATACCATGCAATGCGTTTCTATAGCTTTTTGCACTCCAGACTTTGTGTATTTGTATACTATCTATCTATCTATCTATCTATCTCTCTATCTATCTATCTATCTATCTATCTATCTATCTATCTATCTATCTATCTATCTATCTATCTATCTATCTATCTATCTATCTATCTATCTATCTATCTATCTATCTATCTATCTATCTATCTATCTATCTATCTATCTATCTATCTATCTATCTATCTATCTATCTATCTATCTATCTATCTATCTATCTATCTATCTATCTATCTATCTATCTATCTATCTATCTATCTATCTATCTATCTATCTATCTATCTATCTATCTATCTATCTATCTATCTGACTGTGTCACTCAAGGACATTCAGAGACTTGTCCCGAAGCCTTCTGCGATGTCTTGACTGTGTGCTTTGGGTCGAGGTCCTGTTGGAAGGTGAACCTTCACCCCAGTCTGAGGTCCTAAGCGCTCTGGAGCAGGTTTTCATCAAGGATCTCTCAGTATTCATCTTTCCCTCAATCCTGATTAGTCTCCCGGTATCTGCCGCTGAAAAACATCCCCACAGCAATACGCTGCCACTGTCATGTGCCTTTTACTGAGGAGTGGCTTCCGTCTGTTCACTCTACCATAAAGGCCTGATTGGTGAAGTGCTGCAGAGATGGTTGTCCTTCTGGAAGGTTCTCACATCTCCACAGAGGAACTCGGGAGCTCTGTCAGAGTGACTATTGGGTTCTTGGTCACCCTTATCCCTCGATTTCTCAGTTTGGCCTGGTGGCCAGCTCTAGGAAGAGTCTTGGTGGTTCCAAACTTCTTCCATTTAAGAATGATGTAGGCCACTGTGTTCATGGGGACATTCAATGCTGCAGAAATGTTTTGGTATTTCTGCAGTTGCTCTGACGTGCACTGTCAACTGTGGGACATTACATAGACAGATGTGTGCCTTTCCAAATCAATAGAATTTACCCCAGGTGGACTCCAATCAAGTTGTAGAAACATCTCAAGGATGATCAATGTTAACAGGTTGCACCTGAGCTCAATTTCGAGTCTCATAGATAGATAGATAGATAGATAGATAGATAGATAGATAGATAGATAGATAGATAGATAGATAGATAGATAGATAGATAGATAGATAGATAGATAGATAGATAGATAGATAGATAGATAGATAGATAGATAGATAGATAGATAGATAGATAGATAGATAGATAGATAGATAGATAGATAGATAGATAGATAGCAGCTACAACAAAACACAGGGCAGGTGCAAAATGCCACAACGAAAGTACACAAAACACAGATACACGGTACATGATACATAGAGCGGCAGTATGAAAAAGTATAGAAATACAAGATATCTGGAGATAAAATCCATAATCCTGAACTATTATAGTTCAACTGTAGCAAAATAAAAAATAAAGAAAAGAGACGAAAGAAAACGAACTAAAACAACAATTTATGCACGAACAACGGGAGCTGCTTAACAGGCGACCACTCAGGGCGGCGCCAAACACACAAACCCAAGAACCCAATATCAAAGGGTCTGAATACTTAGAAAATATATTTAAATTTTTCTTTTCTCTTTTTTTTTGAAAATAATTCTACAAACCTGTTTCGTTTTGTCATTATGGTGTATTGTGTGTAAATTGATTAGGAAAATATTTAATCCATTTAGGAATAGGGCTGTAACGAAACAAAATGTGGCGAAAGGGAAGGGGTCGGAATACTTTCTAAATGCACTGTATTTCCATGAAAACAGGTCAAACATTCCAAACGTTTGTCCTTTTAATTAACAGGTAATAAAAAAATTGACCAACCAAAAACAGAGTACCTCACATGGTATTTGACTGGCAACCCTAAACAAGGTTGGTAAGCACAGAAGAAAATGCTTTCCCTGTTGGGGAGTGATGTTTTACAACATTCAAATGCATAAATAATGTCCATTCTGTTTCAAAATGGCCACTGTGAATCACCCAGGTTGTAGTGCTGAAAGGGGCACAGGTGATTAGAGAGGAATTTGGATGCCCTTGTGTGTCCTATAACCAACACATTCACAACTGTTATCAGTCTATCTCAACTCACCACGCCCCTGCACATACTCACATAGCATATCTTGGTGTGGGTTTCGACAAGGCATGGTTCTCATGCTTGGCACTTGCAGGCTTCCACCTGAAGACGTGATTACAGTCGTCTTAGTCACTGACATGACACAAAAGGCAAATGTTTAACCATTACAGGTCTACGGTTGTTTTGTTCGTCAAATAAAAGCATCTCTACAAAGGGCCATTGTTCAACTGTTATTCATTGTTTAAAATGTAGGAAACATATTGAATTAAATAGATTTTACATGTACTGGAACAGCTTAATGTCAGTTTTGTTTCTTGCCTTGATTACATCAGGAAAAGTTTCTATGTCAGTATCTCTACAGTATTCTTCAAACATCTCTCATACAAACACACAACAAAAATTCAAGTGGACAGACACACTTAGGGCGACAGATAGCCTATCGGTTTTAACTTTGGGCCAGTAACCGAAAGGTCGCTGGTTCGAATAGCCGAGCTGACAATGTGAAAAAAACCTGTCGATGTGTCCTTGAGCAATGCACTTAACCCTAATTTGCTCCAGGGGCTGACCCTGTAGGTTGGCCGTCATTGTAAATAAGAATTTGTTCTTAACTGACTTGCCTGGTTAAATAAAACACTTCCATACACGCATTGACAGACAGACAGACAGAAAACGCAATTGTTGCCACTCCCATGCTCAACGCTGTATGAGAGTGCCTGTTCCTCAATGAAGGGCCTCTGTCACCATTCTTTGTCACCCACGGAGTACGCACCACTACCAGATCTCTAAGGCCACAGCAGTCAACACATACAATGCACACAGGACATCAGAGTCAATAATGACACTCAACACTAACCACTAACATACTATTAATACACTTCAAACATCTATTCAGGGAATAATTCAATAATTGTAAATGTACACATATGCACTAAGTTTTCGCACAAATCTTCCATTGACATCAATCATTTAATTATTTAACTAAAAATAATGGGCCTACTAATAATAGTTCATTTTATTTGTAACGCATATTTCTCACATCCCAGGCACTAAACTGAATGCATCTCAAGTTAGAATTCAGCCCTATGTACCGCAGTCATGTGTATCGGTTAAGACCTAGCATCCCCGCCGACGACGGGAGTTCGAGGCTTCGCTGTATTGGGCGACGGGGAAGAGAAAGTATTTAACCCCACAATGAATTGTGAACTGTGGGAACCAGCTGGGGCTGTACAGGTTGTTGTGTCACATCTTCCCTCCAGGCAGCTTTACACCTGCTTGTGGATAAGCTCCCATGACACACAACATTAGTCTGGGCAGCTTTTATGGGCGGAGGTTAATATTCAGACCCTTTACTCAGTACTTTGTTGAAGCAGCACCTTACAGCCTCGAGTCTTCTTGGGTATGATGCTACAAGCTTGGCACACCTGTATTTGGGGAGTTTCTCCCGTTCTTCTCTGCAGATCCTCTCAAGCTCTGTCAGGTTTGATGGGGAGCGTCACTGCACAGCAATTTTCAGGTCTCTCAAGAGATGTTGGATCAGGTTCAATCCGGGTACCCTTCTCCAGATCCTGTCTCAGAGCTCTATGGACAATTTCTTTGACTTCATGGCTTGGTTTTTGCTCTGACATGCACTGTTAACTGTGGGACCTTATATAGACAAGTGTGTGAATTTCCAAATCATGTCTAATCAATTGAATTTACCACAGGTGGACTCCAATCAGGTTGTAGAAACATCTCAAGGATGATCAATGGAAACAGGATGCACCTGAGCAACATTTCGAGTCTGAATACTTATGTAAATAAGGTATTACTGTTTTTAAGTTTTTATACTTGCAAAGTTTTTTATTTGCAAACATTTCTAAAAACCTGTTTTCACTTTGGCATTATGAGGTATTGTGTGAAGATTGATGAGGATTTGTATTTATTTAAAACATTAATACATTTAATACAATTACACCATGACCCATCCGCGTGCTCCATCGTCCGCAAATTGATTTTGTCCCCCAACACCAGACACGATCACGACACGCAGGTTGAAATATCAAAACAAACTCTGAACCAATTATATTAATTTGGGGACAGGTTGAAAAGCATTAAAAATGTATGCCAATTTAGCTAGCTAGCTTGCTGTTGCTAGCTAATTTGTCATATTTAGCTAGCCAGCTTGCTTTTGCTAGCTAATTTGTCATATTTAGCTAGCCAGCTTGCTTTTGCTAGCTAATTTGTCATATTTAGCTAGCCAGCTTGCTTTTGCTAGCTAATTTGTCATATTTAGCTAGCTAGCTTGCTGTTGCTAGCTAATTTGTCATATTTAGCTAGCCAGCTTGCTTTTGCTAGCTAATTTGTCATATTTAGCTAGCCAGCTTGCTTTTGCTAGCTAATTTGTCATATTTAGCTAGCCAGCTTGATGTTTATATCCCTCAATGTTTATATCCCTGGACAAATTAGCCAGCTTGCTGTTGCTAGCTAATTTGTCCAGGGATATAAACATTGAGTTGTTATTTTACCTGAAATGCACAAGGTCCTCTACTCTGACCATTAATCCACAGATAAAGCGTTCAACCGAATCGTTTCTAGTCATCTCTCCTCCTTCCAGGTTTCTTTTTCTTCTTTGGACTTTATATGGCGCTTGGCAACTAACTTTAATAAGGTGTATTACCACAACCGACCTCAGTTCATCTTTCAATCACCCACGTGGGTATATGCTCTTAAAAACGAATGAGGAGATGGCACGTGGGTATATGCTCCTAAAAACCAATGAGGAGATGGGAGAGGCAGGACTTGCAGCACGTTCTGCGTCACAAATAGAACCAACTTCTATTTTAGACCCTGGCCACGCAAATAGATAGGTACTTTATTGATCCCCGAAGGGGAAATTTCAATGATTGAATAACACGCACACGACTCATCCGGTTTGGGCAGCTTGTAAGGCTGCAACGTAACAAAATGTTGAAAAAGTCAAGGGGTCTGACTACTTTCCAAATGCACTGTATATATGAATGGACAAAGCCATTGATCACACCATTCATTCCTATGTGAAGACTCAATAGCGCATTGAAGCAAAATTAAGTTGGCTAAGATGGCGTCTCATGGAGACATAACATGCTCAGTTTGAGAAAGTCCAGGAAGTGACATTGCAGGCTAGCTCAGCTGCTCACTCTCATTAAATAAAGGCTTCTGACTACTTCACCAATGAAACGGTGGAGTTCGTGCGTATATGCATATTTTGTTCGTTTTGGACTTCAGTGTGGATTTTTTCGGCTGTTCAGGCACACAACATTTTTTCAGGAGGCAAGCTGAAGTTCGGAGCCGAAGTCTACCCCCCTTCGTAGGTGATTGGTCAACAGTAGGGATTCTTCAATAAAGTCTTTGTTGTCATTCAACACATTTTTTTCTCCAACTTTTTAATTGAAAAGTATTGCACCAAACAGTTAGATGTTAGTTAGATGTAGAATTGCCGGCCAAGATCTCTTCGGCAATAATGTCAATGTTATCTTAGATTAAATCAGACTATTTTGAGTAAGTGTACTGGCTATGGACAAACAGTACAATTTTTTCTAGTTTTTCTAGCGAAGGTATTTTAAGGGAGTATGCGAGTACACTCGTTTGGTTTGGCTAGCCGAGTTCGACTAGACACCAGCCGAACTGAAGCATGCTGAGGCCTTAACTCAAGTACTGTAAGCTACCTTTATCAACTCAATTATCCTTATAACATCTTCTGTGTGTGATTTTAAAATAATCGGTTCAAGGACATACATCTGGTGTATTAGAAGCATTTATTGTTCAAAACGTTTTTTTATTTAAACGTTTTTATTCACTATAGTGTTGTTATCAATGCCTGCAGTACCACAGTGGGCCTTAACTTTCAATGAAAGGGGACAGTCATTCTCCCCTGTTATGAACACAGCTTTGATGTTGATCATAATGACTTGACAGGTACACCAATTATACCTGCTGAACCACAACAGGTTGTGACTAAGGGAAATGGCTATATTTCCTATAGATTGGAAGGATGCAACATGGTGAGTATTTTAGCTTTCTCAAATGTACACACAATATTAAACAGATGTGTTAAATTGATTGACTTTTAAAGTGTAAATGATACAAAACATAAATATAAACCAATGATTGAGTGTGTGTATATGTATGAACACACCGGCATGTGTGTGTCTATTAGTGCTTGAGTGTGCGTGTGTGTGTGTGTGTCTGTCTGTGTGTGTGTGTGTGTGTGTGTGTGTAACCGGTGGGTCCGAACTGCAGACGAAGAGTGTGTATGGGCAGCTGGGCGCCTCTGGCTTCTGCCTCTGTCTGTTAATGTGTGTCAGTCTGCTGCAAGTGGGGCGGTAAGCCTGGCTGTGTGCCGCTGGGAGCGCGCGTGTGTACGCGTGTGTGTGTGTGTGTGTGTGAGTGTTTGTGCGGCCACTGATGGGACCTGTCACTATCAGGCCCACACATCTCTGCCCGAGGGGGAACGAGCCTGCAGAGGTTGAGAAGAGCAATGGTTTCCCACGGCTGCTTGCTCGCGGCTCCAGCCCTGCCTCTGCATTCCTGGGCTGCCAGCGATCTGTAAATGTTTGGACAGCCTTGAACAAATAACACACCTTGACAGGCACAAGTACAGGCTCTCTCTCTTTCCCTCTCACACCCCATCCTCCTCATCACCCTCCTCCTTAAGCCTCCCCCCTCCCACACAGTCCAAGCCACAAACGCTACCCTACATACCCTACCGCCTCCCTGGCAAACGGTCTGTCCCAGATTTAACTGTCAAACACAAAGAAATAAACACACATAGGGCTCGATTCAATCCATAGTGCTGAAGAATTTAAAGGTAATTTCCAACTGAGCCGATATATGCAGCATTTACCGTGAATACAGTCTCAGAGAACGCGTAAATATTGCCTTTAAATTTTGCAATGTAGAGCGGATCTTCAGCGATAGTATCAATTCTGCACTATAATCCTTATACACACACAGCGGAATTTTCATTGGGCATAGAGAGAAATGTGCAGTATTATAGCTAATCTCCTGTTTGTTTTATTTATTTCTATATTTTGTCATGAGGCTGTGAGAAAATGCTGCTGTTTTAGAGCCCAGGGATTGTTGAAAGATGGGAAAATCAACTTTTATTCCACAAATAATTGTCTTAACTTGAATAACATTTGAAATATATATTTTTATAGACCAAAGTATCAGCTATCACACTATTTTTAAAGGAACCTCCTAATTTATTTTATTTTATTATTCTTAAAATGCAACTAACTGGATTAATGTAAACTCCATCAGACACCATAAAATAAATTCGATTTTTACAATTATTGTCCAACAAATGTTGGTTTGTTTCTTATAGCATTAGATTATTCAAATATGTAATTTTTGTTTTGTTTTAGACCACTATTAAATACTCCAGGGCTGATTTCATTAGCATTTTGGTATTTTTATTTATTTATTTCGGACATAAAACATTTACAAAGAAAACATTATCCCTTAGGTATAACACAGAAAATACTCATTTGTTTAAACATAGTGTAAGTTGCAGAACAGTGATTAAAATATTTTTTCAGAATATTGACAAAACAATATTGACTCCATCAGTGATGGAGTTGACAAGCCACTCATGGAGTTGACAACAAATACTCGAAACATACATATTTTGGCCTCTAAAAATAAACCCTCACCCTGCTCATTCCTGATAAATTTAGGATTTTAGACAAATCTGATGGAGTTGACCAAATCTCTGGATACATATTTTAGATAAATATTCTTTAAAGTCACAGACGGCTATTGCAATAAACTACATAAGAACATTTTTCAGTTAATATCCGTTATTGTCAGATTTTAGACACTTTTTTAGAGAGTTTGAAATTGGAATCCTTGGCTCCGGACAAGGGCATTTCCATGCATAGAGCCGACATGGAAATTAATTATGGAAGAATTTTGTAAATTCCCAAAACTAATATTTTCCCTTATAAAATTCCCCTAAATGTACATGTTATGCTCCAATATTTAATATACATTTTTTTCAACTATGAAAATAAAGTTTCCCTTCCGGACAAGGATTGTCCCGACTTTCAATAATCTCTGAGCTAATTTCCTACTTTTCTACACATTTTGCCATGAGGCTCAGAGAACATTTTGCAGTTTTAAAGCGAATTACCTGTAATTCTAAAAATGTATTTCATGGCTTATCACGTGTTCATATGCTGTCTGGGAGGCATGACCTCCAGGATGCCCCTATGAGCTGTAAAGCTACAACAAAGAAACACATGCCTGTCCTAAGCAAGCCCACAGAAAACAAGGGTTAACGGTTAAATAAACTTTGCACTGTGTCGACGTTTTGGTAAGAGGTCAGTGTAGGATACACATAGTGTTTACATGGTCTCTAGTCTAAACCACATCTTAGACAGACTTCCTGCCAAGAGTTGTAAGCATTACGAGGACTCTCATACACAAGCTCCATTTAATGAGTTCCTTATCCTGAAAACAAAGTGCATACTTCATATGTAACTAAACATTATGATTATGCCCTTGATATACAATAACTTTATGGTATAACATTTTAGCAATTTGTAGGCCTAAATGAGTTGATGACTTCTGATCATTATTGTTGATTACGTAAAAGTACACTACTAGTACAACCGTTACATACAATATTCACTTATGTTGTGAAAAGCCTTGACTGTCAACTCTTATACAATGTATATTTTACAGAAAGTCTATAAAAAATACTGAATAACACTTTTTTTTTTTTGACACTGAAAACCCCAAATGGCATTTTGATAAGACATTACAATAATATTTTCATATTTTTAGTAACAACCTATGTATCATGACTTAGCACCCCATCATTGTGAGACGATACACACTGTAGCCTAATGTACAATAACATGGTATGATAATAATGCCTGACTCAATGCGAAATCCCCCACAACCACCCACACACATGCGCACTGATGTCTGGCAGCAGCTGTGGAATTCTGGAGTTCCTCTGCTCATAGTAAATCCCACGTAACATAACGCAAGACAAGTTACACTGTGCTTCTCCCGGCAGCAGCAGCCCAGTCAAATGCGGCTCTGTTTTCATTGTAGGGAGGCCTCGGGGTACATATTTCTGTAATTAGGCTTTTATGCTCGGCAATTTTGCAGCTGTGATGACATTTGGGTGTCGCCCCCCTGTTTCTCACGGTCTCACTGCTAACGTTGGTCTGGCCACTGGTCGTCAGCCGAGACTGAGGTCTATGTGTCAGCCCCCACTCCTTGTGTACACACAGAAAGAAGATGCTTTTGAACAAATATATTCCTGGCAAGTGGAAGTTAACCGCACTGGTGCCATTTCAGGGTCAGCTTTCAAATTGTAGCTCCCTGGTTTTGGTGGGTGGAGAGGGAGGGGAGGTGTTCAAAAAGAAGTGAAGCACATTGAAGTGGTTCTCTATACATGGACAGTGTTTCCTTGTTTTTGCACTTAATGGTTTGCCAGACAGATTTATTGGTCAAATCTATAACTGGTTTGTTGGAATTTTAGGACTTTTGGTGGGCTTCTTATTAAAGATTCCTTTTATCCGTTTTGCTTGATCCTGTCACTAGATGTTATGTTTTCCCCCCTAATTTGCCTACTTTTTAAATTCTTCCTGAAATGTCTCCATATTGCCAACTCCACTGACAAGATAATGAAAAAATAACCTGTGAAATGATCCTATATGTAAACTCCTCCCTTTTCTATTTTATTGATTGATTATATTGATTCTGACACGGAAAATGAACAATAGCAACTGTTAGCCATCTAATGTCAAATGAATCAATCTAACATGAAATGAATGCATGCGGACGTACAGTACAGTTCAGTGGTTTACAGTAGATGAAACCGACTCCACAAGCAATGTGTATGAATGCATCCCACATGGCACCCTGTTACCCATATAGTGCACTACTATGGGCCCTGGTCATATTCCCTGTGTAGTTCACTACATTTTAGCAACAATAGCCTGTCTGCGTGTGTAAACAAAGACAAATACCCAAATAATGTCCTTATTCAGAAAGAACCCAGCACAGGAAGAGAGGAGAGGAGTGGAGTGGAGGTGAAGGGAGGTGGGTAGCAGGACTCAGGAGTAGTCCCAGGGGGTGATAATGGCGGGTGGCGTTCCCCGTGGTAGCCCCCTGTGTGTCTGTTATCGCTCAGCTGTCCTCCCGGAAACCCCGGTCCAGCTGCTGCCCATTACACCAGGAATGTATCCTTGGGTTGGATGCCAGGAGTGTGGTGGCACATTAATAATGGGTTGACCACTGGCCCAGGTCACTTGTGAGTTAATAACATTGCGCGCACAAATCCCTCCTATGCCCCCCCCCCCCCCTGCTCCCCTGCCTTAAGCCTCCCACTAGAGCAGCTGCTGGACCCACGGTTTCCCAGAGTCTGTGATACTGTCTGTCTGTCTGTGTGTGTGAGTGTGTGTGTGTGTGTCTGTGTGTGTGTTTGTACGTGAGTGTGTGCATGTATGAAAGAGTGAGCATGTGTGTGTTTGGTTGTGGAGAGTTCATTGGGTAATAATATCTGATTAATTGGCCAGATACGCAAACCTATAGTTCATGTTTAGTCATTTTTATGTGTACCCAGCTGAAATGTTATAGACAGACGAAATACTACTAGTAATGATGTGATCAGCTATGGGCATTCAGGCCAGAATAGGGTTCTATTTCTATACTGTACATTGCGCCCACAGTAGCCCTATTCTTTTGAGGAACAAAAGACAGCAGAGCATCAAAAGACAACAGCTTGGTGAGTGCAACAGAGCAGTGGTGTCAGTTCAGCTAAACCTAGGGTATGGCACACATCTTTGGGAAGTTAAAGCTCATTTACTGCATTTCTACACAATTTAAAAAAAAAAAAGCTATTTCGAGAACAGATAAAACGAACAAAAATTACCCCAGCCATTAATTATCACTGCAATATTGGTTTTGGTATTTTGTATTTTATTAGGATCCCCATTAGCTGTTGGGAAAGCAGCAGCTACTCTTCCTGGGGTCCACACCAAACATGAAGCATGACATAATACAGAACATGAATTGACAAAAACATTATCTATTTTAAAGGTCTGTGGAATGGTGTGTACAATGTGAACCACTACTCAAGCTCATCATGAATTGACTCATTTACTTGTGTAACGGTGCATACAGTGCAACAACGAAATAGATGCAAATGGAGGCCTACACTCGACAAGGACGAAAATCACAAAACACAAAAGGAAAATCTACACATTAAGGCCGCTACAGGTAGGCACAGTGGAGCTCCGTAGTGTTAGTGCTGAATGGACAGTGCAAATAGAATTCTTCCATTTGTGGGCATTTGGATATTTTTGGGGAAGCATTGTGTATCAACAAGGTGGTGCTGAGAATATTGAAATGTATCAAGGTAGAAACTGGGCGGCTCTGAGAACATTTAAATATTTTGTGTCAACAAGGCGCCTCCAAAAATATTGATATTGCAACATACAGTAGTTGCTCTTTGAAAAGTTGCATCATACTACAGCATAGCTTGCAAGATGCTGTGGTATGTTACAGTATAGTATTTTAGTCGGCCATTTTTGCCGTTAATGCTGTTAATGCTCCTTGAAACCACCAGAGGGAGTCTTTGAGGGAGTCTTTATGAAACTTGTTGGAGCTTGCTTACTTTCTCAAATAATCCTACAGATGTCCATGCAGGCCAGACATTTTGATTGCTATACACTATCTGAAAGAGCATAACAAGTTAATTTGGATATTTGACTGTTAGTATGCATACCACATATCAGACCTTCATGGCATTTTGAGGATGAAATGCTCAGTAATGTTTTGTCTTTCATGATATTGTAATGACCCTGGGTAGCCAATGAGGAGGCGGCTCTGGTAAATTGTTCCCCGGGGCAGCTTGTCTCTGTCTGATATTGTGTTGCCTACGCTGCAGTTGCCTTATCTGGGTGCTCATTACATACAGTATATATACAAAAACAGCCCTACACTTTGCCCAACTAAGTAATCATTCATTATTTGCATCTCAATTATCATTATATGACTGCATGACAGCACATTTGTTAATGTCTTCAAAGCCAAAAACAGGACATGTACACTGTATTTGTTTTGTGTTTATTTTCATACCAATAGGTCTACCTCACTAGACTACTGGCCGACAAGGAGAATGAAAGAAAATAATAATTATGCCTACAGTTATCACAACCTAGATTTTAATAGCAATAAAAGAGCTTTTGGTTTCGAATGGTCACCAAAAAGGAGGGCTCCCCACCTCCCAATTCCACCTCCCAATTCCCAATTCAATTAACCCCTGGCTATCAGATTACAACTAAGCTTACAAGACCGAGTTCAAATGCCGTCATCAAATTTAAAGCAATCGGTGCAGTGCCTAAACAGCTGACCAGCAAAGCGAATACCACTGTCACTGCTCTTCCTGCTTTCTAAAAGTGACTGAAAAGGCAGCTGCTCCCCAAGCTTTGCATTTGAATCGGGATTGGAATAATTTCAGTCAAAAAGTTGGTTTTGAGCTAGGGTATGCTATGTCTTTATGTGTTCCGAGTTGGAAAAAGTTGATTCAGAATGACTGTCTTGTGTCTGCATTAGACAGGATATTAAAGACGTTGTGTGATTCACTTCCTGGTTCTACAGCATCAAAGGCCAAGGAAGCTCTGAAGTGGCTTTGAATTGCTTAAAGAACAAACATCATTATGTATCTTTGGGAGCGCTTTTTAAAGGACCACAAACAACATAGAAGAGAATTACACAAATGTACATCACAGTCAAAGTACCTCACATGAGGGGAACTATGTCTTGGTTTGATTGTTTCCACGCAAAAACCTTTCAGTCATTCTTCAGCGTAGTTTGATTGACAGGGTGAAATATGAGGGGTCCATCACACTTCAGTCCGGATAGTCCGGATTTTCCTTCCGTATATTTTCATACTTTTACCAAACTATCTGTTGATAAGCAACTGCTTGCTAAGGTTACATTTAGGGTTAGGTTTAGAGTAAAGGATAGGGTTAGGGTTATGGGGCTAGGGTAAGTCTGTAGAGCATCTACAAACGCACTATCCAAAATAAAGTGTTACCGAGGGGTCCACTCATGTTTGAGCATTAGCCACAGCATATAGGCCTATAGTAGTTCCGCAGTTTTTCTTCTAATCATCTCTCTTAACATATTCAGCCATTGAAGCACCCGGGTGGATCATTTTGGCCTAATGATACAGGCCTGACAACAAAACAGCCCAATAGCTGCTCTAAGGTACATTTTTCAGCCTTGGGCCTAATTACAAATGAGACACACAAAACATATCAAAACGCCCTGTACTTTAATTTGGTTTCCTTTCTTTTATGCTTCCATACATGCCATTCAATCGTGAGATGGAGGCAAACAAAACGTTGCTCTCTCCTTGACCCGAAACCCTTCCTCTAATTGCTGCAGGCTGCATGGTCAAATGCAGCTGGATGTGGACTCTCCCATAGCACACTAGAGCATCTGTAATTGCCATAAGCTAGAGGAGAAGCACACAACAGAATACCAGAGGTTAGATAAGGAGTACATAAGGAAGTTACCTTTGCTTTCTCGCCACCTTGACAAAACATCATGTTCATAACATGGATTCCACTATTGTATATGAGTGACACCAAGTGACTATAGGGTTAATTCATTCATTTTATTAGAGCCTAGACGCAAAACAACCATATGATCCCATAATCCCTGTAAATGTTCACATCTCCTGGAGAAGCCTACTAAACACAAACCTTTTCTAAGAGGACATTTCTAACCACACATTTTTATTAGACTCAAACACAACCACACATTTTTATTAGACTCAAACACAACCACACATTTTTATTAGACTCAAACACAACCACACATTTTTATTAGACTCAAACACAACCACACGTTTTATTAGACTCAAACACAACCACACATTTTTATTAGACTCAAACACAACCACACATTTTTATTAGACTCAAACACAACCACACATTTTATTAGACTCAAACACAACCACACATTTTTATTAGACTCAAAAACAACCACACAGAGTGAGAGAGAGAAAGAGAGAGAGAGAGAGAGAGAGAGAGAGAGGGTGAGAGAGAGAGAGAGAGAGAGAGAGACAGACAGACAGACAGACAGACAGACAGACAGACAGACAGACAGACAGACAGACAGACAGACAGACAGACAGACAGACAGACAGACAGACAGACAGACAGAGAAAAAGAGAGACAGAGAGAGTGAGAGAGAGACAGAGACCGAGCGAGAGAGAGAGAGACAGAGAAAGAATGAGACAGAGCATGTGCAACTCTCACTCATTGGAGCATCTTAGTGCTGGATTCCTAACTGTTAGCAAGAGTTTGTAGTATGGGCAGTGCTAGTGCATATACACGTGCGCATGCATTGCCTCCCTGTCCGGCCACGCACAGCTCCCCCTTTCCCTCCACCCACACAGCTAATCTCTGACCCCCATCAATAAGATGCATTCAGACTCCATCAAGCAGCCGAGCTGCTGTGCAGGTGGGCAGGAACCGCTTGGGGGAGGAGGGCCCTCAGTCCTGGGAAACACTACTTTAATTGTCCCCCCCAAACCCTTTTTAAAGAATATTAAGCTGCATTAGCGGTCTATGAGCCTTTCTTTCCTGGCCTTTCTTTTGGAAAGGGTCTATAGCGGCGCACTCAGCCGACAGACCATTACACGTGACAGGTCTTTGTGGTGTAAAGGGAAACAAACCGCAGAGAAGTGAGGCTAAGGCTGGTCGAGCCGCAGGTTAGTTAGGGCGTCTGGTTTGTATCAAGCCGCTCCGCTCCTGCCTGACCCACTCCCACAGCCTTAGATCTATTAGGGGATATTAGCCATCGTGGTGGAGTGGGTCCATACTGTATAGGGAGGACCCTCACAGCCAATGTTGTGCTGCTCTTTAAATCAAATCAAACCAATGTTCATTGGTCACTCACACAGATCTGCAGGTGTTATAGCAGGTGCAGTGAAATGATTGTGTTAATAGCTCCAACATTGCTGTAGAATGTCTCGCAAATACAATACAAATACAAAAAATAATCAAAAAATCGAATCAAGAAATCAAGAAATGACAGAACGGGTCCAATTAACAATCCTGAGTAGTTATATTATGTAGTATATAATTTGGAAAGAAAATGGTATGGTTCAGTTTCTAAGAAGACAATCAGCTGGACACCAGAGAGGATGATCATTAGTTTCCAGTGATTGTAATGTCATTGCTTCACCTATTACTATGACATATCTAGACCACCGTAGAAAGTCGATCTTCCAATGACATATTTGGGTAGTGAAAATAACTGAATTTAGGGTAATTGATTAAGTGATAATGTACAGTATCTACAGTGCAACAAAAACATGTTTTTCATATCAAAATTAAGTTGGGTCTTCTATGAAATTAATAACCAGTCTGTTCTGTACTGACGACTAAGAAATAAGATGTATTCTTCACATTTGATGTAATGGCTTGTAAGAGAAGACCAACACTGCTTGAGCGGGTTTGGAATTTTTGCTAGTCAAATTTTTTTCATTAAAAAAACTGTTAATTAATTATACATTCTTCCGAGCATTGAATTTAAATCATTTGAATGTTTTAAGGATTGGAGTTTGAATGTATTGTCAACCAACCCTGCCATATAACAGTTTATCCTGTTCATCACATTAACCAAAGAGCAGACAAGGGGAACATGGAAGGAGTGAGGCATGTGTTAAGGCCTGTGTTAAGCTGCTGTTCTGTGCTGACCTGAACCACCAACACAGTGGCTCTGACACAGGGCGGTTTAGATGTGAGGAGCCCTGGGGCCAACACTTGTAGGCTGCGCTCTTCTGGGTGGACTGGCGTCCCGATTCTCCAAACTTCTCTCCAAAGTGTGTAGTTTTACATATTCCCTGGCTTTTGATCTGATTTATTAGCATCCCCACGGCAACAGCTAGTCTTACTGGGGTCCGACACATACTGTAACGAAAAATACATTACAGACAAAAGACTTTACAATTTACATACATTTAAAAAACATTTAAGGTATTGGATTGGTGTCCTTTTGAAAACACTTGTAACATGAATGTAATGGCATTCATTGCACATGTAACATTTGATTAGACAACTTTGATTACACATCGCATGTAACGTTTGATTACACAACTATGTGCTCACTACAATACAACAATAGGGGAATCAATGTAAAATTGGAACGAAATGAGTAGAGTCTTAATTAACTGTCTATTATTGGCATATTGGTAAAGCCTCTCGTCATAGAATTTAACTAGAGTCTTCAGAAAACAACCTTGAGAACTTAAACACAATCACTGAACAGCAGATGCACAACTAGGATTGTTTTCCTTCCTATGCAAAGTCTCCCTTTCTCCTCTCCTTTCTATTATTGTGTGGCTAAAAAGCTCCCTATGACCTTGTGACATCATTACTCAAAAACATTAAGAAATGTGCTGCCCTTCTGGACCCTAAAACAGGCATATGCTGCACAGAATGGGCCCCACATTAATCATAAGCAGCTCTAAATAGGCAGATCTTGGAGGAAGAGACAGAGTTTAGGGTTAGGATAACTCACTCCTTGGTCCATGACAGTTCATAGAAGCCCACAGAGAGAGCATTCATGAGCTTGTCATCCTTATAGAGTAAAGAAGATTCAGAAAAGGGGAGTGAAGAAGTGGGGTGGTGGGGTGGTGGGGTGTTTATGTGCGTGCTTCTGTGTGTGTGTGTGTGTGTGTCTGTGTGCGTGCATGAGTATGTGTGTGTGTGAAAAGGATAGAGAGCACGGTCAGGGCAGGGTGGGTCCCTCCTTGTTGGCAACACAAAGCTGTTGCTGTGCACTCAGCTCGGTGTAAAATCGGTGCTCTGTGGCCCTAACAATGGCCCACAAAGGCCAGGGTCTGGTGGCTGGGGTGGGAGTGCGGTGACACAGCTGTGGGCAGAGCCTACACAGTCCAGCTCAATATGGGCCCTCCTCACATCTGTAGCAGCTCGGCCCCTGCTTCCGCCAGGCCCTGGCACAATGGGGCCCCTCAGCAGCCCCTTTTGTTGGCAACTTTTTCAGGGCTCCTTTTTTGCCTAAATCTTAAATATTTCATTAGGCCTCTTTCGACCCCGCTCCCCCCCCTATCTCCGTCAGTCTAAAGAGCGGAGTTAGGCCCTCAGCCCTCAGCCCCTGCCCTTAACCCCCCCTCTTTGGTAGAACCCTGAAGTCAACAAAGGATTTCTCCCAGTCTGTTGAGTTTTGGGGCACTCCTGTTGCTCCTCTAACACAAGCAATGTTTAAAATTAAACAGTGCAAAAAAAATACTTACTTTTTATTTAAATCCCAAGAAATTCACCGGAAAGTAGTTGAACCGGTGTTGCTCCAATGTTAGTATGGATGACTTTTATGAAAGTATATTCTGGTCCAGACAACTTGGTGTATTGAAGTAAGAATGAACGTATTCTGGTCCAGACAACTTGGTGTATTGAAGTAAGAATGATCATATTCTGGTTCAGGGTGCTTCAATTTTGATTCTGTACAGATATAAAACATTAATTCAGAAGAGAAGAATAAATGACAATGATATGAATCCATGAAAAAGTACATAACAAGAAGTATATAACTGGGGTAGCTAGCTACATAATCTCAGTGATAAGAACATGTTAACCAGTGAGGGAAAGAATGTCTACCATTTCATCAGAAATTCTATTGAAAGATATGGGTTCCCATTTGTTTCACTCCTTAGCCAGTGTCTAACAGCAGTGGATAACAACGATTTCACATTATTCATGATATGTTTAAGTACATCTACCTTTCACAATGCAAGTTTATTAAAATTCAAATATATTCATGGTGACATTTGGTCACTTTCACTTTTTAATTACACTTATTGAGTGTCATTATGAAGTGTTAAGCCTATGACGCTGAACGACTCTGAGCTCATCCTGTATCGGACTGCCACACATACTAAACACCATGAGGGTGACCAAACACTCCCACATAAATATTAAACACTTGTTAATAACTTTTCCGTCCTTGCAGCAGAGCTTCCGTAACGATGGATAAATTGGTCTGAAAAGGTTTAAACTGTCTTACGGCGATTGGGTTTGTGACAAAAGAAGCTTTTGTGAAAGATGTTTAAGGAGGGGGGGTAGTATGATTTATCCAACACTTTAAGGACCCCTAATGAATAATTCAATGTTATCATTCAGCTTGACGCTCAATTATTATGTTTTCCTTCACTCTTCACACGTGAGGGACCCTGCCGGATGGGGGGTATCATGCAGGGGCGCCTAGGGGGAAGTAATGCGGGCCCACGGACAAAACAAGAAAGGCCACTGTCAGCTTGATAAATATAATGTGCCACCAATTAAAAACTCATTGCCGTTGTCTAATTCAGCCAGAGCCTTGTTAACTGCTGCCTGGCAGGGAGGCTGGAGCATCAGCTACCAGCACCCACCATAATAAAGGCCCTGTTTTCACATCCTTTAAAAAAAAACAAAGCCCTTCCCTTTGGCATGTAAATAAGACATTCATTCAGCCACAATTTTCCGATAGAAAAAAAATTACCATCACCGTCTTTGATTTCATCTTTTTTTCCACAGAAAACAAAGAATTCTATAGTTTCAGAATAAAATAAAATTATACTAAAAACTTTTCAGTCCTTTCTTAAGGGGCATTCTCATGGTAATGGTGTTGACACAACTTTGTGCAACGTAGGGCATACAACGTATATGAACCCTAGCAGGAGTCCATTACCGAAATGCCATTTAGCAAGCTGTTTCTGTGAGAAAGTAAAACGTTTAAGAGTGTTTTTTTGTGGATTCTGGGGACGTGGGTTCCAGAGAAGCAGCGGGAGACCTTTGGGAGAGTTTGAGTGAAACTAAAGGCTTCTCAGGACTGAGATGTTTGCCAACTGAAGTCAAAAGTGGTGAAATGACAAAAGGCAGGGTGTTTTCTGAAACAATGTCTAACTCCCTGTCATCCATGACTGTTGCACAATTTAACAACCTCTTTGTACCTTTAAACATTGGATAAGTGCTTAGAGCCAACTCTTCACAATTACATTACAAGTATTTTGTTGTTGATCACTTCTTTCTGTTGAGCATTTCATTGTCCAAATTGTTTTTATTTCCACAACATAAAAGGCTAACTCATTGGTCAAATGTGTGTTATACAACCCTTGGGCTGCTAAAGAACATGTTGTACTAAAGACATTTTTACTCAAAGACATGAGAGAATGTTCAAGTCAGACAGGACACAATGTGTTTCTTCTGATGGTGTAAAATATTGCTAAAGGTGTCCCCCAAGGGTCGATTTTGGGCCCTGTACTTTTTACTATCTATATAACCTCTAGAGGATCGTGTCCCGCCCTCGGGATGGTTAAGCTAACGTGCGCTAATGTGATTAGCATGACGTTGTAAGTAACAAGAACATATCCCAGGACATAGACATATCTTATATGGGCAGAAAGCTTAAATTCTAACTGCACTGTCCAATTTACAGTAGCTATTACAGTGAAAGAATGCCATGCTATTGTTTGAGGAGAGTGCACAGTTTTGTACAATAGGCGTATTTGGGCAGACTTGATACAACATTTTGAACAGAAATGCAATGGTTCATTGGATCAGTCTAACATTTTTCACATACACTGCTACCATGTAGTGGCCAAAATCTAAATTGGGCCTGGACTAAATTGACCTTTCTCTAGCATTTCTAAGAGTACAAGTATCCTGCCTCTATTGTATTGTGTTTTGGAGAAAATGGGGGTCATATGTTAGCAGTAACTGCATAAGGTTACTGTGAAACCAAGGTAAATAAAAGCCATTTTTCTCAGTTCCACGCTATGAGTAGTTACTGCCTTTTTGCTTGGTAGCGCAGTATTGGTGAAAAGCCATCTTTCAAAAAGCATATTGAGTAGTTAAGAATTTAAGAATGAAAATGGGCTTCCTTTCGCTAAATAGCAGAAAACAAATCTTTCAGTCAACATTCGTTCTGGCTTTAGACTATGGCAATACTGTCTATATGAATGCAGCTGCCACTGTATTGAAGCCATTGGAAACAGTTTATCATGTCGCACTACGCTTTATTATGGGAGACAGGTTCAATACACATCACTGCATTCTGTGTCAGAAAGTAGGCTGGTCCTTTCTTAAGTCTTGTACATCAATGCACTACTCTCTTTTTGTTTATAAAGCCCTCTTTTGCAAACTTCTGCTATACCTTACTTAATTGTTAAATTACAGACATACAAGTCACAAGACTGTACATGACTGTACGTTTGTTTATTCCCATATGTAACTCTGTGTTGTTGTTTTTGTCGCACTGCTTTGTCTTGGCCAGGTCGCAGTTGTAAATGAGAACTTGTTCTCAACTGGCCTACCTGGTTAAATAAAAAATAAATTAAAAAAAGACCCGTTCACAGGGATGGCTAACTCTGGAAGTCCTGTTGATCACTACATAATTAGGTAAATCTGCATTTAGTTTTCCGAGCTCTCTGCACCTTGATGCTCTGGTGCCGCTAGGCCAGTTCAAGATGTTAATGGAGGACCACATTGTTGAGAAATGTGATCGCTTCTTAAATTGTTTGTAGTATTGTATGTTTTTATTATGTTGCACATTTTTATAAATTGTGTTCATGCAGGTCTCCTTTGGAAAAGAGGCCATGTTCTTAGTGGGACTCCCTGTTGCGAAAGCTTGTGCTTCTGCACTGTCGGAGCTAGAAGCACAAGCATTTCGCTACACCCGCAATAACATCTGCTAAACACGTGTACTGTATGTGACCAATAAATTGTTATTTGATTTGAAATAAACCTTAAATAAAAGTCAAAATTGTGCAGAAGAATGACTAGGGAAAACTATAGAAAAAATCATAGGCAATCATCTTTTTACATGTTTTTAAGAAGGTTCTGCAGCTATTGATATGGTCAGTTTGTGACAGATTAATAAAAACAAAAAAGGCTAATAGCATAAGCATGACATTTATCCAATATGCAAAAAATTATGTCTAAAATACTGTCCTAAAAAAGGATTTGCATTTATACAATTGCAAGTGGCTTCATAGTCTAAAACTACACAAAGAGTCTATATCTATTCCAAGTTTAGTCTGGTATTATGAGTTTCAATCTCTCACACCTCCTCGTTGACAATGTCCCTATAATAAAGGGTTTAGGGTGCACTACAGAGTGTAGTGATCACTGGGGAATCCCGAGGACCCCCCACCTCTAATGTGAAATATGTCTATTGGAGAAGGGCCTAAATGACCGTTGCGTTGGTCTTCTGTGGCACATGAAAGCAAAGAAGCTGGGTACAGACTGAAGTAAAGAGAGCTGAATTAGGTGAGCACCCTCTTCCTCCCCCCTCCCAGCTCCCCCCTCTCCCCTCTTCCTCCCCCCTCCCAGCTCCTCATTACCCCTGTCACACGGCCCACTTGGCACAGTCTCGTGGACTTAATTCAATTAGACATACCCGCTTGTTTAGGCATTGTGCGTTGGCATGAGAATCTCCCGACCATTTTTGCGAGGGGAGAGAGAAAAAAGACAAGGCCTCTGCAACACTTGTCGAAAGATCTGAGAGTTGCAACTCTTGGGGAAAGGATGCATGGTGCGACAGACTCCCGTTCGGTCTCAGCAGTGGCGCTGTTCTCCAGAGCCTGGCCCGTCGCCCAGTGAGGCGAGGCGATGGACCTGTGGGAGGCTGAGCTCCGTCAGTGTGTGCTGGGTGAACAGGGTTTGACTAGAGCAACATTAATAAAATGTCGGGGCTCAGGCCGGGTCTCTCAGATAAACAGTGGAAAGCCCAATGAGGGGCCATGGGTTTTTGGAGGTGAACTCACTAACATATATGTGTGTGTGTGTTCAGGGTGTCAGGATGTACGTTTCAGCTACATGGTGAAAAAGTGATAGACCTCTCAAAAATAACTTTTTGACATTTTAAATATTACACACAAATGACATTACACTTGTACGTGTGTGTGTTATGTGCCCGCATATCTATTCATCTGTTGTTCAGGTACTTACGCTTCCCTCTGAATGTTTCTTGATACAGCCCTCATTCCAGGCGGCAGCAGCAATAGTGGCAGCTTAACCCTGTTGACTTTTGCCTTCTGCCTTTCATAGCCCCGGTTCTAAAGCTAACTTTAAAGTCAACAGCCAAGACGCACTTCTTCAGGATTATAGACTTTGCCTTTAAAATCGAGAGGGGCGTGAGGGAATTGGGGGGAAAAACTCACTAATGTGATTGCACTCTCCATATATCCATCCGGGTCTTTACAAGGAGGTCTAAGAGGGGATGCATCAGCCCTGTCGCTACATAAACTCACCTTCGTAACCCCGTGGGTCACCTCCGGATTGACACCGTAACCCACGGCCCCTGATCCTCCTCCAGCTTCTTTAGAGGGGCACCCAGCTGGCAGTAATACGGCCCGCACTTTATTCATTTTGAGATCAGGGGACCTGAATAAGCTCTGAATAATTGGAGCCTATGGACCCCAGAGAATATTATTATCTTTCTTTATATCTCTCTCACTTCATCTCTTTCCCCTTTTTTCTTTTTCTTAAGGACACCCTTGTTACCATGGTTGAGCATCCAGATGGGACCATTGGAATATTGGACGAGGTGGGGTAATGGCGAGGATGTTAGTCACTTTAGAGAGCTGGATGACACTGGCTGCAGGGGGACCTGTCAATCAGAGAGGAGGGAGTGCATGAGGGATTTAATGGATCCTCCACAGCCACCAGTGGAGAGGGAGAGGGTTTGTGTGGACACCCGTAATCCAGACAGCCTGTTGTCAGCCATCTTGGCTATTTTCATCCTTTATTTTGCCTTGACCTGAATGCCTAACCCTCCTTCAAGCAGTAAAGTAGAAACGAAACCGCATGTTCGCACTAATTAAAAGTTGCAATATTATGCGAAAAAATTCTAATAGGTTAAGCTGACACTATTGCTGCTTCAATCAGGAATGCATATTGCCTTTTATCTTTTGATTTTGATTAATTTGTGACAACTACAAAAGTAGTCCTCCATCAAATAGTAGAAAACAATCTTTTACTTGGGGAAGGGTGGAGGGTCAGAAACAACAAACTGTTAGCAGACCTGTTGCACTACTGGGCAGTGAAGACAGGAGATGACTGGCTTAAAGAGAGCTTCAGTCTCCTTGGGAGGCCGGATGGTGGGAACAATCACATATGAAAATGAGCAGCGTTGCTACTGTTGCTGTTCTAATCACTCATCCTTCAGTCAAATTAGTATGCCACCCTGCCGCGGGAGGCTCCATGACACATGGAGCGGTGTGTGTGTCCTACTTTGTTTTGGGATGGCTCTAGTAGAAGGCACACTACGTTCCGCCTGTCCACTGTTGTCACAACATAATGGTTTTTACTGTATGGGTCCACAGCTAGAATAGGCTTTATCTGTAGCCTCCTGAAGACAGTACCACATACTGATGTTTCATTACTGTCACATCATATATTTCTTTTGTTCTATCCCATCCGTAAGCAATATGATTTATGATATTGTTTGTTTGCAAGGTAACGCATAATGCACAAAACAATTGTAGCATAGAAATGATTGAGGCAAGAATGACTTTACTATTGAGAATTTACACTTGTAATTATCATGACTAGGAGCAAACAAGTTATTTGACTGGGATAGATATTGGAAGGTTGAAGATAGATATTGGATTCTCAGTGACCGTTCGGTGGACACATCAGAAGAATCGAATTATCTGAAACAGGGAAAGACTACAGGCAATTCCATAGTAACAGAATGATGCAGAGATTTTTCACTTTAAATGTAAGCCAAACAAAAAACATTGATTCCAAAGTTAAACCAACCATGCATAAGGACTACTTTTAACAATTTCCACTGAAAATTGTACAAAACTTTTATAAACCTTTTCCAATGTGCGCCTTAATAAACACTGCCCAAGTCTGAGGTGTTCTTTACCCTCACTGCCCTCAGCGTTAACATGGCAGACCAGGCCTGTGGGAAACATAATAATCCTAATTATTACAATAACACCAGACAAGGCACGTGACCCTAAGCATACAAAACAACCTGGCCCGGGGTTGAACAAATCTCCAGCCATCGAGTCAAGCAAAATATTTTCTCTGCCCAATCACGAGGGCACATTGCTTCCTGTCCTGGATGCAGCATCACCCAATGGCATCCTTGTTTTTCATCAAGTTACTTCCTGCTTTACAGGCAAGTTTCAAAAAGAAAAAACATGTTTTATAAAAATATAATAATCTCATCTGAAACACCCACCACATCCACACACACTTCCCAGTCCTATACTGGTAACCGGAGAGTACATTTGAAACTGGATAGAATATAAGACATTGCTGGAATACAATCTAACAGTATGACGGTAGGGAATTCGGACCAGCCCTTAAAAACCAGCAGACTATTCATCTGTAGTAGAGAGATGTGATAGATCAGGTTTATAGCTGGCTAACTGCTCCTCCGAAAATAGCACAATAGAAATACTTCCAAATGAATTATCTTAAGGCCCGTCACTTGGCATACGCAGGATATAACCGTTAAAGAATGGATCAAAGGGTTCAATGTATTTTTTTTTTACCAAGCATTTTAGATATTTTACATAGTGATTTTATTTACCTCACTAGTTATTCATGGCTCGGTAAATATACTCACTTAAAACAGCTATCAAGCCATTATCTAAGTCTTGAGATAGACAACTTACAATATATATTTAACTGTACTGTATGTCACGTCTATCAATTAAATGGAAAGTCTATTGGAGGAAAAGATGTGCGTGGTCCTGGCCCGCTCTTCAGATGTAAGGTCTGCTCTTGAATAATACTGAAACGTGTCTTAAAAGTGTCCTCTATGTTCTGGAAGTATCTAGCTATAGGCCACTGTGTTCGAGAGACTAATATCACAGACAGGTTGGCTAAAGTGGCCCAATACTATAAATCAATGACGGTTTGTAATTCTGTTCATTTAAACAAAAGGGCAAACTAATAAAAAGCCATTAAGATGACATGTGAATTGGCAAACAAACTGTTTAATTTGTGTCTGTAGTGTGAAGGGGGCTCTCAGCCTGTGAGGCCGGGGGGGGGGGGGGGTTAGCCCCAAATTTACATCTGATCTGAGTTTAATGGTCCGTGTCGACTTCACCAACCTATCTCCATGACGACCAAGCTTTTCTCAAGATTTTCAACAGGCTAAAATGTTATTTTTGTTGTTCATTGGAAATGTGTAATGCGAGCCAAATGGGGCTGGGGCTTGTATGTATCAATTTGTTTTTGTTGCGGGGCCCGGCAATAGCCCTGCAATGAATATATGGGCCATTGAGTCTTGGCACACAATGGCCACAGCTGATGCGGTTGCCACAGAGACACGCCCACACAATGGCTCGGAATGATGACATATGGTCGAAACCTGCCCAGTCCTTGGACCCCAATAGGCTGCCTGTATTGGCAGGACAAAACCCCAAAGTTAGCCATTTATCCGTGCTACTCATTTCATGGTAAAATAAACTTTTTATAAAGTTTCCACAGCCCATGCACACGAAGTAAACCACTGGTTAAAAAGCCACCATGTAAAGTGGGGGAATTAATCAGGAAGTGATTAACAAAGGCTTCTTTACCACCTGCTTCTGCATGAATACGGCCATTATGAGACTCTCCTCCTGGTTAAGAAACGAGGAGAACAACGCTGAAGAAAACATACATCAAGTTTTAAAATATAAGTTCATATTCTGTCAACTTAAATTCAATAAATATAAACTTCAACACATTTATGGAAAACGTTTGATTGTTAATTCAATATTGAATTTGATGACTATTGATTATAGTATTTAGAATTGATTCATAATATTGGTTTTGGTTTTGGTATATTGGTGACCAGTAATATATTTATATTCATCAGATGAAACTACAGTTTTATTCAAAAATGTTTGCTCATACTCATCATCCTTGACTCATTTTGACTCATTCCCCAGGATGAACATGTGAACTAGTCATAGACCTACATTCAGAATTGTCAAACGCAGCTGTGAGAAACGTTTGGAATTCCTGTGGCACTGCTAGTACTTTCTCAATGTCTTTTCAAAGGATTGAGCAGGAAAAAAGCGAATCTTGTTCATAAACGGGAAGGTGCATGCATTTTCCATGGAATTAAAACACAATTGCTTAAGGACGCTGTACGATTGCAGCGCCAGAAGTCCCAATTCCTCAGATACCCCAAAATAAATGTTTGATGAAACCCAAAACTTTGCTGGCTACATTGAGAACCAAACAAACACCCCGTTTTATGAGAATACTAACGAGTACTTTGGAAGGAGAGATTTCTCAGGGATTTGGCACTGCCCTGGTTTAAAACCTTTCTCAGCTAATTAAATGTATGGTGTATAATGTTAATGTCGTTATGTGGCCTCAACATTGAATCTAACCAATCTCTGTTGATTAAACTGGCTGTATTGACTTAAATCAGAATTGTGCTGTTACCGTATGAGAATCAGGTAGATTTAAAATAAATAAAAAATGTTCACATACCGATTTGATCGGATAGAGCTTTTTTATTGTTTGGATAGCAAACAGTGGTGTAAAGTAACTACGTAAAGATACTATGTAGTACTACTTAAGTAGTTTTTTACTTTTACTCCACTACATTCCTATAGAAAATAATGTACTTTTTACTCTCATACATTTTCCCTGACACCCAAACGTACTTGGTACATTACGAATGCTTGACAGCGATACAGTCCAATTCACACTCTTATCAATATAACGTGTTGTCATCCCCACTGCCTCTGATCTGGTGGACTCACTGAACACAAATACTGCATTTGTAAATTATGTGTTGGAGTGTGCCCCTGGCTGTCTGTAAATAAAAAATAAAGAAACGTGTTTTGCTTAAAATAAGGAATTTCATGTATAGCGTTTACTTTTACTTTTTCTCAAGTACCGGTATGACAATTGAGTACTTTTTCCACCATTGTACTTAAGTACATTTAAAACCAGATACTTTCCGATTTTTACTCAAGTAGTATTTTACTGGGTGACTTTCACTTGAGTCATTTTATATTAAGATATCTTTACTTTTACTCAAGTATAACAAATTAGTACTTTTTCCACCACTGATAACAAACAATGTCAGCTTTGCTTTATGCTGCAAAGATACCATGTAGTATACTGTAGGCCCTACAGAATATAATACCATGTTCTTGGAAAGGGGTAGAAATGTATTTTAAAAATACATTAATTCAAACACTAATCTGGCATGTCTCCTTCCCTTAAATTAAATACATTCTTATCAAATTAAAATTGGTCAAACGGAGTAGTTTATAGATTTATAGAGCAACATTGTTTAAGCCACACCAATTTTCAAACAAACCCTGTATCCATTAAAAAACATACATTTCATTTAAAATATTGAAATGTAATAACTAGCAAAGGTTCATTATCAAATGTTCAATGGTTAGACTAGGAATCCCCCTGGGTAAAATAGTTAAAGTGGAAGACACCTAATTCCACTAGGGAAGACAAGCTGGGTGAGAATAAGATAAGATTTTAAGAGCTGTCCTTGTAGGTTAGTCAACAAAGAACTATTTGATGATGTCACCAGAGGCTTTGTGTGGTGGGGGTTTATGGTCATGATGAGAGGGTCAACCCTTTACTCCAAATCTGAAAGAAAGAAGATCAGAAAATGTTTAAAGTGACAGATGCCGCACTATAAATTCACCATTAAAATTTTTTTTTTTTATAAAGAGTAGTAACTATAAAAGAGTTTTATATTAATTCTTATAGGATCATTCTTACAGGAGTTGTCAATTCAGGACATGGAATTCAATGGATTTTACAAAGCTTTTAAATAAAGGAATTGAATTACGTTAAATTTTTATACAAAAATCTTTACAAGAATATTGACGTCTTGATTTTGTCCAAAGCAATGGTTTAGAAAAATCAGGTAAATTGATAAAGCACACTTTCTTTGTTGTGTTTAGTTGTATCGATTATATATTTTGGATGTTTTCAGTGTATTTTGAATGCTTTCAGGCGATTTTTTTTTTTTAAGTTAACTGATTAATAACTCTGACAGACCTAAAAAACACATTTGACACTTGATCTGAGGAAACACTGACAATGAGAGCAGTTCCCCACATATTACAACTATTGTTCTGCTAATAACGTACCATGTGGAAACAATAACCTACCACATTTCTCTCTGGGAATACAAATATTTTTCTACAAGTTAATGAGCACACATTAAAATAAGCCATGAGGGACAATCATGATAGATGTGAATGTATTGCATGGACATACAGTACAAACATGTATGCACACAGACGTACACACACACACACACACAGACATGCACGTACAGTACAAACCTAGGCACATACTGTACGCACAAACTCTCACCAGATGTTTCCTCTGCAACAAAAAAAATCCAAGTGTCAGTGCAAGAGCAAAGGTGCCTGCATGTGAGTACAAACTGAAAGAGAATCTCTGACTAGGTGACACAGGTTTCTAAATATGGCTCAGCCCTTCCTTTATAGATTCACCCCGGTCTACTGCATGGACGCCTCCGTTGAAGGCCGTCAAAGACTTGGTCCTGAGGAAACCCTTCCTTTTGGGGAGGAACCCCCAGGTGACCCGGTAAAGCCCTCTGAAACACTTAATCGAGCACGGAGAACCCTGCCCAGACCTGCTCCAGGCAGCCCTGAAACCACCCTCCACCATGTACTGCTGAGGTGCCCATCTGGAGAAAACAGCAAAGGAAAGTGAGAATCCAAATGTGACATAGAAAGTAAAGAATACTTTCATTCAGGTCAGATTTCCACACATGCTCATGAGTATACACAATCATCTCTCTCATACACACGCACATCCTCACTAATACAGTACATGCATCCTCACACATACACTGCAGTACATTTGCATAAACCGCCCCTTGAATTCACAGATGATTTCCCATAGGATTCAAAAATAGATCCCGGAGGAAGGATGGATCCACATTACAAAGACCCCCACACAATAACGCTCTCTCCCAAGTCGGAATTATCTGAGACAATATAGGAAGTGGGAGGCATCAGAGGGCTGTATATTCCCTGACGGACTGTTGTGTCTAGGAATAGGAACCTCTGACATCTGGAATGCTGAGCAACGGGCAAGTGTCCACATCAAGAAGAATGGGCCGTCTAGATGGGATAAACACATACGGGGGAAGCTGACCTGCGCCCAGCAAGGCTGTGTCCCAAATTGCATCCTTTTTATACTGTATAGTGCATTACTTTTGACCAGAGATACAGTCCAAAGCTATGGTGCGGTCAATGGCCGGAAGCCATAGATCACCCAGGGGCTCCCGAGCTCCCTCTGAGCCACTAGTCCCAACTTCATGAGCTGTCACTGGGTATTGTTGGAGCTCCAAGAAGGCATTCTCAGGAAAGGATCCCTCATTTAGACAATGACGCTTAATGGGTCGCACAACTTTTATGTGCTGACAGGTTAATGTGGAGAAGCCACCCTCCTTTAAAAAAAAAAGGGGACACAGAAACTGGCCATTAGTTTGTAGTTGTATGAGATTAGTTTAGTGGAGTTCGGAGAGTACGTGTAGGATAGGATGTATGTATATTAAATGCTTAATGTTAAGCTTCAAGATTCAAATGTCTGCTGTGTTGCTGTAAAGGCTCTTTAAATCATTTAGTAAACATAACAAAATAGAGTGTTTAGTGACAGTCTACACACCCCTTGCCCAGTCTACACATCCCTCCCCAGTCTACACACCCCTTTCCCAGTCTACACACCCCTTGCCCAGTCTACACACCCATTGCCCAGTCTACACACCCCCTCCCCAGTCTACACACCCCTTGCCCAGTCTACACACCCCTTGCCCAGTCTACACACCCCTTGCCCAGTCTACACACCCCTTGCCCAGTCTACACACCCCTTGCCCAGTCTACACACCCCTTGCCCAATCTACACACCCCTTGCACAGTCTACACACCCCTTGCCCAGTCTACACACCCCTTGCCCAATCTACACACAGGTTTTGAGTGTTCTCCAATGGTCCAGTCTCACTCCTGAATTAATTCTGCTTCAAAATCAGGGACAAGGTTTGAATATTGCTGTCCACCAATGATTTCAAACCAAATGTACTCATCACGAGCAATGTTGACAAAAAAAATGGATATAATACTGTATGTTACCCTTAAAATGAGTTGGTAGAATCTTATTCAGAATTATTTACATCTGTAATTGGCTCCAACTCTGGTGCGTACGTGTGAAGACGTACGCACTCAAGAAATCTTTAAATGTATATTTTCATATATATATATATTTCTCTTTAACTTTGAAAATGTGAAAACTGTGCACACACGTTGATGGCAATTATCAATACCGCAGTGCGACCTAACCTTGTAGTACCCGCTCACCATATTATAACAAGGATTTGTTTTTTAAAATTTATTTTCTGCTAAATTTTAACATGAGTAAATATGTTCGATGGATAAAAAAATACATGTAAAGAGAACAAGAAGTAGCTTTTTCAAAGTAGTCCTACTTAACTGATATTTAACCTTATGTAGCTCATTGTGTGTCCCTCTTTTGGCATTGTGGGACACAAGGTTGAAACGAGGATGAGACAAGGAGCCAATCGCTTCCAGCTGATTGACAGCCACACAAAGGCATTGGAGCAGAGTGATTTGTCAATGGCTAAAATCAACACAAAGAGCCATTGATTGGCGGCAGAGAAAAAGAGGACCGGGGACAATAAACTGTGGCTGTGTGAAGAGGTGGTGATCAATACTGTCAGTTCTGCTTGAGGGGTCCATCCCACTCAATGTTTATACAGTGAGACACAGAGTAAAGAGCACCTATTGTACATCGGGCCACCACTGTCAATCAGTGTGGGACTGCACAGCTGGGCACTCACAAGCGTGCGCAGAGACATGCACGCCAAACACAAAAAAATACACACACAGTGTTCCCACAATTTCCAGCGGGATTGGTTATAGTTGTGTTGTGTGTTACTTGTGGACACGTGGGTCATATGTGCAGACAGTCACTGAGGTATACTTGGCTCCTGTCCTGCAAGTCTAGATTTTACTGCCCATAGAACGTGCTTGAGTCCTGCTATGGGACCAGATGTGTTAGTCCATAAGAGGATATGTCCAGCCCGGCTCCATGTCTCTCCTGGGTCACTGTATCATCCAATCCCTGTTACACACCAGGGGTTGTATGTATCAAGTGTCTCCGATTAAGAATGCTGATTTAGGATCAGTTTAGTCTTTTACGTCATAATGAATAAGGTCATATGTACTACAGAGAGGACTGGATCCTAGATCAGCAGTTCTGTTGACATAAATGACCATTTTACGCAAAGGTCTGAGTTTGCATGTGCCAGTGTATACAGCAGCGTTTCCCAAAACTAGGGGTCGCGACCCCATGTGAGGTAGCCTGATTTGAAAATGGGGTTGCGAGAGAAACTCTGAAATGAAATTTTAAAAAATTGCACTTGGTTCATGGAACCAGGGTTACGTCAGACAACCATAATCATCAAGATAATACGAAATGATTGCCTGAGGATCTTCTGAACTTCCCAATACTCTTCTGGTGCATTTCAGTCATTTCAAATCATACTTCCTTCAGATTTAAATACTGTTAAAAATACTCTCAGTCTGATTTGTAATAGACTGTCAGAACCCCAATTAAAAAAGTAAACATTGGCCGTCGATTAAGTCCCTTTGTTTACATGGTGGGGTAGCATAAGACATTTTATCTCAAAATGGGGACCTCAAAAAAACCTCTGGTCTACAGGTATGTCAACAGCTATGATATACACTACCGTTCAAAACTTTGGGGTCACTTAGAAATGTCCTTGTTTTTGAAAGAAAAGCAATTTTTTGTCCATTAAAATGACATCAAATTGATCAGAAATACAGTGTAGACATTGTTAATATTGTAAATGACTATTTTAGCTGGAAACTGCAGATTTTTAATGGAATATCTACATAGGCATACAGAGGCCCATTACCAGCAACCATCACTCTTGTGTTCCAATGGCACGTTGTGTTAGCTAATCCAAGTTTATCATTTTAAAAGGCTAATTGATCATTAGAAAACCCTTTTGCAATTATGTTAGCACAGCTGAAAACTGTTGTGCTGATTAAAGAAGCAATAAAACTGGCCTTCTCTAGACCAGTTGAGTATGTTGAGCATCAGCATTTGTGGGTTCGATTACAAGCTCAAAATGGCCAGAAACAAAGAACTTTCTTCTGAAACTCGTCAGTCTATTCTTGTTCTGAACAGCGCAAACTGGCTCTAACCAGAATAGAAAGAGGAGTGGGAGGCCCTGGTGCACAACTGAGCAAGAGAATAAGTACATTAGAGTATCTAGTTTGAGAAACAGACGCCTCACAAGTCCTCAACTGGCAGCTTCATTAAATAGTACCCGCAAAACACCAGTCTCAACGTCAACAGTGAAGAGGCGACTCCAGGATGCTGGCCTTCTAGGCAGAGTTGCAAAGAAAAAGCCATATCTCAGACTGGCCAATAAAAATAAAAGATTAAGGGCAAAATACACTGGACAGAGGAAGATATGGCTTTTTCTTTGCAACTATGCCTAGAAGGCCAGCATCCTGGAGTCGCCTCTTCACTGTTGACGTTGAGACTGGTGTTTTGCGGGTACTATTTAATGAAGCTCCCAGTTGAGGACTTGTGAGGCTTCTGTTTTTCAAACTAGACACTCCTCTTTCTATTCTGGTAAGAGCCAGTTTGCGCTGTTCTGTGAAGGGAGTAGTACACAGTGTTGTACGAGATCTTATCTTTTTTGTCTCGTCTCATTAGCTTCTTTTGTGCACCTTTCCATTTATACACATACACTAAACCCCTCCCCCTGCCACTCACAACAACAAAGATGAGAGATCACTTCTTCCTCTCTGACAAGCGGTTTCAAATCACTATTTGAATTTGAGGTTTGGTCCAACAGAATCGGTCATATGGACACCGAAACACATAAATACATACTTTTATTGTAATAGAGGAGAGGTTAACCTTTCTAATGATACCCTTCTTATGTCTCAACTCCTCAAAGTGCGCGCAGAGCGGACACTACTAAAATGGGAAATGTATGCTCAGTTTGAGCAGAGCGGACACTACTAAAATGGGAAATGTATGCTCAGTTTGAGCAGAGCGGACACTACTAAAATGGGAAATGTATGCTCAGTTTGAGCAGAGCGGACACTACTAAAATGGGAAATGTATGCTCAGTTTGAGCAGAGCGGACACTACTAAAATGGGAAATCTATGCTCAGTTTGAGCAGTGCGGACACTACTAAAATGGGAAATCTATGCTCAGTTTGAGCAGAGCGGACACTACTAAAATGGGAAATGTATGCTCAGTTTGAGCAGAGCGGACACTACTAAAATGGGAAATCTATGCTCAGTTTGAGCAGAGCGGACACTACTAGAATGGGAAATGTATGCTCAGTTTGAGCAGAGCGGACACTACTAAAATGGGAAATCTATGCTCAGTTTGAGCAGTGCGGACACTACTAAAATGGGAAATGTATGCTCAGTTTGAGCAGAGCGGACACTACTAAAATGGAAAATCTATGCTCAGTTTGAGCAGAGCGGACACTACTAAAATGGGAAATGTATGCTCAGTTTGAGCAGAGCGGACACTACTAAAATGTGAAATGTATGCTCAGTTTGAGCAGAGCGGACACTACTAAAATGGGAAATGTATGCTCAGTTTGAGCAGTGCGGACACTACTAAAATGGGAAATGTATGCTCAGTTTGTCACTTGCAGTGTTGCGGTACCACATACGCCAGAGGCATTTTAGCCTAAGACTGTTATACTCGTCGTCTAGTCTGTATTTTATAAATGTGAAATAAGTATAGAACACAATTACATAAGGAATTACCAACTCATTATCATTCTGAGAAATAAGGTAGGCCACTTGATTTCAACTTCTGAACAAAGTGGACAGGCTAGCATGCTGTTAAAACAGTTAGAGACGGACAGAAGAGTGTGTTGATAACAATTCAACTGCTCTCCCTTGTTAGCTAGCTAATAGAGCTAAGTTGGCTAAACTTGAAATATAAAGATTAGCTGGCAACTCACTAGAGATTGTAAATGGCTATGTGTTAATTTGCTACAAGAAGAGAGCATTGAAGAGCAAGAGAGATGGGTGTGCTTGTGATCCGTTTGTGTGTGCCCAGCTGCATTCTCAGCTCTCTTTGCCAGTCTCTCAGCACATTTGTTTGGAGTGAGACCATCCACTTATTGACACTTGTCTGCCTTGCCTCTTGCATGAGAATCAAAGCAACACAACCATGAGGGGTGGGCACACTGTGCATCATTTAACATAAGAAAAAACCAGAGCAAAGACGAACAGTCTTTACCTTCCCATGACATGAAAAGAAGAGGAGAGGGAAGCTAAAGAAAAAGACAAGAGTTCATAACTCTGCCACCCACCACATACACAGACATGTTGTTGATGGCGGTGCCGTGGATAACTGCCATCTTACGGGCTCCTGACCATTTCTGCTATTTTGTGTGTTTTTTGACACTGATCTTAACTATATTTTTACACAGTATTTCCGCCATGATTACCTATGACCGAAAACAGCTTCTGGACATCACTAACCTCGATTTGGATGAAGATTTCTACTTCAACGAGTCAACAGCTGTGGATGTACTGCTCATTCCGGAACAGGCCTTAATCCCCAGGACTCGAAAGAGACGGCGCAAGAGAGGCAAGTGAGCGGACTCCCTGATGAGACCACGTCGGCGAGTAAATAAACCACCTCTCTGTTCTATTGGCGAACATACAATCAATAGAAAACCAACTGGACGAGCTCCATTCGAGACCTAAAGAACTGTAATACCCTATGTTTTTCTGAGTCGTGGGTGAACAATGACATTGATAATATACGCTGAGTGTACAAAACATTAAGAAACCCCCCACCCTCTTCTTTTGCCCTCAGAACAGCCACAATTCGCCAGGGCACGGACTCTACAAGGTGTCGAAAGCGTTCCACAGGGATGCTGGCCCATGTTGACTCCAATGCTTCCCACAGTTGTGTCAAGTTGGCTGGATGTCCTTTGGGTGGTGGACCATTATTGATATAAACAGGAAACTGTTGAATGTGAAAGACCCAGCAGTGTTGCAGTTCTTCACACAGACCGGTGTGCGCCTGGCACCTACTACCATACCCGTTTAGAGCTAGAGGTTGTCACATCATACAAGTACTTTGGAGTATGGCTAGACTGGACACTGTCACTTGTGGCTGCTTCATTGATGTATTGTTGTCTCTACCTTTTTGCCTTTTGTACTGTTGTCTGTGCCTAACAATGTTTGTACCATGTTGGTGCTGCTTCCATGTTGTTGTCATGTTGTGTTGCTACCATTTTGTGCTTCATCAAAGTACTGAGTAAAGGGTCTGAATACTTATCTAAATGTGAAACCTGTTTTTGCTTTGTCATTCTGGGGTATTTTGTGTTGAAAAAAAAGTATTTAATACATTTTACAATAAGTCTGTAACATAACAAAATGTGGAAAAGGTCAAGGGGTCTGAATACTTTCTGAATGCACCGTATATCTACCTCAATTACCTCAAACCCCTTCACATCGACTCGGTACTGGTACCCAAGTTTATATATAGCCAAGTTGTCGTTACTCATTGTGTATTTATTTCCTGTGTTATTATTTTCCATTATTTCCTATTTTTTCTTTCTGCACTGATGGGAAGGGCCCGCAAGTTAGTCTACACCTGTTGTTTACGAAGAATGTGATAAATAACATTTGATTGGATTTGGCACACACATGCAAGCACATATGCTGGCACACACACACACACACACACACACACACACACACACACACACACCACTTCTGTTGCTCGTGGCTGGAGGGCATTTACATTCCAAAGCCACATGTGGAGAAATTGCATGACAAAGGAAAGAAGAAGAACAAGTTGACATGGCAAGGAAGGAAGACTCCATGGCTTGAAATTCAGTGGCATCTTTTCAAAAGCTGGTGACATCTGGTTAGAGGATTTGTTTCAGTATCCCTACGCACACTGCTTCTGAGACACCAGTGACTGTGTGTGTGTGTGTGTGTGTGTGTGTGTGTGTGTGTGTGTGTGTGTGTGTGTGTGTGTGTGTGTGTGTGTGTGTGTGTGTGTGTGTGTGTGTGTGTGTGTGTGTGTGTGTGTGTGTGTGTGTGTGTGTGTGTGTGTGTGTGTGTCAGACATCCTGTTTGGGGACAATGACACCCCACTCTTGGGGAACGAGCGTGATAAAGTGATAATTATCTTGACACAACACTGCAGTCGTCACATAGTGACTGGGATCCAGTCTCACCCCTCACCAGACAGAAATGTTTGGGTTAGAAAGGTGAGGTGTCATCACCTCCAGAAATGGAGTGACACGCTCTTCTCTTTCCTCCATGGTATTTAGCTCTCTTTCCAAAACAAAGTCGATTGATCAACTTTGCGTATTTGAAGTGTCATGATCTTACTTGAGGACATAAATCATGTCCTGAAACTCAGGGTTAGTCCTAACAGGGGCTGGATCTCACCTTAGCTATTACACCAAGAGATCTGAACTTCTTGACGAGGTCACTAGGTGTTGGGTTGGTCGCTACAATATCAAAAGAGACCACAGTCACACATACTGTAGCTGTTTTGTATGGTTGAGAGTTTAAGGACTGCTGATTTGCAGCTGTATTCGCCTTCAATAAAATCCCCTCTTCCCTTCTTTGGGATTCTTTCCTCATTGTCCATGTTTTTCATTGTTTGATCATCTTTTCTGTTTTGCTCTAAAGGTGTTGACTAGCAGTGGCCCTGTAAACAAGCTCAGCATATCCTGTGTTCTCACACACACACACACACACACACACACACACACACACACACACACACACACACACACACACACACACACACACACACACACAAACACATACATACTGTATGAGTCAGAGCAGTGAATAAGTTGCTCTCAGGTGTCAAATCTGGGGTATGTCTAGGCATGTGGTGAGACTGTGGCTTATTCACACATGCACGTGCGCAAACACACACACACACACACACACACACACCACATCCGACCCTAAAACGAGGTCACCAAAACCAGTAGAGTTGCCCTGAGATCATTTCACATAGTAGTTGGAGAGTCTACTAAAGACCACCAATACGTTAGCAGGGTTTTTTCTGAATCAAAAAGGGGTTTAGGTGGTGGGTGTGGCATGGGGCGTGGTAGGGGGGCGTGGCAATGAGCGCAGTCTTCACAAGTCAAATGAATTGGCTGATCCCTATTAATGACCCAGCTGTCACGACTCTAACCGGGTCATCAGGTAACCGGGTCATCAGGTCACGACTATAACCAGGTCATCTGGTCACGACTCTAACCAGGTCATCAGGTCCTGACTCTAACCGGGACATCAGGTCACGACTCTAACCGGGTCATCAGGTAACCGGGTCATCAGGTCACGACTTTAACCGGGTCATCGGGTCATCCTCTAACCGGGTCATCAGGTTATGCCTCTAACTGGGTCATCAGGTCATGACTCTAAACGGGACATCGGGTCACGACTCTAACCGGGTCATTGGGTCACGACTCTAACCGGGTCATTGGGTCACGACTCTAACCGGGTCATTGGGTCATGCCAATCGGATCATCAATTGGGATCAGCCAATGAAGGTGACTAAATCAAAATGGAGAAGTCCTCAATGGCACTGCTCATGCTAACACAGGCTTAAGTGCTGAAAAGAATGGACTCCCTATTTAAAAATAAGATGGAGAACTAGCTATGAATGAAAAATACTCAAGTTTTGGTGCAGGTACAGCAAACTAGCGCAAAAAATAATATTGCGATATTGTCAAAACGATACCATATCGTAAAAAAATACATTCCGATATATAAGTGAATAGATTTTTATATAGATATATAGATATAATATTAAACATGTATCACCGTCATGTATCAGGCCGTCATTCTAAATAAGAATTTGTTCTTAACTGACTTTATTATTAATAAAAGATTTTTAAAAAAAAGTGAAACATCGGCATATACTGGCAGCAGATTCAGAAGCTCTAAACCTGATTAGGAAAAAAGCTTGAAACCCCTATTACATTTTTGCCCAAAGTTTAGAATACATTTTTTTAACAAACATGTAAACATAATTGATGATGCAGTCAGGTTTTGCAGTCAGTGATAATAGTTTCAGTATAGTTTTAGTTTTCACATGCTTTTTGTTTTTATTTTTAAGTGTTTGTCCCATGTTTCATGAGCTGAATTAAAAGATCCCAGAAATGTTCCATACGCACAAAAAGCTTATTATTCTCACATTTTGTGCACCAATGTGTTCCCATCCCTGTTAGTCAGCATTTCTCCTTTGCCAAGATAATCCATCAACCTGTCAGGTGTGGCATATCTAGAAGCTGATTAACAGCATGACCATTACACAGGCGCAATTTGTGTTGGGGACAATAAAAGACCATCATAAAATATGCAGTTTTGTCACACAACACAATGCCACAGATATCTCAAGTTTTGAGGGAGCGTGCAATTGGCATGCTGACTGCAGGAATGTCCTCTAGAGCTGTTGCCAGAGAATTTCATATTAATTTCTCTACCATAAGCTGCTTCCAACGTCATTTTAGAGAATTTGGTAGTACGTCCAACCGGCATCACACCCGCAGACTACGTGTAACCACGCCAGCCAAGGACCTCCACATCCGGCTTCTTTACCTGCGTGATTGTCTGAGACCAGCCACCCGGACAGCTGATGAAACTTTGGGTTTGCACAACCGAAGAGTTTCTGCACAAACTGTCAGAAACCATCTACGGGAAGCTCATCTGCATGCTCATCATCCTCACCAGGGTCTTGACCTGGCTGTAGTTCGGCGTCGTAACTGACTTCAGTGGGCAAATGCTCACCTTCGATGGCCACTGGCACGATGGAAAAGTGTGCTCTTCATGGAAGAATCCTGGTTTCAACTGTACCGGGAAGACGTCAGACAGCATGTATGGTGTCGTGTGGGCGAGTGGTTTGCTGATGTCAATGTTGTGAACAGAGTGCCCCATGGTGGCGGTGGGGTTATGGTATGGGCAGGCATAAGCTACGGACAACTAACACAATTGCTTTTTATCGATGGCAATTTGAATGCACAGAGATACTGTGATGAGATCCTGACATTGTCGTGCCATTCCTCTGCCACCATCACCTCACGTTTTTATTTATTTATTTATTTTTATTTAACCTTTATTTATGTTTCAGCATGATAATGCACGGCCCCATGTCGCAAGGATCTGTACACAATTCCTGGAAGCTGAAAACGTCTCAGTTCTTCCATGGCCTGCATACTCACCAGACATGAAACCCATTGAGCATGTTTGGGATGTTCTGGATCGACGTGCACGACAGCGTGTTTCAGTTCCTGCCAATATCCAGCAACTTCACACAGCCATGAAGAGGAGTGGGACAACATTCCACAGGCCACAATCAACAGCCTGATCAACTATGCGACGAAGATGTGTCGCGCTGCATGAGGCAAATGGTGGTCACACCAGATACTGACTGGTTTTCTGATCCGCGCCCCTACCTTTTTTAAAAAGGTATCTGTGACCAACAGATGCATATCTGTATTCCCAGTCATGTGAAATCAATAGATTAGGGCATAATGTTTTCCTTATATGAACTTTAACTCAGTAGAATATTTGAAATGGTTGCATGTTGCGTTTATATTTTTGTTCAGCGTATAATAACCTTGTGTGACAGTTGAGCAAGTTGAGGAAGTTAAACTCCTAGGTATAAGATTGGATGGTCAATTGTCATGGTCAAGTTATATTGACAAAGTTGTTGTGAAGATGGGGAGGGGTATGTCTGTTATAAAAAGATGTTCTGCATTTGACACAAAAATCAACTGTACTAGTGTCACGGACTGAGGATATCCTGGACCAAGGCGCAGCGTAAGTTAAGTTCAACATCTTAATTATAGAAGTGAACAGAGAAAACAACTAAACGAAAATACAACACGGCCCGTAACTGGAGGGCGAGCTCAAAGATGGAGCAACACTCAAATAATGATCCGCGCCATCTTGGCAAGGAATCAAAGTTAAATGTGCTCCCCAATTAGAGACAACTCCTGGCAGCTGTCTCCAATTGGGGAACGAACACAAAATGAACGTAGAGTCTACTAGACTACTATACAGAACCTAAATCTGTCAGTTCATAGAGATGCCTATGAACTAGTTGTTCAGGCTCTGGTCTTGTCCCATCTTGATTACTGATTAATAGGTTCAAGTGCAGTAAAGAAAGACCTAGCAAAGCTGCGGCTGGCTCAAAACCAAGAAGTGCACATACAGAATTAACATCAAAACATGCATGCCAGTCTTTCCTCTTTCAGGGCTGATGAGAGATTGACTGAATTTCTTCTCGTTTTTTGGGGAGAAATATTGCTGTGATGAAAATTCTAGATTGTCTGCGTAATCAAATAACATTCAGCTCAGACACCCATACATACCCCACAAGACATGCAACCAGGGGTCTCTTCACAGACCCCAAGTCCAAAACGAATCCAATGCACAGTATTATACAGAGCCATGATCACACGGAACTCCCATCTTTCTCCAATTACTCAAGTAAACAGCAAAATGATCTTTAAACACAAGCACAAAAAGACACTCTCTAATACACACATTATTTGTTTGTTGTATTTTTTATATATTCTTGTAGTCATATGGTTTGTATATCGTTGTATTTCAAATGTGTGTCTGTCCTTGTCTATCAGTGTTTTGTTACTTGTCATGCTTTGTGTTTGTTTTGGAAATTAGGATCTTGAAACGTACTGTCTATAAAGTGTTTTTCTTTCACTGCTGCCGACATCTCCCGACATTTGGACACAAAAATCTAAACCTTTGTTAAAGCAGCTGATCAGTCTCGGAGAAGAAAGACGTGGATCCCCCTCCGATAGATGAATAAATACAAGTATAATGTGTCCAGGCTCCTTCAAGGCCACCTAGGAGTCAGAAGGAATATAAATACTTGGGCGAGACCTCTAGACCGTCAAGATGTTCCTTGATTTTATACTTTTCATACTCTTTCCACCAATCAAGTGTTTTATTTTTGCACAAACGAAATGTTTAGATCTTTCCCTATTTCTCTGTCTCTCGCTCTCTCTTACCGTCTCTCTCTCTGTATCTTCCTCCCCTCAAGAAAACAGGTGCAAGGAGAATGAGTGTCACCCTCTCTTTTACGGAATAACCCCTCTCCCCCCTCCACCCCCACTTTCTCCTCACTGGCATCCATAGCCAAGCATGCTGAGCATTTCCTTCTGTGTCCCCATGAATATGTCTTCAGTCTGGAGAGCAAATTTAGCCAGACCTCCACGTGAAAGTGGATGTGGTATAACTCAGTCACAATCCTCCCTCGACCTTACTCAGAGGACTGGGTTGAGTGCCTTTTGGAACTATTCTATTGGTCCTTTAAGATAGGCAAGCTCAATTAAGCTCAGATAAAGTATTTGACATCATTTCAAATAGTATTTGAACACTGGTCTGCTCTGCAGTTCTATATCAGGCCATTATTCAGCCATTTCCTGTAAATACTGATACAGTATGTACTTTTGACTAGACCTGGCCAGTCAATGTATGGGATGCACCAAGATACGCCTTCAGAAAGTATTCTCACCCCTTGACTTTCCCCACAATTTGTTGTTTTACAAAGTGGGATTAAAAAGGATTTAGTGGTATTTACACAAAATACTCTGTAATGTACATGTGTAATTAATACATTACAGAGTATTAATACATTAATACTCTGTAATGTATTAATGGAAAATAACATTAATATATTTTGATTAGATAAGTATTCAACCCACTGAGTAAATACATATTAGAATCACCTTTGGCAGTGATTACAGCTGTGAGACTTTCTGGGTTAGTCTTTTAAGAGGTTTGCAAATGTGGATTGTACAATATTTTCCCATTATTCTTTTTACAATTCTTCAAGCTCTGTCAAGTTGGTTGTTGTTCATCACTAGACAGACAATTTTAAGTCTTGCCATAGATTTTCAAGCCAATTTAAGTCAAAACTGTAACTCTGCCACTCAGGGTAAGTAACTCCAGTGTATATTTGGCCTTGCGTTTTAAGGTTATTGTCCTGCTGAAAGGTGTATTTGTCTCCCGGTGTCTGTTGAAAACCAGACTGAACCAGGTTTTCCTCAAAATCTATTTCTTTGACACATTTTTTGCAGTCATACTTTAGTGCCTTATTGCAAACAGGATGCATGTTTTGGAATATTTGTATTCTGTACAGGCTTCCTTCTTTTGACTGTAATTTAGGTTAGTATTGCGGAGTAACTACAATGTTCTTGATCCATCCTCAGTTTTCCCCTATCACAGTCATTAAACTCTTTGATTGTTTTAATGTCACCATTGGCCTCATGGTGAAATCCATGAGCGGTTTCCTTCCTCTATGTCAACTGAGTTAGGTTAGACCCCTGTATCTTTGTAGTGATTGGGTGTATTGATACACCATCCAAAGTGTAATTAATAACTTATATAATTACATATAATTACATATTCAATGTTTGCTTTAAATTACATGTTCACCCATCTACCAATAGGTGCCCTTCTTTGCGAGTTATTGGAAAACCTCCCTGGTCTTTGACCCAGAAATACCTCTTCTGCAGAGGATAAGTTCATTAGAGTTAACAGCCTCAGATTGCAGCCCAAATAAATGCTTCACAGAGTTCAAGTAATAGACACATCTCAACATCAACACTGAGACTGTGTGAATCAGGCCTTCATGGTTGAATTGATGCAAAGAAACCACTACTAAAGGACACCAATAAGAAGAAGAGACTTGCTTGGGCCAAGAAACATGAGCAATGGACATTAGACCGGTGGAAATTTGTCCTTTGGTCTGGAGTCCAAATTTGAGATTTTTTTTGGTTCCAACCTCAACCAAATTTAGATGATTTCGGATGAGTCTGACCGCAGTGAAGGAAAAGCAGCCAACACGTGCTCAGCATATGTGGGAACTCCTTCAAGACGGATGGCAAAGCTGTCATCAAGGCAAAGGACTGTTTGAAAAATCTCAAATATAAAATATATTTGGATTTGATTAACACTTTTTTGCTTACTACATGATTCCGTAAGTATTATGCCATAGTTTTGATGTCTTCACTTTTATTCTACAATGTAAAAAAAAATTGCAAATAAAGAAAAACCCTTGAATGAGTAATATTCCAAACTTTTATCCCCCAGTGTATATATATAGGCCTACATTATTTTTGTTATTAATATACACTACCGTTTGGGGTCACTTAGAAATGTCCTTGTTTTCCATGAAAACATACATAAAATGAGTTGCAAAATGAATAGGAAATATAGTCAAGACGTTGACAAGGTTATAAATAATTTTTTATTGAAATAAAAATTGTGTCCTTCAAACTTTGTCAGTTTGTTGAGGTAATCTGAAGAGATTTCACCCCATGCTTCCTGAAGCACCCACCACAAGTTGGATTGGCTTGATGGGCACTTCTTACGTACCATACGGTCAAGCTGCTCCCACAACAGCTCAATAGGGTTGAGATCTGGTGACTGTGCTGGCCACTCCATTATAGACAGAATACCAGCTGACTGCTTCTTCCCTAAATAGTTATTGCATAGTGTGTAGCTGTGCTTTGGGTCATTGTCCTGTTGTAGGAGGAAATTGGCTCCAAGTAAGCGAACCCACAAATGCTGATGCTCCAGATACTCAACTAGTCTAAAGAAGGCCAGTTTAATTGATTCTTTAATCAGCACGACAGTTTTCAGCTGTGCTAACATAATTGCAAAAAGGTTTTTCTTTTTAAAAACTTGGATTAGCTAACACAACGTGCCATTGGAACACAGGAGTGATGGTTTCTGATAATTGCCCTCTGTATGCCTATGTAGATATTCAATAAAAAAATCAGCCGTTTCCAGCTACAATAGTAATTTACAACATTAACAATGTCTACACTGTATTTATGATCAATTTGGTGTTATTTTAATGGACCAAAAATGTGCTTTTCTTTCATAAACAAGGATATTTCTAAGTGACCCATAACATTTGAATGATAGTGTATATTTTTTTATTCTGATTTTTCAGCACCCCTACCTCCCGTGGCTATGGACATATGGTGTTTACGCGGGATCTACAATGTTAACTTAATGAGAATTATAATTTGCCAGCTCCAAGAAGGCAACCCTGACCCCTTCAATAGCATCATCTCCCACGGGACACCATTGCGCTACTCCCCCAGGGCGCTCTATCCTCTGAAGGAATTCTATTGATCCCAAGAACACCAGAAAAGGGGGTGAATTCGCGCGTATTTCTTTTTAACTTGCATTTAAGACGGGTCGTTCCTATTGGAAATTAATACATTAAAAATAGTATGTGATATTTGACATGTTGCTTCACTTAACTTGCTTTCTGCCTCACTTCACCCCCCCCCCCCCTTCCCCCCATATCCAAATATAACATTTAGCCTATATGCACACTTTCTTAGTTGCTGCTGCCATATTAAGAAGGAAGAACTCAGTAAACTCCCTCTGGGGCGGTCGGGTGGGTGTGTGCTCGAGCTCTGTCCAGCTTCTGTTCTGTTTACACCAGTACAGGCTCACTTCTTGGCGGCCTGCACGCCTCCTCACCTCTGGAAAATGGAGCGCGGCCCAATGCACGACCCGGCATGCCAGCGGGGATTTACTGATTGGCGGTCTGCCCGGCCGCAAGCAGTCTAGTTCGCTCGGTTCTCACGACCTCAGCACCACAACGGCATCTCTGAACTATTAACTTAGACACGCAGGCACAAGGAACAAGGAACAGCCGCAGAGCCCACACACTGCCAACTAGTGTTTCAGTTATGCCTCTGTGCAGAAGCAGCCTTTAACACATTGCTGGCTTGAAGTTTCAGAATGCCATTTTCGGAAAGTGTCATTCTTGGGGCACCGTGAGAAAAGTATAAAAGAAACTACGCAAGTGAACAAAATACAAACGTCATGGTTATTGTCATCTACAGTTAAACGGTCAAACAGGTCTATGAGATAACAAATTACAAATTCTCATTATTATACATGGAGAAGCTAAAAGGGAACATTTTAGGTACGATTAGTTGTATTAGCAATTAAATTGGTAAAATAGGTGTTTTAATAACATTAGCATAGGCTATAGTGAAAATACATGTTTATGTACCTCCGAGTCCAAATGCTTAACACAAATAGTCATCATATTTGTCTTTGCGCCCTATATGTGCCGTGCGCTCGCACTGGCGTGAGTCGATTGATGAGCCTTTCCGACCAGAGGTAAAGGGGGCCCTCCGACTGCAAGTGGCTGACACACGCCGCCCGCAAAAGCAACACGTTCCACAGTTCCGGAGCGCACTCACAGGGGAAAGATACGTTTAAAACCAAGGATAACATTCTATTCTGTTTTATTCATCATTTATTTGGAACATGAACCCATATTTCAAAAGGAAAGTTCTAATTTAACATGTATTACGTCAATTCAAAGTCATGAGGTCCAGGAGAACTGCTTTGATAAATTCAACTCTCCCATCAAATTTGCCCGCCAAGGCACTAAACTCCCCATGCTCCCTCGTTTTCCGCTATTCACTTATGCCTACACTGGTTAATTGAACAATCGGTTGCACAAAAGGAAGCGAAGATCCTTCCATATTCTCATTTCAGCGAGGCAATCTGTTAGTGACATTAACCCCAAAGCGCATTTCCCAGGCTCATGAATAGGGTTTTAGACTTCTTAAAGATCCCGCTGCATACAGGATGAGACCCCTTTCAAACTTGTAATTACCTTTTTGCTAAATAAAAAAATCCCCCCGCCCCCCCGCCATTGTCATTTCAGCCATTCTGCATTTTAGAGGACATCGGGGGATGACTAACTTCCCGCCACACTTAGAAAAGTTGTAAACAAGTGAAATGTCAGGACTTTTTACAATCCTATCTCAGTTGGGGTTCAGATTACTGGTTAGATTTTGACCATTTTTACTCCACTACATTCCTAAAGAAAATACAAACTTTTTACTCCCATCCATTTTCCCTCACACACAAAAGTACTCGTTACATTTTGAATGCTTAGCAGGACAGGAAAATGGTCCAATTCATGCACTTATCAAGAGAACATCCGCCTCTGATCTGGCTGACTCACTAAACACAAATGCTTCGTTTGTAAATTATGTCTGAGTGTTAGATAGCGCTCGGCTATACGTAGGCTACGTAAGCAAATAACATAAATCATTATCGCATTTACTTTTATGTTTGATACGTAAGTATATTTAAAACCAGACAGCTTACTTTTAGACTTTTACTCAAGTAGTATTTTACTGGGTGATTTTCACTTTTACTTGCGTTATTTGCTATTAAGGTATATCTTTACTTGGGTACATTTTTCACAACTGTAAGTGTTATAGCAGTGATAAGAAAGTGAAGACAAAATTGTTAATTTCTGACAACTGATTTATTATAGTCAATGGGCCTCTGCCCAACATACATGTCCAAACATAGAACGACAAACAATATTAAAACACACAGCTTTGGTATAACAATCAATATCAACTTTGTACAAAACTAAATATTTCCATAAAAAGTACTTCATCACAAACATTTGAATAAATCTTCTATTGCATGGACACCATATTAATCACCGACATCCAAATTTTGGAATCAGCCAATAACTTAAACAGACGTTTACCATGTCCAACAAATGAAACGATGTCCCCTAGAACGGAACTATTTCCTTAATAAAAAATAACTTGTATTATTGTTGTGTCCATTTCAACCAAACTACCAGGGTCGCCAAACAGCCTCAGTGCTCTCCGAACCAGTGCTGACACCGACAGGGCTGACGGCCTGAGAAACACCGACGAATGATGTCATCCCATGGACTGGGGATGATGCTGTTGGCACAGAGCTGCCATGGACGGGACTAGCGTTGACTGTCATAGGCACACCTGCGTTAGCATACAGCGGAATGACTGGTGTTGATGCCGAGGCGAATGCAGGGTTGGGAATCAGGAAAGCAAACTGTCCATCGGTGGCCGGCACAAGCTGGAACCCCCCGAAAACTTTAGGAGACAAGGCTTCCACGGTGCTGAGTTTGGAACCCATAGAGACACTGTTGGGCAAGGTAGAAGGTAGCTGCACGTGAAGAGGCTGCGCAAGGTGAGCCTGTTGAGTTGGGCTTGGCTGGGGGTAGTTCATGGCGATCATCTGGCCTAGGGAACCGGACAGGTGGTTGAGAAGCCGCGACCTCACCTCCGTGTGCACCCCCTCGCTGGTGGACAAGAAGCGAGTGACCTCGTTCATGCATTCGTTGAATCCTGCCCGGTATTTACTGAGGACCGTAGTGTCGGCTGACAGTGCTGCTGAGGCAAAAGACAAAAAGAGAACATGAGAAATCGTATCTATTGGGTTAAGATTTACAAAATGAAGTGTTGGCCAGATGTCAAATTAGATATTCGCATTTCAATTTACCAGTCATCTGCACACGCTGTAAATTCCGTAAGTGCTTCACTGTCATCTCCAGAATATCGGCTTTCTCCAATTTAGAATGTCTGGAACTCTGTGGATAAGAACATGGCAAAGGTGAGGGGCGTGCGATATTACAACATTAAATCCCAGTAATAATGAACAAAACAGTGATTTTCAATTGTGAAATCACTTAAGACTTACATCTTTTTTAAGTGCATCGAGGATGAGTGTCTTGAGTTGGCCAAGACTTTCATTTATCCTCGCTCTCCTACGTTTCTCCATGATGGGCTTTGATGACTGCAAAATAAATATGTTTTACATGAATTGCATGTTCATGGATAATTCCAAGTGTAAGCCTTTCTTTACCAAACAAGTAAAATGTCGTTAGCCTACCTACAGCTTAATTGGCAACAACATTAGCCTAGCAGGTCTATGTTGAATATATCATAATAATTTTCAATCCATAGGCAGTTTTAAAAGTGTACCTTTCTATGCTCGCTGGCATTCTTGGGTTTGTCTGGAGTATGGGACCCATTTGCAGGTGCACCAGCAATTGGGGATGCCGTTTGTTTCTCCATGGTGTCGGCTGGCATTTTGGATTGTATGACCTCCTCCGGCAGATAGAAAAAGTATATCCTTTTGGAGACGTTGGAAAATATTTCTGCTTCTTTATGTTTAGATCAAAAGCGTACCAGTGTAAAAGATATCCTACGACAGTCACGCGGAAGTGAGCAAGTCCCACTGATCAGCTATATCACTTGGTATAACCGAATTGTCATCAGGTATAAGAGCGTGTGCGGTGCAAGGCTGCGTTGGGCAGGTCGAGTCTGCTCTGCTGCGGACACACGCCAGCGGTACTTATAGATGGGTCGCTTGCTCCCAGTTCGTGTGAAACCCTCTCTGCATTCTTTCCCACACTCGTCTCAGCCAATGGGCGTGCGGACTCACCCATTGGGCGCGGGGCAGACCGCTGATTGGACAACACCCCCGCGGGCTGTCAGTCACGCGCTGCTCAATCGGCACTAGAGGGACAAACAACAAAGCCGCGAGTGCAGTCGGTCTGTCTGTGAAGTGATAAGGCGAATTGGGGGAATGCGCTGGCGGTTTACTTCCAACTTCTTCATACCCTTACAAAAATGTATGCTTTTGTGTTCACAAATATTCACGATGCTTAAAGATACTGTATTTTACTATAAAGGTTAAATAAAAAAGAATAAACAAATATTTATATATATTTTTTTGTTTTGTTTGTTTGTTTATTTAACCTTTATTTAACTAGGCAAGTCAGTTAAGAACACATTTTTATTTACAAAAATGTGGCCTATCCCAAATGTGGAAAATAAATAATAGTTTTTCTCAATGGTTGAAGGCAAAAATATAGAAACTATAAAAGTGTGTGTGGGTTTATACCGAAGTACCCAATAAATACATGTGTACTATTTTAATATTCATGGTAGCTGACGCAAATGCGTAAAATGCATTTATATTTTGAAAAACATAAGGGTTGTAATAACTATACATTAATACTTAAATTATATGGTTAGCATTTCAGTATAGCTGTTCACTTCGTCTTAACCTATTAATAATAATAATTATTATTATTTATATATGTTTTATCAGCAGCTAGGCCTAATCTAGAGATCCAGTTGCGCCTCAGAACAACAACTGTAATGGCACGCGAGGCTGTTTGGAGGGGCACGCAGTAAACCAATGGCAGGCGGCCACTTTATGCTAATCTAACTGAGCTACGTCTTATTGGCTATGTGAACATCCAAGTGTCAATCATTTCAGCGCGGGAGCTGTGAAGGGGCGGAGGAAGAGCGATGAGACATCTGTCCGCGTGCCAGTCGCACTGTGTGCGCCTGCTCCGTACACTTGAGGCTACACTGAGCACGTGCCGAAACGGATTTCCCTTATTACAGCCTAGAGGGGGACGTTTCCTTGATTTTTTGGGACGTCCCTACCCTATTGAAGTTGACGTTGAAAATGGTTCGGGTTAGGTAAGCGGGTTAGGTAAAGGGTTAAGGTGAGGGTAAGGGTTAGGGTTAGGGTTTAGTGTAGGGACGTCCCAAGGATCTCAGATTGCACTCGTTAATTCCGAACTAGTTAATTCCTCTATGGAGAACGGAAGCCATTTGGCCTAGGCTACAAAACAATGCAGGTCACACAACACATTGAAAGCAGAAATATAATAACAGAAAATAATAATATAATTTAATAGCCTAACATAATAGCATAAGTAATATAATTTTTGAAATGTACTAAGAATGGGGCGAGAGCCTGAGTTTGAAGGAAAAGGGCGCCATCTAGTGACAAATTACTTCGGGCTTCTCAAATTCAGAACAGTGAGCTATGTGCCTTTTACCATATATGTTCAGGGGTTTACCTCTCAAACGAAGAGTGTAATGAAATATCAACAGCTAGGCTATAGGCCTAATCATGGATGATTGGCATGAGAAAGACTATAATGTGTTATTTTTTTAGCAAACATTTCTTAGATGGGGGGAGTACAGTATATTTGTCTGCATTCAATACTTATTGTTTACATAATGAATAAATCAATCAGAAATCGCAAGAGGGAAAGCATATATAGCATATATTTGATGTCAACAAGTAGGCCTATCACTTGTCAACAGTGTATGTACACCACATTTGTATTTCTGACCAAATCTACACATGCTCAGAGAGGATGTATTTCTGCCTACATTGGCCACAAGGTGGCACAGTGTAGCCCAACTCACTAGTTGAATCATTAAAATTGGTTAAAATAACTTTGTCTTCCGCTGCACTGGAAGAGTTTTAAAATAGTTTTTGTTAAAAGTCAATATGACTCAACATTTGAATTATGGAAAAAGTAATGTTGTATGCTTTATCATGGCAGAACGAAAGCTCACACATTTAGTACAGAAACAGCCATTTATCATTAAAGATGTATCAATCAATCATGAAAATAAACACCCAATTTTCTCAACTATAACTTAAAATTTAAAACTAACTTGACATAACAGGCCTAGATTCTTGTGGTTTTAACAGAGTAATGGGCAGTAATAACAGAGTGACACTGAGACTGATTTTTCACCTTCAAATGTGCGTGAAACAAAAACCAATGATTGAAAAGTTAAACAAACCATATAAATTAATGCACAAGGACAACTTTTAACAATTTACATATACATTTTTTTCAATGTTAACAGAATGACAGTTTGACAGTTTGTGCTCTCATTCTGTTACCAAACTTTGCATCTGCACTTTGCAATCATTGATTTTTGTTTGACATACATTTTAAAGTGAAAAAATCTGAGACTTATAGTGTCACTCTGTTATTAAGGAATTGCCCTAATCTTTAAACCCCTGTCTGAGTCCATGATCCAGAGTTCACCACAAGTTTATTGACAAGCACCAAATGTAATAAAAGTTGGTTATGCCTTAGTCCTACATATGCTCTGGCCTGGTGTCGTATCAGTCATTGTTCATGAGCTCTAGTCCTCGGTGGGTGAGCTCTGATAGGGCATGCTGGACACTTGTTTACCCAGGATCCCCAGGTCTCAAGGGCCAGCTGTGTGTACTTGAGCTCACGTTTACTTTATTTGCTTTGGGATCGGGGCAAATGATGCATACCTACAGTAGTTCTATAGGGTTGGTTGGCAGAGCATAGGTTTCCCCCATGCATTGGGATGTTTAGGGATTAGGGATTATATTTTTGTGATTGGATGTCGTTGGATGACAAACCCATGTTTCTGGTTTGGATTCTGTCTATAATCTTTTTTTTTTTACTCTGACAATTCAAAAGATCAAATGATTCAAAGGCAGTTCAATTGACTAAAGAAGGGCAACTTGAAAAAAATTTACATCAATAATTCTGTCTACATTCCGGAATTTCAAACTTGGAGGTCTTTGTGACACAACAAAGAAAACAGGAATCCCCTCCAACTGGTTGAAACATTCCAAATGCCTCCCATCATTATTACATCCTTGAAACACTTGTCGACACTGACAATACCATGCGGCGGAATGCAGAGTACAGGAATCAATGTTGAGAACGGATCTAGCCTACATTCATCAAACAAGTTAAGCCAAAAGTACTTGCTGTTTGACTTAAGTTTATGAGGGAGTGAAGAGAAGACGGGGAGATGAAAAGACCCAAGGGAAGGGGCTGTGTTTGCAGATTTATCCCTGTCCAGTATGCTGTTGTCCGGGATCAGAGTGTGCTCAACAGCTCCTTTTCACCGGCGCCTGGTTAGTTTATCGTTGGGTAATGAGCCACCCTCTGCTCTCCCCCAAATCCGTGTGCAGAATGCAGAAAATAGAGTCAATTATATGTGTATTAACTGAGGTTGGCCAGCCAATCCCCTCACACATTCTTTAATCTCAGTGCTCGTAATTGCGTTTACTATGGTCAATCCTTACACAAGGCAGAAACGATGCCTGCAAACATGACTTGTGTCCTTCCTCCAGATGACTACTGTGGCTATTTTACAAGGTCCAAACCACCAGGCAAAAACAGAGAGATAATTCAAAAATGCACCTGTAGTTTATGAGACAATCAAACATATATTATCACGCTCTAGGTGTCCAACGTTAGATAACTTCCCAGGCCAATTTCTCCACTTTTAGTAATAACTTATGATGAACTGGTCCCTTGTGTTTGTAGACTCTGATTGACAGAGTACTTTCTGCTGGAAAGATTTTCATCAGTTTTGAGAGTGCAGGTGTAACCATAGTCTTGAGGTTTGTTATGTGATTCTTTTTTTTTAAAGCCTCCAAAGTTTTTTGTTGTTGCAAGTCCATAGAAACTAATGGCTCATGTTTGCTGAAAATAAATACATTTTGACAGCAGCATCTTGATAAGGTTGTGGTTAACAGGCAAGGAAAAAGAGGATCCATACAGAACTATCAACTAAATGGTTGAGACTGTAGGCCTACTTTTCCTAACTACAACATTAAACTAAAAACGAAAAACGAAAATATCCCATCTGCTTTTACTTTGAGTGATTATCTTTTCTGTTTTAAAACCACACAGGGGAATAAGGAATGGATCCACTCATATACAAAGGGCTTGAACCAGCTAAAAGTATCCAACTACAGCAGTGCAGTTAAAGGTTGTGGACTGATTTATTGTTAAAAGTATACTAAGCACATGTGCAGACAGAACACTTATCCACCTAAGATGTTATTGGATAAAGATCTAAAGATATTTTCTCTTGTCAGGGTAAAATATCTCATGTGTATTGTTGCTAGGGATTTCTTAATATTTGGAATAACTGGATGTATTAAAAGTTTTTTTGTATAGGTATTAAAACATCTTATTTCCCTGTTCTTGATTTTCTTGTTTGATGTGTTACCAACTCTGTTGGGGGTTTTATAAGATGTCAAAAATTTAATTAATTCATATAAAGTGGGTGATATTTCTCATAGCGTGAATGGGTGGCTACATTCAAAGACGTCATAGCAGAATGTTAGCAGCACAAACGTGACGGAGTGGTGTTTTTCATGAACCTTCACCTTATTGTTTCTTAATCTCATTACTCGCTTTATTGTTCTCGTACCTGAACAAAAAAAAAAAAAACTTGGATCAATTATATTTGCTTCGCTTTTCAAGCAGTTTGTTGTCATTTTGCCATCTGCAGACCAGCATGTCCAGTACAATGTGATGTATTCACAGAGCCTCGGTTTTCTGAGCAGAGAGAGACCCCTTTCTCTCGCTTCTCAGCCCAATTCATGGCTTTCTTCTCCCTTTTAAGTGGGCTGTTGATGAGGTTAGCCTAATCAGATTAAGTCAACTCTCATTGGTCGCCGCAGTTTGTTTTCCTTCCAAAGGCGTCCTGACATCTCCTATACTTTTTCTTTTTATCCTCTTTTTTTTGGGGGGGGGGGTACTTTTCATCAAGGCTTCCACCAAATTCTTTGAGCGCAGATTCCAATGGACTCATTTATAAACTTCAGAGCCCCAAGGATATAGGTTATTTAGAATGGGTCACTAAACTCCAATACTTTGGGGGAGCCTATTAAAGTTGTGCAATGACGCATTTGGGAATTTCCACTGGTGTCGGTGTAAAGAGGCGAACGCCACAGATTAGCAATACACAAAACACCAAATGAAATTCTTGAAATCACTGGAACCTTTAATTTGATTCCCCCCCAAAATACTTAATGCAATCTGATTTCAAGACACAGAGATAGGACCAACGTTTTCACAGCCGGTTAACTAGTCTTTTAGTGCAGTAAGCATCCATTGTTTATATTGCATTAATAGCTGTAAATACTACGCCCACTTAATTTAAACGTCTACAATTATCTAATTAATCAGTCATTATTTTTGTTGAAAATGTGAGTGTTTCTGTAGATCATTTAGGGACTTAGCTTTCACTGGGGAAAAAAATTGAAAGGTATTTCATAGCCTACACTTACCAATAACACCCAGATGAAAGAGTAAAATTATTATGATTATTTGTTGTCTCTTTTCTCTGCAAGGTAAGAATGATAACTGGGTTATCTTTACACAACATGAAGGGTGTCTTTGTTTCTGTTCAGTCAATGTTACCATTAGGCTTACACCAAACCTTTCTCAAATGTTTACAATGGTATTTTGGTATATGCCTATATGACAATTAACAGAGACCAATTAAATAGGTCTGTAATAGACAGTACTCTTGTGGTCCAGAAAACCTGGGCATCGCAATTATGTTGATTAAAAAAATAATGTAGACTACTCATCATCTATTCTTTTTCTATGTGCTAGACATAGACCCGTTTAATCACCTAGCGACAATGTTAATTCAACAAAAAATATGTTATTGTAATAGCAGTGTGAATTCCTCTGTTTGGTTAATCGTCCAATATGCCAATACAATCTAAATGTTTCTTTTAGAGAAGACATTGCAATAGACGTCTTTAAAATGATTTAACTCAACATTGATCATTCTTACAGGAGGTGTTCCTGGTATTTGAACCCTGAGCCGAGATGCCCAGTTGAACAGACATTCCCCCATCTATAACCGCACATCTCTGTTGTTCTCATCCGTGGTGTGCCGTAACTTGATTCTTCCCCCTAATAACAGGCTTACAAAGACAATGAGCACAATGAGTACAGAAGAGGCCTTTTCATGAGACTTAAGAGGCCTCCCTTGAGAAAAGACATGGCAGCCCACTGACTGAATGGGGGCTGTGGAACCATTTCAAGTTAATGGTTCTGAGAGTCTGTCGTCATAATTACATTATAGGGTTTCAGCAGCCCTTTGAGTTCTACACTTACAGTTTGGGCACTCCATTGCCCTTCATTCATATCAGCGCTCTGCATTGGAATTCACTATGAGTGATATTGCCCTCTCGAGCACTGTTGAACGAGGTTGCACTCCATGCAATGGGCCAACCCCCTCTCCCTCCTGCCTGCAAATTCCTAGAGTTAAAACAGAAGGTGGGCACGACAAAGACTATGGATCAAACGCAGAGGGCGAAGCAAATAGGAAATCTAATTATTACAAAGGCATGTGTCAAATAACTACTGTTTGAGGCCATCTACAGTACATGGCATGCCTCTTCGCAATGCTGCTTCTTCACATGGGCAATTCCGCGATAATGGCATTGCGCTGAGACTCAGATTTGTCACTTTAAAATGTATGCCAAACAAAAACAAAGATTTCAAAGTTTAAAAAAACATACAATTCTATGCACAAGTACAACAACAAAAACACCCAGCTCAGAGTAGGCTTTAGGATGATGTTGAGACAAACGCTGAGCCAGGAGTAAAATCAACCCACAGAAGTTTATCTCAATGGTAATCAAGACAGTTTGAGGCACCGCAAAGGAAAGATAGTGAAGACGCTCATTGACACTAGCTAGGTGTCCACCCAGTTGGCGACAGATTTTCATGCAAATATTCTAAAATCTCCCTCCAGAGATTTGTTTAAATTAAATTGACTTGCTGCATATAAAAGCATGTGTGTGATAACATAAATACCTTTTGCAGGTTAAATGGGTTTCAATCTTATTTTCAACTATACGGATTGTTCTCTCACAAAATGTTTTTGCATTATATATACTGAGTGTGCCCACACTGGTATTGTGCCCACTCTTATTTGATTTGATTTGCGCACTAGTTGGCTAGATCACACCTAATAACCTACATCAGTGGTCACCAACCTTTTCTGATTAAAGATCACTTTTGCAGTCAAAAAGCTACGATTAAAAAAAAAACATGACTTACATGTTTTTACATTAACTTACTAAAAACAGTTATGTAGTAATCAGGTTTGTGCAGTAGGCAGGCCTAATACATTATCACAGCCTAATGGCTATATGCCTGGCCTGACAAAATTATTATTCTCAGACCATATTATATTGCAAAACCTGAGCTTTAATAGATCAAACTAACTGAAACTAACTTTTTGGTCCATCAGCCACTGTGGCAGGTAGATTTCAAAATCTACCAGACACTCAAATTGTTTACTAGCCAAATATGTTTCCCCGCCATAATTACACTAAAACAAAAAATGGATGAGCATGTTTTGTAATGTTTCTTAAACAATAAATGTATTAGCAGTAAGTGACGTGGTATATTGCTACATTTTATTTCATTTTTTGAGATGAGACAAATGTTAAGCTGCCCCTTTAAACGCAGAAGGTTACCGTGGCAACGAGGGCACTCGAGCAGCTGGATTCTTCAGTTACTGTGAGATATGATAATCTGACTAGTGGCTGATGGGTCTTCGCTGAAGCATACACTTAAACACTTAAAAACAACCTAGCTTGTGAACAAAACCATGTAGATAGCCAAGAAACTTGAGGACGAAGACTCACTTTAGTAGACTTAAGTAAATTAGACCAACTTTTATGCGCACAGGTCCCCCAGGCAGTGTTGATACGCGTCTCGTGAGGTGGGATATATTAGAACAGTAGGTCTTTGTGTGATTAGCTACCAGCTATGAAACAAATACAGAAACACTTAGAAAAAAGCTAGTGCATAATTTATTTTGCTATAAATATGCTCATACTTGACTACTAATTATTTTTATTTGCAAATACGAGTGAAATGCTTGCACTGTGGAATCCTGACCACCTGCCAACATTGCTGGTGAAATAGCCTATTTTACCCACCAAAATCCAAAATCTAACCGCATTTGGTGGGTGCAATGGCGATTTTAGCATGTAAATCAAACAACAAAATGTGGGATGCACCCCAGCAAAACCCTACACAACACAACACAAAACAATACATTATTTGCACTATAACGGTGACAAACTGTGCCCACAAACTGTTAGGGTCTACGTAAAGCTGTCCCAACAGCATAGTCCCAACAGCAGTCCCAACACCTTACCACTGCTACACCTGACTATCAGCAGAGCCTTGTCTGGCAGCAAAACAGTTCATTCAGCCTCATTTACTGCCTTTAAAAAAACAACAACATAGCTGATATGCGATACAGTGTTCTCCCTGTACACCAAGTCAGAACCGTAGGATAAACAAAGGGGGCGTATAAGCAGACAATGAAAGCTTTTACAATATTCAATGATTACATTCCTCTAAAACAGGTTATAGGTTACATGTGCACCACCAAGTCAGAACAGTAGGCAAAATTAAGAGGTGAAAATAGATCAAATTATTAGGGTGAGGCACATGGGTTACTAACAGCTTACTACACAACATACACTTAGTATTACTTTCTTAGCTACAGTATACATATCTCCCTGGCATATTACATCATTTATGCAGCAGCATACAATACATTTTTGGACTCACCTTGTTGTGCTGTGGTCATTTGAACAGGAAGGTGGCGCTGCGGTCCTTCGTGGGCAAATTTGTCATCAAAGGCTGGCATTCTCTGGATTTATGGTGCTTTCAAGACAACTGGGAACTCAGACAAAAACAAGGTTGAATCATGATGACGTCAGTGATCTTTAGATCGTAGCTCTAGAAAGAGGCCAGAGTTCCGGATTTACAATTCCGAGTTGAATGACCATTCAAAATGTATTTTCCTAGTCGTAGCTCGTTTTTTTTCAGAATTCGCAGTTCTGAGTTAACAGTTGTTTTGAGCACGGCACAAATCATGCTTCATTGACAGCATGGCCAATGTTGAATGTTTATAATTTTAAGCTTGGAATAGAGACCCTTAATCCTAGACTTGGGACCACACAGCCACTCCACTGAACAGCAGGCTAGTGATTGTATTCCAATGCTTGCAGTTAGCCACTGATTCCTTCCAACAGACTCATTGTTGAATTTGTGATTTCCAACTTGTTGTGTAATGTTTATGGCCGATGAGCACCGATACGTTTTTATCTATAATTTCTCTTCATTATTTCTCTTTATATGACAACAATTAAAAAGGATTTGCCAGTAGATTGTCAACTTGATTCATGATGATGACTGCTAGCTAAGATTTTGAAAGTATGATGTTGACATGATCAGTCCAATTAAAGCTACTGTAGATATAATGTGATTTGACATCATTTTATCTGTGGCCAATGACCTTGAGCCTTCTTGGATGGGCACTTCTAATGTAACTCTATGGCAGCACCCAAGGGGCTTGAATTTTCGAGCTCTACTTGGCGGTGACGTAGGGTCCCCATGAGTGACAGAACAATGAGCCAATCACGGCGCAACGCTCCGTATTTTCCGCTGGCTGCCCCAACACTACAGAAAGCACTGAGCTAGGCTAAAACACCTGCATTCTGGAGATGCCTTACTCAAGAAAACAAAAAAGAGACCATGTTTGTATGCGGCTTTATTAACTCAGTGATATATATATATTTGTTTACATTGTTTGCAAACTGATGTGACATGTATTAATGCCAAGATAACATGCAAAACAGGCCCTGCCCCACCTGCCCTGAATGACAGGTCGCCACTGGTGCTAATTACCTAGAGGCTGTCAGATTTCTCTGTGTGTTTACATAGAAATGCCCACATGTTGCTTGGCAATACGTTTCAGTCTAATGTGTTGTGTTTGGATTTGTTCCAATTTTTATGATAAAGTTTACTACTACCTCTTTGAAAACTGTACCAATGTGCAATGGTCTATTCCATGCCCTGTTGTTCCTGTTCATGTCATCCTAACTAGTGGGCCACAATGTTCAAAGAGTGATGAAACTATCAAGCTATTTACACGATTACTCAAATACAGAGATGAACTCTCTTTCTCTTTCCATGACAGACCAGGTGAATCCAGGTGAAAGCTATGATTCCTTATTGATGTCACTTGTTAAATCCACTCCGATCAGTGTGTAGATGAAGGGAAGGAGACAGGTTAAAGAAGGATTTGTGTATGTGTGCCGTTCAGAGGGTGAATGGGCAAGACTTAAGATTTAAGTGCCTTCGAACAGGGTATGGTAGGAGGTGCCAGGCTCACCGGTTTGAGTGTGTCAAGAACTGCAACGCTGCTGGGTTTTTTCACACTCAACAGTTTCTCGTGTGTATCAAGAATTGTCCACCACCCAAAGGATATCCAGCCAACTTGACAAGTGTGGGAAGTGAGTCAACATGGGCCAGCATCCCTATAGAATGCTTTCGACACCTTGTAGAGTTCATGTCTCAACGAATTGAGGCTGTTCTGAGGGCAAAAGGGGATGGTGCAACTCTACATTAAGAAGATGTTCTTAATGTTTTGTGTACACAGTGTATATTTCAAATCAAACCAAATCAAATGTTATTTGTCACATGCGCCGAATACAACAGATGTAGACCTTACAGTAAAATGCTTACTTACAAGCCTTTAACCAACAATGCTTTAAGAAATGTAAAAATAGAAAGTAAAAGTAACAAATAATTAAACAGCAGCAGTAAAATAACAATAGCAAGGACATATACAGGAAGTACCAGTACAGAGTCAATGTGAGGAGGCCATATACAGGAAGTACCAGTACAGAGTCAATGTGAGGAGGCCATATACAGGAAGTACCAGTACAGAGTCAATGTGAGGAGGCCATATACAGGAAGTACCAGTACAGAGTCAATGTGAGGAGGCCATATACAGGAAGTACCAGTACAGAGTCAATGTGAGGAGGCCATATACAGGAAGTACCAGTACAGAGTCAATGTGATGAGGCCATATACAGGAAGTACCAGTACAGAGTCAATGTGAGGGGGCTATATACAGGAAGTACCAGTACAGAGTCAATGTGAGGAGGCTATATACAGGAAGTACCAGTACAGAGTCAATGTGAGGAGGCCATATACAGGAAGTACCAGTACAGAGTCAATGTGAGGAGGCACCGGTTAGTCGAGGTAATTGAGGTAATATGTACATGTAGGTAGAGTTAAAGTGACTATGCATAGATAATAAACAGAGAGTAGCAGCAGCGTAAAAAAAGGGGGTCTGGTGGCCCTTTGATTAGCTATTAAGGAGTCTTATGGCTTGGGGATAGAAGCTGTTAAGAAACCTTTTTGACCTAGACTTGGCGCTCCGGTACCGCTTGCCATGCGGTAGCAGAGAGAACAGTCTATGACTAGGGTGACTGGCGTCTTTGAAAATGTAAGGCCTTCCTCTAATACCGCCTGGAATAGAGGTCTTGGATGGCAGGAAACTTGGCCCCAGTAATGTACTGGGCGGTACGCACTACCCTCTGCAATGCCTTGGGGTCGCAGGTCGAGCAGTTGCCATACCAGGTGGTGATGCAACCAGCTCTCGATGGTGCAGCTGTAGAACCTTTTGAGGATCTGAGGACCCATGCCAAATCTTTTCAGTCTCCTGATGGGGATTAGGCTTTGTCGTGCCCTCTTCACAACAATCTTAGTGTGTTTGGACCATGATAGTTTGTTGGTGATGTCGACACCAAGGAACTTGACGCTCTCAACCTGCTCCACTACAGCCCCGTCAATGAGAATGGGGGCGTGCTCGGTCATCTTTTTCCTGTAGTCCACAGTCATCTCCTTTGTCTTGATCACGTTGAGGGAGAGGTTGTTGTCCTGACACCACACGGACAGGTCTCTGACCTCCTCCCTATAGGCTGTCTCATTGATGTCTGTGATCAGGCCTACCACTGTTGTGTCATCGGCAAACTTGATGATGGTGTTGGAGTCGTGCCTGGCACATCGGCTACGGAGAGCGTTGTCACACAGTCGTCCGGAGCAACTAATGCTCTTGTGCATTTTTCAGTGTTACTCCCCTCGAAGCGAGCATAGAAGTAATTTAGCTCGTCTGGTAGGCTTGTGTCACTGGGCAGCTCGCGGTTGTGCTTCCCTTTGTAGTCTATAATAGTTTGCAAAGCCCTGCCACATCCGATGAGTGTCGGAGCCGGTGTAGTATGATTCAATCTTAGTCCTGTATTGACGCTTTGCCTATTTGATGGTTCGTCGGAGGGTTGAGCAGCATTTCTTATAAGCTTCCAGGTTAGAGTCCCGCTCCTTGAAAGCGGCAGCTCTACCCTTTAGCTCAGTGCGGATGTTGCCTGTAATCCATGGGTTCTGGTTGGGGTATGTACGTACGGTCACTGTCATTAATCCAAAGGTTTCCTCCTTCAAATTAGTTTAGGATATTTTTTAAATGTGAAGACATGGACTCTGAGGAAATTGCCAGAACTGCAGATTACAGAAATTATATTTGAGAAGGTCTCATTTGTTTATTTTAACATGTTTTCCCCATTCATTTAGTGAAAAAGGTATAATTCACTTCAAACTTGTAATGATATGGTTGTGAATTAAATACCGGAAGAAAAATAAGGCAGAAAATGCGAATTTTTCGTCTTTTGGCTTAAATTGAGCTTGTGTCGAATCCATTTGACCAAACCAAAACAGATGTAAAAAGGCGAACAGGACTTTTCACAGGCTGTGGCGAATGGCGTTGGTTAAGTCAAACAAGCTAACACAGAGCAGAAAAAGAACATTTCTCACTGCATTACCGTGCTGAATTCAACAACAATGTGTTTGATTTATAAAGAACCTCTCCAGACCTTCACAAGCCAAATTATTCAAATTAAGACTGATGTTTCTAGTCTTGTGATTAAATGTGCACATTCCATAGAAAAGTCACAGAAAAGCTATGGCTACAGACCAAGTGGAAAATCCTCCAAAATGAATAATACACAAAGGACCAATTTCAAGATTTTCCTCCTTGATAGCCATATTAAACGGTGCCCATTGATTGTTTTGTTCCATTTGGTCGTTTATAGAAGCGCTTTTCTCTCTAGTTTTTGGGGACAAAAATTGACTTCTTTTGTCAAGGGGCAAAATCAATGCAAATTAATCCTTTATGCATTTCCTTTTTTGTTTGGTGCCCGCCGCTAGCTAAACAAAATCATAAGAAAAGGTGGAGAATGTAAGCGTTTATCAGCCAGTGGAGGAGAGAGATGACCCTGCTAAGGTTAACAATGAGGCCTTTATGGCAACTGAGCATTTCTATGAAGCACGGGTATTCCACTCTGCCTGACCAACACCACGGGAGACCCCAACACGTGCAGATGGTCCCCAGCAGAATCAGCTCTATTTACTCACATAAAGGGAGAGGAAAATCAACCAACCACATATATGGCCATGAGCCATTCTTGGCCAATATTCCCAGGGACAATCAGACAGGCCAGAACTAGAAGGACCGAGGACAGGATGCAGATTAGTTAGCAGACAGTACCGTATTGTCGGGTGCATTGACACATGACCAGAGAGAGGAGGCTTTCTCATAAGAATGGCAGCCAGGAGATGCTGCTGACTAAAGAAATCAATGTCGGCTGTGTTTACCCAAGAGATTAGAGTTTACCCAAGAGACTAGAGAAATAACAATCCCTGAATTATAATTTCTTGGCCTCTAAGCTCACCCAATGAGGTTGAGCCCTGCACGCTCCACAGAGTGCAATGAGACCTGAGATAAAACAAAGGCCATACTAACAGTACACATTTTCAGGATTGAATGCATATTTATATATACAGCGGGTGAAATAAGTATTGAACACGTCACCATTTTTCTCAGTAAATATATTTCCTAAGGTGCTATTGACATGAATGTTTCACCAGAACAAATAAGTTCAGACATTAAGTTATGTGTAATAATGTGAAATGACACAGGGAAAAAGTATTGAACACATTAAGAAAGGGAGGTTCAAAAAGGCATGGAAAGCCAAGACAACAGCTGAAAACTATCAGTAATTAAAAAGCAATCCAGCCCTCTGTCAGTGCAAATTTATGGTGAAATGATTGTCTTTCCACTTCCGTATTATGGCCCCAACAGTGCTCACTGGAACATTCAGAAGCTTAGAAATGCGCCCATAACCAATGCCATCATTATGTTTTGCAACAATGAGGTTGCGAATGTCTTGAGACAGCTCTTTGCTTTTACCCATCATGAGATGTGTCTTGTGTGACACCTTGGCAATGAGACCTTTTTGTAGGCCATCAGTTGGGACTGAACCAGCTGATATTAATTTGCACTGACAGGGGGCTGGATTGCTTTTCCACTGCTCCAGAGTCCAATGGCGGCAAGCTTTACAACACTCCTGCCGATGCTTGGCATTGCGCATGGTTATCATAGGCTTGTGTGCAGCTGCTCTGCCATGGAAACCCGTTTCATGAAGATCCCGACGAATAATTATTGTACTGATGTTGCTTCCAGAGACAGTTTGGATCTCGATAGTGAGTTGTTGCACTTACAGTTGACTTACAGCTCTAACAGGGCAAAAATTTGATGAAGTGACTTGTTGGAAAGCAGGCATCCTATGACGGTGCCACGTTGAAAGTCACTCAGCTCTTCAGTAAGGCCATTCTACTGCCAATGTTTGTCTATGGAGATTGCATGGCTATGTGCTGGATTTTATACACCTGTCAGCAACGGATCCACTAATTTGAAGGAGTGTCCACATACTTTTGTATATATATTGTATATCATTCAATTGTCATTGCAACTTATTATTTTAATAGGAGTGTTATGTTACTTCATTGTAATATTGTTTCATTACTATATCATTATATTTTATTCTAATTACTACTAATTCCTCTTTATTATGTAGTTTCAGAAACCACACATACACAAACAGTATTGAACATGATTTGCCAACATCACCACACATACACAAACAGTATTGAACATGATTTGCCAACATCACCACACATACACAAACAGTATTGAACATGATTTGCCAACATCACCACACATACACAAACAGTATTGAACATGATTTGCAAACATCATAGCTGGAACTGGACATCTTTCCTGTCGTACATTCCTTTTTTATTTTTTGACCTTTATTTAACTAGGCAAGTCAGTTAAGAACAAATTCTTATTTACAATGACGGCCTACCAAAAGGCAAAAGGCCTCCTGCATGGATTGGGGCTGGCATTAAAAATAAAGAAAAAAATGTAAAATGAAAAATATAGGACGAAACACACATCACGACAAGAGACACCACAACTGGAGGAAAAAACTGCAAAAAGACATGGGCCAATATGTAATGGTTGTCTATTTTATTGAATAGTAGTAGTGGTTGAACAACAAAAACTAGTTTTACTAGAGAAAAAACTTATTTCATTATAAAAATGTATAACCCATATTTCAATATTCATTAAATGATTTAACAACAAAAACTGCATTACCACTCCCCACCCTAAAGGCATAGTATTATGGCAGGTCACCTGTCAATTCAGTCAGTCAGCAATTGCTGTAGAAGTGCTCAATACTGCTTGAGCACATGGTACTCCTCAAAGCATGGCGCAACAAGCAGGGCTGTGTCACAAGCTAAACACATGTACTTTGTCAACCTAATACTTTGTATTATTTTGTATTATTTTGTGTCAGTGAATCTTTTTCCCTCTGAAGAAACCAAAGCAACAATTCCTCCCCCCAGCTTCTCTTTCCCATGCACACACACACACTCCTACCAAAGTTCATACTCAATGTATGATCCTAAGAACCGCCACAGCCATCCTCCCTCTCCCATCTCCAGCCCCCTGCCTGTGGCTGACCCTGTGTCTGCCTGACCGTCGGGCTCCCTCTGACCCCCTGTGGGTCCCCTCTCAGGCCGAGGAGGCCCATGGCGGAGCTGCAATTTGGGCTCATTAGCAGGGGCTACCTGGAGGCTGACCAGGGGCCAGCAGAGGGCCCGGGCTCTTGATCTGTGGTCTATGAGCAGCGGTGTGACACGCTGCCTGGCTGGGGCTGGCCGGCTGGGCTAACATTACAGCCCACCCCAACCCAGGCCAGCACACAGCCTGTGGAATTAAGAGCCCCCTTCAGCCAACCGCAGCCCAATCACTTTAATTTTCCCTTCAGCCAAAACAAGCCAACCTCATCTGTCTCCTTCTGACTCCACCCGGAGCTTCCATTCACCCACTTCAAACACAGACTTGCATGAATTAGCTACATGTATTTTTTTGTATTTGTATTTTTTACTGTTGCTGTTAGTGATATCATTGTTAAAGATTTGCATTAAATGCTGGTGGAAATGGTAAGGTTTTTCATGTTTTCAAATCAATCAAAATCAAATGTTTTATTTGTCACATGCGCCCAATACAACTGGTGTAGACTTTACCGTGAAATGCTTACTTACAGGCCCTTAACCAACAATGCAGTTAAGAGAAATAATAGTTAAGAAAATATTTACTAAATACTACTAAAGTGAAAAGAATTAAACATTTTGTTTAACAATAACGAGGCTATAGAGTGCATCCGGAAAGTATTTAGACCCTTTAACTTTTTTGTTACTTTACAGCCTTGTTCTAAAATGTATTAAATAAATGTTTCCCTCATCAATATACACAGAATACCCCATCATGACAAAGTGAACACAGATTTTTAGAAATGTTTGCAAGTTTATTACAAATAAAAACCAGAAATACCTCAGAACCAAAATTGAGACTCAAAATTGAGCTCATAGAAATAGAAACAGGTGCATCCTGTTTCTATTTATCATCCTTGAGATGTTTCTGATTGGAGTCCACCGGTGGTAAATTCAATTGAATGGACATTATTTGGAAAGGCACACACATGTCTATATAAGGTCCCACAGTTGACAGTGGATTTCAGAGCAAAAATCAACCAATGAGGTCAAAATAATTGCTTGTAGATCTCATTGAAGGTCCCCCAAGAATACAGTGGCCTCCCTCATTCTTAAATGGAAGAAGTTTTGAACAACCAAGACTCTTCCAGAGCTGGCCGACCGGCCTAACTGAGCAATCGGGGGAGAAGGGCCTTGTTCAGGGATGTGACCAAGAACCTGATGGTAACTCTAACAGAGCTCCAGAGTTCCCCTGTGGAGATGGTAGAACCTTCCAGAAGGACAACCATCTCTGCAGCACTCCACCAATCAGGCCTTTATGGTAGAGTGGCCAGATGGAAGCCACTCCTTAGTAAAAGGCACATGACAGCCAGCTTTGAGTTTGCCAAAAGGCACCTAAAGGACTCTCAGACCATGAGAAACAAGATTTTCTGGTCTGATGAAACCAAGATTGAACTCTTTGGCCTGAATGCCAAGCGTCATGTCTGGAGGAAACCTGTTACCATCCCTACGGTGAAGCATGGTGGTGGCAGCATCATGCTGTGGGGATGTTTTTCAGTGGCAGGGACTGTAAGACTAGTCAGGATTGAGGGAAAGATGAACGGAGCAAAGTATTCTTGATGAAAACCTGCTCCAGAGCACTCAGGGCCTCAGACTGGGGCGAAGGTTGACCTTCCTACAGGACAACTGCCCTAAGCACACAGCCAAGATAACGCAGGAGTGGCTTTGGGAGAAGTCTCTGAATGTCCTTGAGTGGGCCAGCCAGAGCCGGGACTTGAACCCAATCGAACCTGAAAATAGCTGTGCAGCGAAGCTCCCCATCCAACCTGACAGAGCTTGAGAGGATCTGCAGAGAAGAATGGGAGAAACTCCCCAAATACAGATGTGCCAAGCTTGTAGCGTCATACCCAAGAAGATGCAAGGCTGTAATCGCTACCAAAGGTGCTTCAACAAAGTACTGAGTAAAGGATCTGAATACACATGTAAATGTTTCAGTTTTTTTTATATATGCAGTGGGGGCTAAACGTTTGGAATATTACTCATTCAAGGGTTTTTCTTTATTTGTACAATTTTTTTACATTGTAGAATAAAAGTGAAGACATCAAAAATATGACATAACACATATGGAATCTTGTATAAGGATAAGTTCATTAGAGTTACCAGCCTCAGATTGCAGCCCAAATAAATGCTTCACTGAGTTCAAGTAACAGACACATCTCAACATCAACTGTTCAGAGGAGACTGTGTGAATCAAGCCTTCATGGTCGAATTGATCCAAAGAAACCACTACTAAAGGACACCAATAAGAAGAAGAGACTTGCTTGGGCCAAGAAACACGAGAGGAAGACGAGGTAGGAAAACAATGAACTTAAATAGGATCCCAATTAAAGACAACGCAGGGCAGCTGCCTCTAATTGGGGACCAACAAAACCAAACATAGAGTTTTCTAGAACTCTATTGCCAAGCCCTGACTGTGACCCCTCGACTACCATAGAGAAGTCAAGGGGCCTCCATACAGTCAGGACCTGACATATAGGTCACATCACTGCACTCTATACTCCTCTGTAAACTGGTCATCTCTGTATACCCGTCGCAAGACCCACTGGTTGATGCTTATTTATAAAACCCTCTTAGACCTCACTCCCCCCTATCTGAGATATCTACTGCAGCCCTCATCCTCCACATACAACATCTGTTCTGCCAGTCACATTCTGTTAAAGGTCCGCAAAGCACACACATCCCTGGGTCGCTCGTCTTTTCAGTTCGCTGCAGCTAGCGACTGGAACAAGCTGCAACAAACACTCAAACTGGACAGTTTTATCTCAATCTCTTCATTCAAAGACTCAATCATGTACACTCTTACTGACAGTTGTGGCTGCTTTGCGTGATGTATTGTCATCTCTACCTTCTTGCCCTTTGTGCTGTTGTCTGTGCCCAATAATGTTTGTACCATGTTTTGTGCTGCTACCATGTTGTGCTGCTACCATGTTGTTGTCATGTTACGTTGCTACCAAGCTGTGTTGTCATGTGTTGCTGCCTTGCTATGTTGCTGTCTTAGGTCTCTCTTAAGGTAGTGTTGTTTTGTCCTTCTTGTCTTGATGTGTGTTTGGTCCTATATTTATATTTTATTTATTTGTTTTTATTTTTAATCCTAGCCCCCGTCCCCGTAGGAGGTCTTTTGCCTTTTGGTAGGCCGCCATTGTAAACTGACTTGCCTAGTTAAATAAACATTAAAAAATATGTGTTCTGTCATGGTTTTGATGTCTTCACGTTTATTAATGTAAAAAATTGTGCAAATAAAGAAAAACCCTTGAATGAGTAATATTTCAAACTTTTGACCGGTGGTGTACATTTGCAAAAATGTCTTGATCTGTTTTTGCTTTGTCATTATGGGTTATTGTGTGTAGACTGATAAGGGGATTTTTTTTTTTTATCCACTTTAGAATAAGGCTGTAACGCAACAAAATGTGGAATAAATACTTTCTGAATGCACTGTATATACAGTACATGGGGTACCGGTACAGAGTCAATGTGCGTGGCTACAGGTTAGTCGATGTAATTGATGTAATATGTACATGTAGGTAAGCGTAAAGTAATAATAAACAGCGAGAAGCAGCAGTGTAAAAAAAGGGGGAGCAATGCAAATAGTCTGGGTAGCAATTTGATTAGCTGTTCAGCAGTCTTATGGCTTGGTGGTAGAAGCTGTTTAAGAGCCTTTTGGACCTAGACTAGGTGCTCCGGTACCGCTTGTCCCACGGTAGTACCGCTTGCTCCAGGTTGAAAATGTCACTGAAGACACTTGCCAGTTGGTCAGCACATGCTCCGATTACACGTCATGGTAATGCGTCTGGCCCTACGGACTTGTGAATGTTGACCTGTTTAAAGGTCTTACTCGTTCTACTACGGAGAGCGCGATCACACAGTCGTCCAGAACAGCTGGTGCTCTCATGCATGTATCAGTGTTGCTTGCCTCGAAGGTCGCATAGATGTCATTTAGCTCGACTGGTAGGCTTGTGTCACTGGGAAGCTGTGCTTCCCTTTGTGGTCCGTAATAGTTTGCAAGCCCTGCCACATCCGACGAGCGTCAGAGCCGGTGTAGTAGGATTCCATCTCAGTCCTGTACTGACGCTTTGCCTGTTTTGGCAGCTTAGGAATGGTTATTCGGCTGATCGGTTATACACTCTCCCTCTCCATCATTTTGACAAACATTATCGCTGTTGGTGGTTGTTTACTATGCATTTTGTGTTTGCTGTGTGCTAGTGGTGCTCTGACTCCCTGGGTGAATCTGAAAAGTCTATCTTTGATTCCCCACATCCCTGTTTCCTTGGTCCTGTCCAGAAACTAACCCTGGACCCTAGAGACTTATGGAGATCTTATAGGATTGGACAGGTACAAGCAAATTGGCGATAACTCCCACTAGCCTGTCAGAGGGCAGTTACCATATTGCTTGAATCTATCAAATTCTCTCTGTTTTAGGCGGTAGAGGCTAGGTTTTATCACTGGACAGGGCCATCGATTCCTCGTCTCATATCAACAAGAGTATGTTCTGACTAAGTCCTCTACTATCTAAAGTACACTGTCAAATCCTAACCTAGGCTTATACGTTTATAACCAGGAACCTCAACAATTAGGTTACATCACATCTATCACTCTTATTTTCAAAAGTAGTTTACGTATCTAGTTTCTTGAAAAGGGGATGGTTCACTTTAAGCTAAAACTCCCCTTTAAACCTCACAGGTGCCCTCTGGCACAGTGTTTGCAACCTAATGACAGATGCGTTGAAAGTAACAGCAGGGAGAACATCATGGTTTATTCAGTTAGAAAACACAGTAGCCATGCCCCCCAGGCAGCCGGTACCCCCAGGCTCAATGTCATAGCATGGCACAGCCTCAGGTGAGAGCCTCTGTGGGGTTTCACAAGACAACACCATGTCAATACACAAGCTAACAACACCCAGGGGCAGGCCAAATCTACCATAGCTGAATGGAAAATCTACAATGGCTGACTTAAGAAAAGGTCACCTTTGTAAAAGAGATGGCTAACTGCAGTAGAGAGCACGTTAACTTAATTAAATATTAGCACAATATTATATAATGACACCACTGAAGATGGGCAATTCCACGGTAACGGAAATTGTTAAAAGTTGTCCTTGTGCATAGAGTTGCATGGTTTGTTAAACTTTAAATCAATTGTTTTTGTTTGGTATATATTTAAAAAAGTGAAAAATCTGAGTCTCAGCATAATTCCGTTAAGCACATTCCACTTGCAGCCTGCTGTTCAAAGGGCTCCTGTGATCTTCCTCTGCTGCACCTCAGCAGTGCACCGCAGACGGCCAACACCACCAGTCCTGAGGCTAAACTGGCTACAGCTAACCCATCTCCACACCGCAGGTGACCAGCTGCTCCATCAAACACCAAACCTCCCCTCACATCCCCCACACTTGTGCTGAATCACAAACCAAACCTTAACCACTACCTCCTTGGGCCCTTCTGTAGATTTGAGAGGATTTGATAGCAGGCTAAGCAATATAGGTGAAAATGTCACTATGCCTATCAGAGGCTATTAGAAATATTGTTTACCTAACTAATCCTCTCCACAGGTACATAGGGATGGGGGTAGGGGTTGATTTGGGACTGGCTTACTGCCTCAGGTAATATTCAAATGTTATATTATTAATAGTCAAATATTATACAAATGTTATAGTATTCAGCATTGGCCACACCTCTGGCCTCTAACAGAGAGCACGAGGGTAACAGTAGCATTTAGTCAGCGCTGCATCAATCTACCTACTGTTTGAAAAGACCTGGATGGTAATTCAACTGCATTCTTCTCTGGTTGGTTCCACTGTGTTTGGCCTTATTCCCTTTACTGCCTTATTTTATGACAGCAAGTAAGAGTTCATGTTCCTCCCCCAACTTTCCCCTAAAAATGTTGTCAACAAAAGCAAATGGGTACTTTTATGATACTTGTAAATTAGGCTAATAGATAGATATTCACAATATGCTCAAATTAAGTAGATTGATTACCAGTACATTTTCAGATTTAAATCTACAGATTTACAGTCATTGAATGATGAACATGAGGGGGGATACCTCAGAGAGTCTACCAGGTAAGAGTGGAGAATATATATTTAGTAGGGGTGCTTGTCACATGGCACTCTGGTGTACAACACTACAGAGCACAGCAGGACCCCCAGTTCCCAGCGGCTCCACTTCTAATTAGATTCCACACCAAATGAAAGCCCTGAAAAAGCCTAAAGAGGAGGGCCCTGCTCTTTGCTATTTCATCTCTCTCTAGCTTACAGACACACACAGCGCAGGAACTCAGTGACTAGCCACGAAGCTTAAACTAACACACACTGTATCTCTCCACTCCTAGTTAATGACAGTGACCTTTTTCACTGAACGTGTCCCATGTCAAATTCCCGCCCAGACAACTTGTCAACAGAAAGCAGATCATGATAGCAACAAAGATAAGAAAACAAACTTCCTTTAAGTAGTGATGAAATAAGTACAGTAATGTACTGAATCATTTTGACTATGAATTAAAATCAAACAGACAGAGAACTACATAAAATGCAGTTAGGCCTAAGTATTCAAAGAAGAAAATAATGGAATTGCATCTCTCAGCGTTTTGATTAAAACCAGGAAAAATGACACCATTGTGGAAGATTGCACCCCCCCTGCAGCATATTGTGGTAAAGGCCAGGATGCCCCTGGTTACCTTCCTGGGAAAGTAGTGCCGGGCTCATAATGAAGCAGGGACTCCTGCTGGAGCGGTGATTAGGACGAGATGCATTAGCTATGAGGCTGCTAGACCGTGTGTCAGCACAGTCTCCTGCCCTGCAGGACTGAAGTCATTCATTGTAACACAACACTGACCCCAGAGCAGCTGAATGGCTGAGATCTCGCACCCTCTCTCCACAGCATTTAGTGCGGAGCTCAAGCAGCAGAGGAAGGAAGGAACCCCAGAGATGAAATACATGACACAGTGGGGACTTTGACAGCAGATCTTAAAGCTATAAAGGTTGTTTTTACCACAGTGGTCTACCATGCAGCGAACACCATATAAAAAAGGAGAGTGCTAATGCATTCAGAGACGTATTGGAAAGGAAATGTGTTATGCCGGTCAAGACAGTTTTAAGTGATTGAGGAAGATGGCTGTAGGCCTATATATTGTTAGTGTTCTGCACACACTTCCGTTACAAAACAGCAGCCGAGAGATTATTACTGTATCATGATTAAGACAGAAAAGTGGAGAAATCAAAAAACCGGTCATCAGTTTCTTCAGATAGAGAAGTGAATAATACAATATACTTATGTCAGAATTGTTTAGTAAATCTGACTTTGTCTAGACACAGATCCAAAAGTTTGTTTGGGTCCTGTCCTGACCATCACTCTGGGGGGTATTATGTTTGGGAGACAATGACATTCCAAACAGGAGACAACAGTCTCCATGCTAAGGAGAATGACTAAAAGCATGTTCCATGGCTTGACCGTGTCTCTGCTGACCTTATGCAGGAAAGCCGACTGGAAATGCCAGGAATGCTAGACTGCAGCTCGATAGGAGACCATGTTCCCCTTATTGGCTACTGGTGAGCAGAGCCTCAGAGACAATGTCCACAATGAGTTTCCACACAATAGAAACAAGACATTTATGACTCTTTGGCCATGGAAAAATGAGAAGAGGTTCACACTCGGGACACACTGGTGCTGTAACCCCGCTGACACCCCAGGCATGGGAATGCTCGGCTTGACATCCTGACATTTTTTTAGCAAAGAGATGAGTGGAGTTTACAGGGCTGGAGAAAGGGTCTCCCCACAGTGCCCAACGAGCCTGTCACCAGAGCCTGGTGATTTAAATGCCCGGTTATTACCTTTCCCAGCCATTGTCTCTGCACTTATCCAAGTCTTACAGGCCACTGCCTTTAACCATTAGTCTCAAAACTCATTATCTGCAGTCAGCAGAATTCCTGAATGGTATTATTCTACTGCAGAGTTTCCCAAACGCGGTCCACAGGACCCCAAGGGGTGCACATTTTGGTTTTTGACCTAACACTATTGGGTTGACTTTGGGAAACGCTGTTCTACTGGCATGTGAAAACGACAAGCCGAAAACTAGGCAACCCAAATGATAATGTCTAGCCCATCTCAATGCAAGGAATGTGGGATTCCATTGATCATGAACATGACAATCTTTAAAATATATTGTAGGTAATCTACATTTGATGTGTTGCCCTTTAAATAAATCGATAACCTCATGAAACGTTCTCACAACATGAGACTCTGTCCCCATCATTGTAACCCGATGAGTGACATACAGACCACGTAGGCAATTTAGGCTTCAAAGGCCTACATTTCATTATAGCCTATGGATAATGCACGTTGTGAGTCTCATCCAATTTATTATTTTTGCTTGTCGACTGCAAGGAAGACATGAATTTGATGGCAATTGCCTCAATATAAATGATAACTGTGGGCAAGTATGCAGGTCACTTTATTTGCTTAATGGTCATAACCTCGCATCATCGGCATCACAAGTCTGAAGTTGTTTATGATTGCCACCTACCGGCGTTAAAGGGACATCACACATCTTCAATGGAAACGGTGGATGGACTTATTTGGTGCGCATAAGTCTTGAAATGACATGTCTGTCAGAACGCCCTAATTTCTCCTTTCCAAACTTCCAAATAGATAATCTACGCAGAAAAAAGAATGAAAAGCATCTTCTTTAAAATGCTCAAAATACTTTGTTGATATATCAAACAATAAAATCAAATAAAGGTATGCCCAGGTTGTGTTCAAATAGGCTATACACCAATAATCAAAAGCATTCACTATACAGAAAATGGTCAGTCAGTGACTGAGAGAAACTGGTGTAGCAGGCAGAGGAGGAGACTACGGCTGGGATCATCAGTCATTTGGTAACATGTTTAAAATACCTGTGGCTTAATTTATGTTTATCTTATTCTCGAAGGATGTTTTTGTAAGTGATAATGAACTGTCATACTCAGTGAGCTGGAATTTCTGCAGACTGCAGCAATTATTCATGTCTCTGAGATAGGTTAGGCATAGGCTACTCAATAAATACATTTTAAATCGCTGACTACAGGGTATAAAATAAATGTTTATAGAGATTTTACATATTCTTAAAAATGTCTTACATTAATTGCTAGCTAGTTATTAATCCTAGCTCTAACCCTAACCCTTTTCTGTCAATTTAGCATTTTCTTAATATTTAGACCTATCCCAATTAAATTGGTGTGCAGTGATGTTTCTGGGAGTTTCTTTTGATACCTATCACCAAGCACGTTTTCATCTACTGAGTCTCCTGCTCCTCCGCTGATAGCCAATGTGTGCTTCAGCTGGTTTGCTGCTATTTGACCCTCACATTCTAACCTTTTCCAAATTAGAACCATCTTCCACTTGGGGTTTACTTACTCAAAAGACAGGGAGAAAACAGACCCCTTTTTAACAAGTGTGCTGCATTCTCTAGTTTACTGGAAGTTTACCCACATCTGCCACAGCCTCTAACCCCTAGGAGAGAATGGGTCGCTGCAAAGGTCAGGGGTCAGTACTTGTCCTATTGTGGCCTTGAGCCAACTCCAATCCAAGGCTGCAGTCGGCAGGGGAGAGCGCTCAGGTTGTTTCAGGTCCACCGGGATGAAAACTGAACAGGGGTTGTTGCTTTGACATGGTCTTCTGCATGGCAGGCGTTGAAAGGGGCTGTTCAGATGTTCTAATTAAGATAATAACAAATAGTTGTGCGGCTTTGTCACTCTTTTAAATAGAGGGGGGGGGGACTGAGAATTTGCAGTTGCATAGATGCGTGTGAAGCAGCTTGGTGAGAAAATTCTGCAATGTGAAAAGCAAAAGTATACGTGGCTCCTGGGGTGGGGGGGGGGGGGGGGGTTGCTGCTGTGTGAGAACGGCTCTTGTTAGGAGCGTCACAACAGGCCGGACAAAACCATGCAGCCAAGTCAAGCTCCACTCTGTCTGTAGGGTGACCCGGTGGTATTCTAATGGTTTATTACAAACCAGCAGACTCCCTCTCTTTCCCTCACTGTCTTTCTCTCTCTCACTTTCTTTCTCTTATCAGCAAGCCATCGTCTATAATTGACCTGATTCCCAGATTCTGGTTCTGTCTGTGACCACCCGTGCTGTAGCATAGAAATGGGCAGCGTAGGTGACAGAGACTGCCTGACCAAAAAGAAAGGAATCTAAAAGAATGTATTCTAATGGCATTGAAAAGAAAACAGGAAAATTAGCATAATGACCAGCTCCTCTCCTCCCTCTCTCTCTCTCTCTCTCTCTCCTCTCTCTCTCTCTCTCTCTCTCTCTCTCTCTCTCTCTCTCTCTCACACACACACACACACACACACACAAACACACTCCTCCACCTCCCCCTTCTCTCTTCCTCATCCAAATCTTGATTAACCTCCTCTTACACACCCCCTTTCCCTCCCACACACATTCACAAACACACAATGTGCCTTGGGGGCCCCCTGACAGATGGGGAGAGAGGGGGTTCTTGGGGGTTTGCTTGGGACAAATGGCAGCCTGGTTTAGTGTGGTGTTGTCAGGATTTGAATTGATCCCTTGGACCACAGAGGCTTCTCACTGCCAGTGTGTCACAATGGCAACAAGTGTGTGGAGCTGGGAGCAAGCTTGTGGAGGCATGGGACCCTCACTCATGAATGATAGCTTAGCAAATGTCCCTCCTTTCATTGTGGGCCATCGCTCGTTTTCTTTCACACTCTCAAAACGTAGCAAAGCTTTTTTTGTTGCTGAGGGGGGCGGGGGTGGGGGGGCTGAGGGGGGCATTTGATTGGTTTGAGATTCTGAAATGTTACTTTTTGTCTGATTTCTGTGGTATTTTTTGTGTGGTCAATTTCTATGTGTTAAGTGGGTGAACTCAGTCTCACGGAACTGTCTGAGGGATGGTGTAAAGCTATCTGTCATCAGCTAAAGGGACTGAATGTGATTGGGTTTCATCTAAAAGGACTGAATGTGATTGGGTTCCATCTAAAAGGACTGAATGTGATTGGGTTTCATCTAAAAGGACTGAATGTGATTGGGTTTCATCTAAAAGGGTCTTTCTGGGAGGTCTTGATGTTTTTCATCCCAGTGAGATAAACACCATGCGTGACGTTCCATAAATTCAACTAGATTACCGCAATAACAACCTCACAGAGAATAAATCACTGTTTTCTTTATTTCATTAATTTTTTCCATTTGCCATTCTATTGAAATATCTATGGATATGTTCATGAGGGAATTTCCCAAGCACATAGTCATAGCAAATCATTAACTCAACCATCAAATATGTTTGGTTGGATGTGGCTGCGATGTTAATGGCCAAATATCAGACCTGGTTTCATAGCATTTGTTTTCTTTAAAAATATTTAAGCTGAGCTTGATTGAGCTTACCTGGTGGAATCGAACCAATTGAACAGTCCCAAATGTGCAAACCCCACCCATCTGACACTGCCGGAAGGCTCAATCAAACACTCAAAGTATATGAAAGAAAACCAATATTATTTTAACCCAGGTCTGGAGCCCGTATTCACAAAGGGTCTCAGAGTAGGAGTGCTGATCTAGGATCAGGTCCTGCCTGTCCATATCATTTGATTCATTATGACTGAAAGAACAAAACTAATCCTAGACCAGCTCTCCTATACTTTGAGACACTTTGTGGATACAGGCCCATACATGGTCCTATACATGTGAATAATGAGCCCCAAACCCCCCCCCCCACCCACCCCCCATCTCCGGAGTAGAGCTTAGCTGAACGCCCACTCTGACCCCCTCAATGACCCGGTGGAGGAGGAGAGGCTTGGTTAATGACGAAAAAAGAGAAAATGGAAGGTGATCGATTGATTGGCAAACAAACAGGATGGACAATGCAGCAGAGCAGAAAGGACTGGAGGGAAGATTTGGGGTGGGGGTGTACTCATGCTCTAATACCTGTTACACAACAGTTGATCACACCTATTATCTTATTACTCTTTGCAATAACTTCATTAGTCAACATGATTGTGAAATATGGCCCAAAATTATCTATACATATAAAGAGGTGTCTGCATGAATGATGTACTTGAGACATGCATCGTCTGAGGTCTACACTGGTTACGGGTCAAATAGCGAATGTATATATATATCTCATACATACCTAGGTGTCAAGACGTTACATTCTCTCGCTATCCTCTGTGTCATTCAGCCTACCTAGCAATGGCAAGTACATTACCATGTGTTTGAGTTGGGGAGGTGTAGGGGTTTGCACGTATTGTTCAAAAGGCAAGGTCCGCAAATTAAGAAAACACGGGACAGAGAACAGCGAACTGACAAGGAGCCTGAATGAGAATCAATTAATTTTCATTTACCTCCATTATCACTGGGCTTCAGATTAGCATCTGTGTACCTCATGCCAAACTGGCTGAGGCCTTTTAGTAGGGGGAGAGGGGGACACTTTAAGATAATGACACAGGGAGAGAGGGAGACAAAGGAGAGGGAAAGGCCGTCCTCTGCTCTCATTAGCACCAGAGTGCCCTCCCTTTGCTGGCTATCGTCACACAGACCTCACTGGCTGATGATTAACCACCACTACCAGTGGTGTGCCAAAAGCTGAGCCAGGCCGCTAATGGCTGCTAATGGGTAACAGGGTACCAATGAGCTCAGACCCAATCAGGACTGTAGAGAGCACCTTTTTCACACTGCTGAGTCAAACTGAACCGAGCCGAGCTGGTCTGTACTGGGCTGGCGTGATTGTGCATACATCATAATAACTGGAACCGTGCTGGAAAGGACAATGTGAAAATAAATTATCTGAGCCAGCAGATTACGGTTCGAGTCGTATTTATAACATCTACAGCCATATCACATAGTATTTATAACTTGTTGTCTTGTTGGAATGGTGATCCCTTCCAAGTATAACCTTTAAAAAACATTGGTCAGCTAAATCATGCATGCAGATCTCAAAAGTGAAACTCACCGAGATGCCTAAACACTCCTCTCCTCCTACACATCCCCTCTCCCTCTCCCACCCCCCCCCCCCCCCCCCTCTCTCTCTCTCTCTCTCTCTCTCACTCTCTCTCTCTCTCTCTCTCTCTGACGTCTCTCATGTTAGAAGTGGCAGATTGTGGAAAAGAAGCCAAATTAAAATGGGATTAGATGTGAGAAGCTGGAGGGGTGTTTTATTTCCGGAGGTCGGAGCTAGGAGGAGGATGCTGTTAATAGGGTCCACGTGTGACGGTATGAAATGGGGCGGAAGGTATGGGCGAAGAAAAGAGGATGAAAGCCCAAACGAGGGAAGGGTGCAGACAGGGTCACAGCTGTGACATTACAGAGACAATAGGGGAGACTGGGGAAAAGTGTGTAGACATCCCATCTTGGCCAAAGCTGTCTCCCAGCTGGTTTGATAACCTGTCTATTAAAGGGGAACGTATTTCTCGGCACACACAAAAGGAGAGACCGCTTTATAGGCCTGACAGGCCTGAAAAGGGAGATGGTCCTTTAAGTGGTCGGATTATAACACTGTGGGCCAGTAAATCCTATTTCCTCTCGATTTCGGTGACTGGACTGGACAAGCTTGTTAGACCCACATACTGTATATGAATGGATATCTATAATATTGAGTGGAGGATTTTGTTAAGTGGAAGCATACCGGTCAGGTGTAACAGAATGGCGTCTGCACACTATATAGGACAGATAGGTTCCCTTCATAAAGTGGTAGTGAGGGACTGGCGTTTCGCCAGCCCAAACATGGACTGTGTCAGGGCAGCAGTACTATCAGTCAGAGCTCCTTCCCTAAAAGTTTCTGCATGCACACTGTGCACACCCGTTGACATATATACACCCACGCATACATACAGCATGTAAACAAGTCACCGAAACAGAGGATTCCAGCCTGCCTCTATAAGCGGACCACAAGCTGTGCACCCCACGAGCACTGCATGATTTAAGGCCCCATGGTGGGGGGGGGCTTTGCATTGAGACCCAGACAGATATTGGACTGACCTCAAGTCCTTTTCCACTCAAGAGACACCACCCTAAAACAAAAGCAGACATGACAGTGAAGAAGGGGAAGAAAAAAAAGATGGCTTAATTGTTCTCTCACAATTAGCCCATCACTCAAGAGGAACCATGAAGCAATCTAGCTAAAAAGTAGCAAAGGGAAGTGGTGGGAGAAGAAAGGGATGAAAGAGGAGGGGGCACTAAAACACCTACTGAGCCAGAGTGAGTGAGAGGGAAAGAGGGAGAGGTCCCTGCTATTGAAGGAGAAAAAGACAAGGAACAGTCGACAATACTGTACAATGCTGTTCTGCACCATTAAGTGGCACGGAGGGCAGGGACAATGAGGCTTATGTCCCCAGAGAGAAGGGGACAGCAGCTCCGGAGGATCTGTCCCTTTCAGCCCATATGGTTTCCGGCCGCCTCACAGGACGCTCCTGCCGCCACGGCCGCATGCTCGGCATCTGGACACACGAGGTCCTCGGTCAACTCGTGACAAGGGAGCGAGTAGGGGGGAGGGAGGCAGACAGGAGCACTAAAGAGTAATCTAGTTTTCGGATTGTAATTGTGGTTTCCCTGAAGCATGAGTAAAGTGGCTAGACACAGTTATAACGTTTGATCCCTTGTCAGTGTTAGACAATATCTTGAGGATATTCTTTTTTGGAGATAGTATTTCATATGCATTAAAGTCAGTGCTGAAATAGTGTTCTACTTGGATTCTATCTCTAGCTGTTGTATGGAACATGCAGTGCCCACTGTACATACAGACCTTTCAGAGATGCTAGTGTCTGTTTTTGTAAGATAATACATTTGTCTGCATGTGGGCAATATCTGTCCCGACAGTATGTTGTTACAAACTTTTCCTTTACATTATGTCGACATGTTTCTCCCAGAAGCTTGTTTTGTGCAGATGTGAATATCTGAATTATTTATACTGTTCTGTGTTTGTCCCTGAGCAGTTAAGTGGGATGCATCCCAGCAAAGCCACAACACAGCACAACACTAAACAATACATTAATTGCACTGTTAACGGTGACAAACGGTGGCCACAAACTGTTGGGCCAACATAAAGCTGTCCCAACAGCAGAGTCCCCAAAGCGGTCCCAAAAACCTTACCACTGCTACATCTGGCTATCAGCAGAGCCTTGTCTGGCAGCAAAACAGTTCATTCAGCCTCATTTACTGCCTTGAAAAAAAACATAGCTGATATGGCTGACTTGCTTAAACAAATGTGGTTTCTACTGACAATTGAGACGTACAAACTATGGCATAAGAGGACGACTAGAAGATAAGAGGCAATCCGTAATTTAGATTAAGACATTGATGAGCGAGCTAGGACAGACGTAGTCACTATAACTATTTGTTCAGCACTTTTGAAATGTACAGCAACGTAATTCACAACATGTGCCGTTCTTACAGTGTTCTCCCTGTACACCAAGTCAGAACCGTAGGATAAACAAAGGGGGCATATAAGCAGACAATGAAAGCTCTTACAATATTCGATTATTACATTCCTCTAAAACAGGTTATAGGCTACATGTGCACCAACAAGTCAGAACAGTAGGTGAAATTAAGAGGGGAAAATAGACCGAATTATTAGGTTGAGGCACATGGGCTACTAACAGCTTACTACACAACATACACTTAGTATTACTTTCTTAGCTACTGTATACATATCTCCCTGGCCTATTAAATAATTTATGCAGCAGCATACAAGACATTTTTGGACCTTGCTGTGTTGAGCTCACTTGAACAGGAAGGTGGAGCGGCGGCCCTCGTGGGCAAATTTTGTCATTAAACTTTGTCATCAAAGTCTGTCACAAGGTCGAATCATGATGACGTCAGTGATCTTCAGGTCATAGCTCGAGTTGGATGACCGTTCAAAACATATTTTCCCAGTTGGAGCTTGTTTTTCCCGAGTTCCCACTGAAGTTGCAGTTCCGAGTAAATATTTGTTTTGAGCGTGGCACAAATGATGCTTCATTGACAGCATGGAAAATTTTAAGCATGGAAAAGAGACCCTTAATCCCAGACTTAGGACCACACAGCCACTCCACTGAATAGCAGGCTAGTGATTGTATTGCAATGCTTGCAGTTAGCCACTGATTCCTTCCAAACCACTCATTGTTGAATTTGCGATTTCCAGCTTGTTGTGTAATATTTATGTCCAATGGCCGATGAGCACCGATACGTTTTATCTATAATTTCTCTTAATTATTTATCTTTATATGACAACAATTAAAAAGGATTTGCCAGTAGATTGTCAACTTGATTCATGATGATGACTGCTAGCTAAGATTTTGAAAGTATGATGTTGACATGATCAGTCCAATTAAAGCTACTGTAGATATAACGTGATTTGACATCATTTTATTTGTGGCCAACGACCTTGAGCCTTCTTGGATGGGCACTTCTTATGTAACTCTATTGCAGCACCCAAGGGGCTTGAATTGACAAGCCCTACCCTTAAACTTGGCAGTGACGTAGTGTCCATATGAGTGACAGAAAACTGACCCAATCACAGCGCAACTAGAGAACATTACCAACACTACACTCCGTATTTTCCACGGGCTGCCCCACCACCACAGAAAGCACTGAGCTAGGCTGAAACACCTACATTTTGGAGCTACCTTACTCAATAAACCAAAAAAGAGACCATGTTTGTATGCAGCTTTATTAACTCAATTATATGTATTTTCTTTTCCTTTGGAAACTGATATGTGACACGTATTAATGCCAAAATAACATACAAAACAGGCAAGCCCCCAAAAAATGTGGGCTCGGCCCCACCTGCCCTGAATGACGGGTCGCCACTGTTCCTGAGTAACATTGGGTCCTATCTTGTCCCTTCTGGACAAGTGACAAAGAACTGTCACAGTGATGGACTGTGGAGCTGCTGCCTGCATTTCAAACAAGGGACCTGTCTTCACTCCTGTCCATCCTTAACACACAGACCCACAAAAACAAAAGGAGAAAGAGAGAAAAGGAGGAGTCAGGGTGCAGTCCAGAGAAGAAGAATCACCTGTCAACAAGTGTTTACCCTCATTCTGTTGCAGAGCTGTGGTGCAATAACCTACCGTAGCAAATGGCTGCCCCTGATACAGAAAGAAAGCTCAGAGGCTGGTGAGGTCAGGGGTCACTAACTCTGCCATTGTCCCTGACAGGGCAAGCACACTCCAGCTTTTCTCCAGCTTTCAAAGGCCTGTGCTGGGGGTGGAAAGATAGGCCTGAAAACACTGGGACCAGGGGCTTTGTGGTAGCTGAGGAAGAAAGAATCAGTCCCAAAAGGTTAAATGAAGAGCGAAAGGGCCCTTCTGTCCAATTACTGAGGGGACAAATGCTCCTCGTGACCCGTCGGGGTCAGAGTTCAGCACAGCCTTTGGCAGCGGCACACTCAGGCCCTTTGTGGCCCATCATGAGATGAACCTCCGCAGTGTTTATCTAAGTGACTCCCCGGCCAATAGTAAGGGTATAAATAATTTTGGGACCTGAAAGCTGCCACTTAACAGAATTAATTTATAGACCTGGATATTGGCAGGTCAAATTCTTTAACAAACCTGTTTAGCACGTGGATGCACATTAGGACGATCCGTAGAGGAGATTTCTAAAGCATTTCTCTCATGTTTCTTGTCCAAAAGACAAGTGGACAAAACTATCCATGGGGTTGTTCTCATCATGGTTTCTATACCAGTCCTAATCCATTTGCATCACATAGGACCCACTGAGAACAGAGACACATAAATACACTAGAGACTCTCTACATCAGATTCTGACCCCAGCAAAGCTATGGGGACCAAGTCCTTTTTTTGCTTTCAACTCGAATTGTGAAATGGAAAATGCAAGTATTGCCAAGTCTAACCTTGAGTGCGACCCCCATTTCTCCCTGACCCCCTCCATTTCCCTTCCCTCCCCGCCTTTGAGTCCCGGACTTTCCCAATCTTCCGCCCACCGCTGTCTCGGGCGGTACTTGTGGTGGTAATACCTGCTCACACAAAGCCTGTTGGAGTGGCATGGTGAGGCTTGGATTAGACTTCCGGAACTACTCCCCCCTGAGCCCATGGGCCGCCAGGGATTAACTGACTGAATTAATCATCTAGTAGTTGTTAGGTTAACAAGCAAGGTGCAATCATATTACTGGTTCTGACCTGACTTCTCCCTCTATATCCTACCTCTAAACACACCACAGTCAATTCTAAATCTATCCAGGAACTGCACTATGATGTTGAGTGGTGTTGGCCATGGTGATTACGCCGGTGGGGTTGGGGATGGCACAGGTGGTGGTGGCTGAGCAGGCCAATGAAAAATTCAAGGCGCAAAGCTATTACTAAAAAGTCAGCTCTTTTAACCCGTAAAGCTTTGAAAAGTTATTTTATTCAGATTTCAGATAGCCGGTTGAACCTTCCAGTGAATCTTTGATTCCACAAGTTGACAACTCAGCTCGTTAGCCAGCATTAGCAGCCATCTTCACAAAAAGGATTTGCAAAAGCTTTTTAGAGTATCCATGTTAACAAGGTTAGCACTTGGGAGTCAAAGGTCATGGAAGTTATTATTAGTGAGAGTTTGGAATAAAACTTTCCAGAGGGCAACAAGGCAAGGCAACAGCCTAGAAAAAGGTATTTTACCGAAACGTTGACCACAATTAATGTGCAGAGGTAAACTCGTATGTGCAGGAGTTTATTTTGAATGATTCTACAAAGCAACAGCCTTGAACCATATGCAACAATTTCAAAGATTTTTTTGAGTTACAGTTCATATTCACTAGGCCTTAATCTATGGAATTCACATGACTGGGAATACAGGTATGCATATGTTGGTCACAGATACCTTTAAAAAAAGGTAGGGGTGTGGAACAAAAAGCCAGTCAGTGTCTGGTGTGACCACCATTTTCCTCATGCAGTGCGACACATCTCCTTCGCATAGTTGATCAGGCTGTTGATTGTGGCCTGTGGAATGTTGTCCCACTCCTCTTCAATGGCTGTGAAAAGTTGCTGGATATTGGCGGGAACTGGAACATGCTGTCATACACGTTGATCCAGAACATCCGAAAGATGCTCAATGGGTGACACGTCTGGTGAGTAAGAACTGGGTCATTTTCAGCTTCCAAAAATTGTGTACAGCTCCTTGCGACATGGGGCCATGTATTATCATGCTGAAACATGAGGCGGCGGATGAATGGCACGACAATGGGCCTTAGGATCTTATAACGGTATCTCTGTGCATTCAAATTGCCATCGATAAAATGCATTTTTTTTTTTGTCCGTAGCTTATGCCTGTCCTTACCATAACCCAACCACCACCATGGGGCACTCTGTTCACAATGTTGACATCATCAAAACTCTTGCCCACACGACGCCATCTACCCAATACAGTTGAAAACGTGATTAATGTTTGAAGAGCACACTTCTTCAGCATGCCAGTGGCCATCGAGGGTGAGCATTTGCCCACTGAAGTCGGCTACGATGCCGAACTGAAGTCAGGTCAAGACCCTGGTGAGTACAATGAGCACGCAGATGAGCTTCCCTGAGACTAGTTCTAACAGTTTGTGCAGAAATTCTTTGCTTGTGCAAACCCACAGATTCAGCAGCTGTCCGGGTGGCTGGTCTCAGACGATCCCGCAGGGGAAGAAGCCAGATGTGGAGGTCCTGGCCTGGCGTGGTTACACGTGGTCTGCGGTTATGAGGCCAGTTGGAGTTACTGCCAAATTCTCTAAAAAGACTCTGGAGGCTGCTTATGATAGATAAATTAACATTCAATTCTCTGGCAACAGCTCTGGTGGACATTCCTGCAGTCAGCATTTTATTGTCCCCAACACAAGGTGCACCTGTGTAATGATCATGCTGTTAAATCAGCTTCATGATATGCCATACCTGTCAGGTGGATGGATTATCTTGGCAATTGAGAAATGCTCACTAACAGGGATATAAATACATTTGTGCACAACTTTTTTGAGAAATAAGCTTTTTTGTGCGTATTGAACATTTATGGGATCATTCATTTCAGCTCATGAAAGATGAGACCAACACTTTACATGTTGCGTTTATAATTTTGTTCAGTATATTTGATAGAAAATCCACAAATGAACTAGAGAACAATCCATCAAAGCCTTGCTGCTGTTAAATGAAGCGGCCTGGAACAAAGTACGTTCTATGAAAGCTTTAAGTCGCTTCCGCTGTGGAATCTGTTTAGCATACTTCCACTCTGGTCCAGAGAACGGTCCATGGTACTGGGACAACAGGACAAGGTGTGGGGGAGAGATGAGGTCGGGGGGATAGAGGTTGGAACCGTTGTTGAAGATTTTCCTCTCCCTGGGATTCCTCTCGGCAGGCCCTCTCTCGATCCCTCATGACTTGGGCTAAGCCTGTTGGACACGCATCAGGCCTGGTGAAGGGGACACACTGGGAGCGGCTAGGGCCCCCAGGGGCTTACAGGCCCTTAGAGGGAGTGGGATGACTTTTAATCAAGGATCAGGAGCCAGGCCTGCAGCTGGAGGCCCCTAGGAGCCCTGATTATACCTCTGGCTTTGGTCATGCTCACAGCCCACTGCCGCCACATAGCATCAGCCGGGTTGAGATGAAGTGGTCAGAACAGGCACGAGGTATATGATAATACGGCTGAATCTCAATCTGTAAAGTTAGGCCCTCATCCTCATACATTGGACAGCTCACTCCAGAAAACCCACACGGCAGGGGTGCATGTACAGTATATACTCCACTCTCCAGATCTTCACTGTCTGCAGGTTTGGTCTGCTGGTCACCAACTTGAAAACAAACACTGTTGTTGTCGCTGACTACTAGATATTCCCAAGTGAAGTTTGTGAGTATACATGGACAAGTGTATGGATTGAGATTCAACTAATGTGCATGCTTCCTCTGTGTTTATCAGAGAGCCAGGCTCGTCCTCCATTGGATTGATCATGAAATATAAATGGTGTCAGAAGTGGGATCCTTAAAGCACATAGTGGTCCGTAAATTGTTGCTGTTTAGTATAGTAAGTTCAGCTACCTAAGGCCCATATGGTGCAGCTCACATTTCTGTCTCTGGAGCTGAGACTGGGGTAGAAAAGGCAACATTAGGGTTAACGTTCTGACCACTTAACTACTGATGTTACAGAAAGTAACTATTTCTAACTTTACTATGCATGTCATTCTGCTGGGCCAGATGGTGACCTGCGACTCTGGCTTATCTGAGGATAGACGGGAAAGCGGTCAGCACGGGTGGGGAAATGTTCTTAGTGATGTTTATTGGCAGATTCACTCATACCGTAAGTGCTGTACTATTTGTTTAGCAGTTTCATAACAGTTAGTGGCTTAGGACAGCAGGGGCTGTGGAGTGGAGGCAATAGAAATGCTGAAAGCCTCACCGACAGGGAGGCAGTGTGACACTAGCCTTAGCATTGGCATTGGCATGGATCTGCTCTTTCTTTGCCCAGGAGCTAATATAGACCAAACCTCTGTAGGCTTGTGCCCACACGTGCACCCGCACACCCCCACAGGCAAGCACGCACGCACGCACGCACACACACTCCTTCCATCCATCCATCCATCCATCCATCCATCCATCCATCCATCCATCCATCCATCCATCCATCCATCCATCCATCCATCCATCCATCCATTCATTCATTCATTCATCCATCCATCCATCCATCCATCCATCCATCCATCCATCCATCCATCCATCCATCCATCCAAGGGAATGCAGTCCCCCCTGCCCTGGTGGGAATTACCCCCCTACCTCCATATCGCTGGGTACTACTCCACCCCACTACACCCTGCACTCCCTATTATCATATCTGATCTACAACTACTCTCCACCCCCCTGCTTCATCCTCCCACATGCACCACCAGCAACGCATGCCCTCTCTTCTTGGGCTGCTCTCACAGAGAAGAGGAGGAGGATGAAGAGGCATGGGCCTTTCACTCGGAACAATCTGCCAGGGAGCTCGAAGAATGAGCGGGCACTCAATTAAGGGCTGCCCATTGAGCCTGCGGAGTGAGCCTGAATGCGGGCCCCTCCAGAGGAATGAAGTCCCATGAATAGATGGCAGGCCCTCATGAAATATTAAAGAGAGGACAGATTTCCCACAATATTTGTACACCTCCCTTTGTGGGGATTTCTCCCTCCATTGAGCCCGAAACTGTTAACACATCCGCTCTGAACCACGGCCCACGGAACTATGCTAGAGAGTCCCGTGGTCCGGGGCATCAAATGACGGGCCAACTACCCCCCTCTTCTCTTCAGTCGATCTCTCTCTCTTGCGTTCTCTCTCTCTCCGCCCATGACCATGGCTCACAGAGTGAGAGAAGTCCTGAGCTATTCATGGAAGGGATTACTGCAGTTTTAATGACCACCTGCCCTTTCTCCTGCACAGTATTGTGTAGTGTTGGGCCGAGCAACTAGGATCCCTCTGTTTTGAAAGGGTCTGAGACCAACTACTGACCCTTGTCTCCACCATCACAAACCTGACGGGCACTGCCCCCAGATAGGTGGTGAGGTCATAGTTAACGTTATTATTTATATCCATTTGTTATTTACGTTACATCCATTTAGCCAACATGGTCAGTTTACAGGCTACAGCTTCTCTTGTGTGACGGAAATAATGTTTAAATGAAACCAACAGTTTGTCAATGTTTTAGTGTTTCAAAGTGGCGTGAGAAATACTGGGCTTAACATGACTCATATTGCCTATAAGATAATGGCTGACATTCGTAGTGCAAAAGTCTTCTGCAACGTGCCCAAATATTTGAATAAACTTTTCTTCAACTATGTGCGTTATGAAGAGACAATTGTTAAAGTATTGCTCAGTTTACTGAACTCAAGTTAAATAATTGCCTACTCATACCATACATTGTTTTTATTTGATTTGATTTATTTAACTAGGCAAGTCAGTTAAGAACAAATTCTTATTTACAATGATGGCCTACCCTAAACCGGACGACGCTGGGCCTGTTGTGGTTGGGATACAGCCTGGCAATGAACCAGGGTCTGTAGTGACGCCTCTAGCACTGAGACACAGTGCCTTAGACCGCTACTCCACTTGAAAAATGTTTCAAATTAAATCATACTGCAAGATTATAATGAGGTTTACGGTCATTTTTGCACTTTTGCACATTGCTTTTTCACAACAAAAATGTTGCCCAAGGTGTTATGTTCATAGAACTAGAATCTAGATTGTATTTACATGGTTATGTTACAGTTAATGGGCATTATGATTGCCACTCATTGTTTTTATATACTTCATGGTCTGCTCTTATCACAAGTAGGTTGTCCTGATGAATTTTAAGCATAGAACCTACAATATTTCATACACTTGAACTTTATATGGCTTGGCATGTACTGTATTTCTCTATAGTTGACATAGGTGACATTTGCAGTTATTTGTGTATTTCACCTACCAAAAGAAGTAAACAAGTGCTTTTTGACATTCTCTTTTTTATCATTGCCCCCCCACACACACACACACAGGGATCAGGCCTGAGTGCTGCTGCATAGCGAGCTCAGGCAACTTGGTGAAGGAGGTGGTTCATGCTGCCATTAGCATCAGAATAGCAACATATTCCTGCCGTGAGTCAACATTAGTTAATTTCAGAATCGAGGGGTTGAAGGCAGGCCAAGAAACTATAGTTCTCTCCTCTGAATAAGTGTTCTGGGTCCTAATAGTGTCTGTGCCTCTTGCACCGGGCTTGCGTGTGTGGTCCACCCTCATTGTGGAGTGAATTAACTACAACTGTTCTGTATCTCTATGGAATGTATGGTGGCTCACAAACAGGTCTCAAGGACTGTCAGCGGCTTTGTCGGCAAAAGTACACAGCATATGTCGCTCTCCCCAAATGTCGCTCTCCCCTTGCGTTTGTCTTCACATACACATGGCTATCACATGTTGTACTTGTGTCAATGAGGGGGTAGGTACTTGGCAACGAATAGGGTACATAACTAATGTACTGCATTTGTCCCAGCTTCATGCCTTTTACTGTAAGGACATAATTACATCTGATGATGAAGTACTGATGAAGACTGCAGACTATAAAATTTGAAGAATTGGTAACCAAGAGTAGTACTGTGTTCTTTGTACATACATGTCTATTTTAATAGTCTGCTATTTAATAGTTGAAAATGTTATCACATTCCCCTTTTACACCACAGCTCTTGTCCATCACATTTGGTCTGTGTGTGTGAGAGAGAGAGAGGACTGTGTCTCTGCAATACACTGCCCAATCCACCAGACCTCCAGCTGGGTCCACAGAGGAGAGGGGTCCCATAGTCTGGCCTCCATATGCTGGGGCTCTCGACCCACGCTGTCAGTGTTAGCCCCAGCACATGGAGGGCAGTCGGGGGGGCCGCCTCCCTACCAGTATTGTGCGGAGGGGACGAGAGCCGAGCGGGGCCCAGCAGGAGAGGAGAGGCCTTTTCTAAAGAGTGAGCCAACTGGAGCTCTCTTTCTCACACCATGCTTTTTCTCTCCCTCCAAATTTCTCCCTCTCCCTCTCTCTCTCTCTCTCCCCCCTTCTTATTCACCCACATCACCTCCTCTCTTTCTTCTATGGGCTGGCAGATTGATACACTCACTGAAATGTGATTTTTGTTCCAGTGTTCTCTGTGAATTGACTTTTCTGAAACCGCCCCGACCCTTCCTTTTTCCCACTAACCTATTCTCAGCTAAATTAAACGGAGCCACACTGCTCTGTTTTGGTACACATCAATAATTTTGTACACATCAATAATTTTTTGGGGGACGGAGTGGGTCACAGCAACTAAGGAATCATGAGGTCATCAAGTCTAATGTGTGTTTACCAACCACCACCAAACCAATCGTGAACTATGAAACTATGGAATCACCATGGGGCATGAAATGCATTCTTCAAGTGTTGGTGTGTTTTTGTGGTGGTTCCTATTCCCATAGAGATCCTATATAATTATATATGTAATTCAATGGTGATTCTTGAATTTCTTTTCTGTAAAAAACTGAGACATTCTTCCTTTTATTAGGTTTGGTTAAAGAGGAGGCTTTTATTTTGATGAAATAACTGGTGTGGATTGGATTGGTTTTAGAGCTTCAATGGTCCAGTAAAGGACAGACCATAAATAGGCTGTGGAGAGTCATTCCTTTAATGAAACAGTTAGAGAGTACTGCTGAGTACAAATATACTGTGTGGATTAACAACACTAGCACATTAGTTTGTTCTGTGGAACACTTTGCCCAGCAACTCACGTCTCGTTTCAAGTTTGGCCTACACATGGTTTACACCATCCAACAAAATGCTTATTGCACGTTCCTTCTCTTCAACGCAACAACAATGAGAAATAATAAAGTATAAGCAATACGAATATAAAGTAAATGTCTCAGTAGAATAGAATAAACATTTTAACATAAGTATAATTCAGGCACAATTTATAGTACAATACTTACACATCTGAGAACGGGGGGATTGGGGGACTTTTTTTTATTTTTATTTTTTATTTCACCTTTATTTAACCAGGTAGGTCAGTTGAGAACAAGTTCTCATTTGCAACTGCGACCTGGCCAAGACAAATCAAAGCAGTGCGACAAAAACAAAACAGAGTAACACAGTAAACAAACATAGTCAAAAACACAATAGAAAATCTATATACAGAGTGCAAAGTGTAGTGCAAAATGCAGTAAGGTTAGGAGGTAGGACAATAAATAGACCATAGTGGTGAAATAAATTACAGATTATCATCATTAACACAGGAATGAAGGATGGGCAAATTATGATGTGCAAATAGACATACTGGAGTGCAAGATTTGTGAAAACAACAAAAATAAATATGGGGATGAGGTAGTAGTGTGGGCTATTTACAGAAGGGCTATATACAGGTGCAGTGATCGATAAGCAGCTTTGACAACTGATGCTTAAAGTTATTGAGGGAGATAGGAACCTCTAGCTTCAATGATTTTTGCAATTCGTTCCAGTCATTGGCAGCAGCGAACTGGAAGGAATGGCGGCCAAAGGAGGTGTTGGCTAGTGAGATATACCTGCTGGAGCGCATGCGGACAAGTGTTGAACTGTACTAACCACCTGTTCTCCGCAACTTAGCACACACACACACACACACACACACACACACACACACACACACACACACACACACACACACACACACACACACACACACACACACACACACACACACACACACACACACACACACACACACACACACACACACACACACGACACACGTCACAATTGCTGCTACCAGATTCTTATTTACTATTGCTAATACTGCACTATTTAAAGTGTTCAGCAGTCTGATGGCTTGTAGATAGAAACGGTCTCTGAGCCGGTTGGTATCAGACCTCATGCTCCGACACGGTCTGCCCGACGGTAAGGGAGTGAACAGCTCGTGGCTGGGGTTATCTTTGATAATGCTGCGGGACTTCCTGTACACTGTACATATAACAGAGTTAATAGTTTTTAAAACAAATATATAGATCAAAAAGATTTACAGTATTTGTGTATTCTAATGGTAGGCAACAATAGTGTAACTACATTTTGTATGTATACAATATCATATAGCATTGACTCCAGCAAGGCTATGGTGGATTTTGTATATTATTATGAATTGTGTATTAATGATATACTATAATTTTCTATTATATTATAAATTATTAAACTGCTAAAAAGTTTGTCTATAATAGTTGTTAGTATCATGCAACGATGTGTAGCTGTGTTGTACCTAAACTGTAGCCACTCATATCATATCATCATCATCATCATCATCATCATCATCATAATGTAAATACACTTTTACCAATTACTTATAAAGAGGGACACACTTGATTGACCTTAAACCTCATTGGTTGTAGACACGTTATTATTAATTGTCTGAGCCAAACAAGCACATTATGGAAATTAAGCATAGATCAAACTGTGTAAAATGACTGAATGGCCAGGGGTGGAATTGGTGATAATAAAAGTGCTGTTTAAGTAGCTTAAATCCAGGTGATTTTACAGACTGATGTTTTTCTAAACTGTATATTGAGGACATATTGGCTGACACTATAAAATAGACATTTGTATCTGTAATTTATATATGACTATGACAGTGATGGTATGGTACTATGGAACTATTGGCACAATTTTAAATAACTGTTTGTCATAAAACCCAGTTGTTGAATGGGGAGATAATATCGCAGAGGTTTTATTAATTTTCAAGTCTGCTCTGACCGTGTTCCTCTGCTGCCCTCTACTGTTGTTGTTCTGAACTACAAGTAGCGTGACACAGATCAAGGGTTTTATCTCAATTCATATGACTCCAACAATTAAAACAAGTTTAAACACTTCACTTAAAATCAACACTTCATCACTTCAAAATGTACAGATAAACTAACTTGTTTGTAAAGATTAGACATCTTAGTCAAAACAACAATAGATAATTGAGTAGTAACAAATAGGCTATTATTGGGTTTTCCATTTCAGCCCAGCAATAGCACACTTGATTATCAACTCGTTAGTTAAATCAGGTGTGTTCTTGCTGGTCTGAAACAAAACCCTGCACAACCAACAGGGTTGGCCTGCTCCAATTCTAATAGGTTTATGCATTGTGTGTGATGGTTAACTGTATTTTTGTATACAACATTTGCTAACATAGGTAGGCCTACACATATACCCCAGTGCATATAGGATATACCCCTAGTCTCTTTGGACGTTCATTGGGACCTCTTACTTCATGTGAGGACAGAAAACATCACAAAGAAACAGTCTTCAATAAACTCAAATTAGACAGCACTGAATAATATGTTGCTGTTATCTCTGCCCTCGAAGTTTTCCCTGCTAGGGACTGAAACTGGAGAATCTTTTCATAATGGCTTCCCACAAAATGACCAGCCCTATTCCAGTAGCCTACACTCTCCCTTCACTGACAGCCGGAGATGCAATTTCATCCTCTTCCATGGCTGTTATTTACAGATGCATTTGGAGACTGTGTTTTTAATTGACAATGATTACATCAAGATAGCTAGCTGATGACATTTAATTTACTTAGCTAAACAGTCTGTAAAAGTAGCTAGTATCTCACTTGACTTAGCATACAAAGTGGTCTACTTTAGCCAGCTAACGTTAGCTAGCTAGTTAATAATACATCTTTTTTTTTTTAAATATATAAATAAATGTATTTACTTACTTGAATAGGTCCACCCACTTCCTTCGTTTTCCAAAAGTATGTTTGTCACAAGAGAATTTAAGAACATGTTGTGACTTTTGACTTGGGCTGCGTTTAGATATATATATTTTTTGTATAGCTCTGTACATCATGTGATGTGAAAAGATCTGTGTAAACGTGTAAATGTGATAAAAAAAAATACTTTTTCTCAGGTGATGGCATGAGCCTACATGACGGGTACACGTTTTCCCAGCTTTGACAAAGACCAGGATGGCGTCTCAGGAAAAAAAAACGCTGGTTTACAAATTGTTTCTATGTCAACCCTAATGGCCTGCACACCTGGTGTAGTGGTGTGGCTCAGTTCCATGGAGTGCTGTGGCTCCCCGGGAAAGGTAGCTCCTTCTCACAGAAGGCCATAGCAATAAAGGTGAGCCGTGTATCCATAGTTACGGTGTCCTAGACGCCCTCACATGGTCAGTATGTTTGATGACTTTCTTTCTGTTTGTCATTAAATTGTATTGGATTTCAATGCAGTGAAAACATACCTGACCTTCAATTCTATACAATGTAGACCTGAATAACTCTCTTGCCTGGTACCTACCTGCCTGCCTGCCTACCATCTATCTATCTATCGATCAAGGGGTGTTCTAAAGTTATACTGCTTGTTAATATTCAATTAAAACCACTTAATCTATTAAACAAATTATACTGTTAAAATTGTTAAAAACAATTGTCATTAGTTATTTTTGCACTGTTGTTGTCTTTTGAGTATGAGGTCATATTGAGGGAGTAATAGTAGAATATCAAGGTCAATTTAATTTAAATTCCAGTCAATTCAGACCGTAAACGGTATTCCGTTGAAAAGCATTGAAGAGAATTGGAATTGGAATGGAATTGACCCCAACCCTGTAGAATAGGCCTACTAGCAGCACCCCACCCTCATTCGATTCGATACAATTTCACCTTTGAGGACTACCAGTGAAGAAACCACCACAGAATCTGTATTCACAAAGAGTCTCAGAGTAGGAGTGCTAATCTACACATTGCCTGTCCGTTGAACATATATATATCTAAGTTAGGAATGTAGGCTAAAATATATTTTGCCCTTTCCAGTGTAGGCTGGCAATCAATTCTAAGAATTCATGTTGACTTGGTGTGTAGTTGTTGTAGCTCTTTTTGGAAGCAGGACATATATGTCATGTGGAGAGCCACCAGGAGATGGTGACAGAAGAATGTAGACCACCTTGGCTTCATACAGCACTTGACTAACTGTATCTTCGTCCCATGCCTGTCTGTGCTCCCACACCATACGTACAGTCAGAGGGATTTGCTAATGTCCATACAGATCTGGGAGAAGGCTAAGTAAATGTATAGCATCTGTAGAATAGTTGTACTTGACTCCCCTCTGCTATCCCTGGCTCTATATAGAGCAAATGCAGTCTATGGGCATTTGCACTTAGACTGCATGAGATGATGAATATGAGCTTGAAAATCATTTGAATTCCTCTTTAAATGTAGTCTAAAGCTTTACTTCTGGTTTGAGTTATATTTTGCAGCACAGATACTACAATCCCAAAATTGCTTTATTGAAAACCGCAGCAATTTTCCCTCCATTTCGCTGAGGAACTGTAACTTCATACAGTGTACAACATGTAGAACAAGGCATATGGACTAAAGCCTATTGACCTGTGTGTATGACTGTGCACGTCGTCACCACTGGGTGCTAATTTTCTAAATACTGTGGAACATTTCATTCAGATCAACATTATCCTGAATTGTTTCCTATTTTTAAATCAACTGTGTCATAGGAGTCTGTGTAGTGCAACGGTGGCAGCAAAGAGAACAAATGGATCATATGTGTGTGTAGCCTATTGTTTTTGGAGAAGCCAATGAGCAGGACGACTTCAATGACATTACTCCAAAGTACAACAAATTCTATGAACGAAAAGCAAATCTCAATGTGAAAACCTTCCAATGAGGTACTACGATATCGTGAGAGCATAAGGGCAACATGATTGTATTGGTGACGTGAACACATATACATACACACAACGTACAGGCAATGTACAGACAAATACACACAACAGTTAAGCATGGTACATGATTTTCAATAATTGAACTGCATTTTACAGTAAATAATGCCGTGTAGCAGAGTCAACCCCGTAGCGTGAAGTGTAGCAGAGTCAATCCCGTAGCGTGAAGTGTAGCAGAGTCAATCCCGTAGATTGAAGTGTAACAGAGTCAATCCTATGACGTCAAGTGTAGTGTGTTATGTGAACTCCATTGTCTCATCAATGTCTGCGATTAGACAACTGTACATAAATGGAATCTCTAGTAAATAATACCCGGGCGCTGACACGGTATACCTTCTCTGGTGACACTTACAGGTATTTAGTTCATCAAGTCCCTGCCATTGCACTCCCATCTCTGTATAAACAGTCTATTGTTTTGAGACTGTGTCAGTTCATTTTCGAGCTCTGTGACCTCTAGAGGTGACCAGTAAGCCCAAGCTGGGGGTCAGTCAGTAGGGGGTGCTATACTGGAAGAGGAGTGATTTCTGTTGGGACGGCTGTGGAGACGTGAGGACCCTCCTGCAGACGAGAAGACAGAGAGAGAAGAGAGAGAGAAGAGAGAGAGAGAAGACAGAGAGAGAAGACAGAGAGAGAAGAGAGAGAAGACAGAGAGAGAAGACAGAACATTCTTTGCTTTCGACAGAATTCCTATAAAACAGCTTTCACTATCATTTTAGACATTTCTTATTTTATGTTATTTTATTCATATATTTTATTTATTTATATATTATTATTATTATATTTTTTATTTCCTCCTGCTTGATTTTTGTCTCCTTTATTTGTATTGTTTTATTGTAAAGTGTGTTCCGAGTTTGATTTGATCTTAAATGTCTCTGTGTTTTTATCAGTGTGATATTTCTCCTAGTCATGCAGTTCTTAGTCTAGCATGTACTACAGTACCCATAATTATTATTATATATAATTATATAATTTTAACCATTATTTAACTAGGCAAGTCAGTTAAGAACAAATTCTTATTTACAATGACGGCCTACACCGGCCAAACCCGGACGACGCTGGGCCAATTGTGCGGCGCCCTAAGGGTCTCCCAATCACGGCCGGTTGTGATACAGCCTGGATTCGAACCAGGGTGTCTGTAGCGACACCTCTAGCACTGAGATGCAGTGACTTAGAACGCTGCACCACTCAGGAGTCCTGCTCTGCTCTGACCCATCTGTGCCTGCTCTGTCCCGTCACCTTATTAATACACATACGTACGTACCTTCCTGACAGGTGGGTCCTATCCAGCCCTGTAGACAGGTGCAGCGGCCGTTCCGTGGATCACACCGCGCCCCGTTCCTACACTCACAGCTCTCAGAACAGTCCGGGCCGTAACGGTTCACTGGACAATCTGGACACAACCCAGACAAGGAAACAAGAAGTGTGACAACACTTTTAGATTGTAGTGTTGTCTGGCATGGTTGAATCTTTACATTGACGCTATGTCTAACTGCATAGATGTTAATGGGAGACTAAGTGAACATTTGAAGTGGAAGTTAGGAGTCGTCCCATAGTCGTTTGACAAATGATGATAAATCACAAGACTTAGATATTAGATAAATAAAAAGAAAACAGCTACTTGTGTCACAGTGCGTTCCCATCTTCCCTGGGGGGCACAGACAGCGGCCGGTCATGGGGTCACATGGGGTGTCCCCCTCGCAATCACATGACTGGTTGCAGCCCACCCCGAAACGACGCTGCTCACACTCTGTGAAAGGGAATGAGAGGGAGGGGGAGCATTCAGGGCACATATGGAGATGAGAATGGATAGTCCCCATCCTTCAGCATTGTATGACTGGGGCATGAAACAGTCCCACTTTATCAGCAATTGTATCTAATAAATCGCAGCATAATCCTTATTTCTGACTGTTAAACTGCTTTTCACCTTTCTCACAGCGGTATCCATGGTAACCAGGAGGGCAGAGACAGTGCCCTGTGCTTGGGTCACAGGGGGCGAGGCCTCTGCACTTACACTGGCGTTGACAGCGGTGGCCATGGAAACCAGCAGGGCAGGCTAGACAGAACATTAGAACATCAGACAGAAAAGTAGAACTTTAGAACATCTAACAGAACATAGGAACAACAGAACATCAGACAGACTGAATGGCCCTGCCTCACCGTGTTCACACAGGTGTCCATAGTATCCCGGGTCACACCGGCACTCTCCTGTCACTCTGTCACACGTCCCGTTGTTATGACAATTACAGCGCAGTTTGCAGTTGGCCCCGTAGCTCCCTGATGGGCACTCTGAATGACCAACGACACACGACACACACAACACCTTGTTATGGATAAGAAATGGAATGGTGTCATGGTCTCATGATATCAGGGGAGTCTTCACATCAATTCACAAAAAATAACTATGAAGAGAATGGGAAATGTGAGCTGGTGACATGGTTGTCACGACCTGGGTTTAAATACTATTTGAAATCATTTAAATACTGTGTATGTGCTTGATTGAGCATACCTGACACAATTGAACCAATATAAATGTCCCTGCAAACATCACCTACCTGGAACTCCAGGCTGGCTAAAGCAAATGCACAAAGTAATTGAAATAATTAAAATAGTATTTATAGTCAGGTCACCGGTGTCACAGCTGGGTCCGGTCCAGCCTAGTCCGCAGGTACAACCTCCAGAGACCAGTTCACACACACCACCGTTACTGCAGTTACAGTGCTGGCCACAGTCTTCTCCATACCAGCCCTGGGCACAACCTGACACACACACACACACACAGACACAGACACAGACACAGACACAGACACAGACACACACACACCATAGACTGTCAATAAAACTTGGGTGGATTATTACATTGATGACACTCAATGTGGAGCAAGAATGAACAGATATATGTGTGCATGTTACCCTGTCTACAGTCTTCTCCCCGCTGGCCCGCCTTGCACACACACCTGCCCGTCTCTGGGTCACTCCGTGCCCCCTCGCCACACAGTGCCACCCTGGCACAGTCCTGCCCATAGCGCCCTGACGGGCATGCTGGTAAAAGATATGGGAAAGAGAGGAGACCCTATTAAATGTTATATGATACTGCTTGTGTTATAGGATCAAAAAATACATAAAAATTGCACAATTTTATCACTTTACCTTCTAATGTTGAACTAAATACTCCATATAAATGTATTATATGTAAATGTCCACTCCCACTCCTCCTGTCAGTAGCCTATAGATATGCCCATTACCCTGGCACATGTTGGCACTCACTGGTGTTGCAGTCTGCTCCAATGTACCCCGATGGGCACTGACAGGTTCCCGTGGTGGTCTGGCACACGCCGGCATTCAGACACTGGCACGGGCGTTCACAGTTTGGGCCATACCGTCCCATGTCGCACTCTATCAAGGAAAACACACACAGGACTTAGTTGTGGTAGTAATTATGTTTAGAACATTTCCAACTGGTAAGAGCAACGTTTTTGCTGATCAGGTGATGTCCTAACTAGGGCCAAGAGTCACATTTTAACAGTGGAATTCCTTTGTGAAATTGGTTAAAGAAGTGTGTGTCTGTCTCTGTATGTGTGTGGGCTGCTTGCCTTGATCACAGTTGTTGCCATGATATCCTGGGGCGCAGAAGCAGAGGCCGGTGACAGGGTGGCACAGCTGGTTGGTGCCAGAGCACTGGCACACCTGGTTACAGTTCAGCCCATATGTGCCAGGTTGGCATACTGGCCGAGAAACACACAATACACACTTCAACTCCCATACAACAAAGAGTACAGTAATGCCTACTGTAGAAGTCATAAGAAAACAATATGTATATTTACTGTGGTTTCATTCAGCACCACCATTACATACAATGCATATCTACCTCATAGGCCCTGTTCGAATACTTCAGAAATACATCCTTCCTTCCTACTTTCCTTGAGGTTATCATAGATCTGCGATGGTTGATGTTGAAAGCATACTAGATCTGTGCTTACCTCAAGGAACCAAGGACACATTTCTGAATTATTCAAACATGGCCATAGCATTCTGTCCTTCGTTTCTCTATTATCCTGTCCCTCTGGCACAAGCTTCTAGACTACAGTCGTGGCCAAAAGTTTTGAGAATGACACAAGTATTGGTCTCCACAAAGTTTGCTGCCTCAGTGTTGATGATGGCAATTTGCATATACTCCAGAATGTCATGAGGAGTGATCCGATGAATTGCAATTAATTGCAAAGTCCCTCTTTGCCATGAAAATGAACTTAATACCCAAAAAACATTTCCACTGCATTTCAGCCCTGCCACAAAAGGACCAGCTGCCATCATATCAGTGATTGTCTCGTTAACACAGGTGGGAATGTGTTGACGAGGACAAGGCTGGAGATCACTCTGTCATGCTGATTGAGTCAGAATAACAGACTGAAAGCTTCAAAAGGAGGGTGCTTGAAATCATTGTTCTTAAATGAACCATTTATCGGATCATCAAGAACTTCAAGGAGAGAGGTTCAATTGTTGTGAAGAAGGCGTCAGGGCGCCCAAGAAAGTCCAGCAAGCGCCAGGACCGTCTCCTAAAGTTGATTCAGCTGCGGGATCGGGGCACCACCAGTACAGAGCTTGCTCAGGAATGGCAGCAGGCAGGTGTGAGTGCATCTGCACACACAGTCAGGCAAAGACTTTTGGAGGATGGCCTGGTGTCAAGAAGGGCAGCAAATGTAACGGGGTATTTAGCCCGTCTTGTAGGGGAAATTTGTTAGCGCTGCCCCGGAAGACTGAATAACGAAAGGATCTTAGTCCCCGTTCTCAGTGCTTTTAGTCTCGTTACACACTAAATGTATGCATGTTGTGTCCTACTTTATTGGGATGCACCCTACAGACCGACGAGGGTAGGCTTCAGTTTGAGTAATGTCACAAGATGGCTTCCTGAAGTAAAAGTATATGTGAGACACAGTCTAATATACTCCTCCCTCCCCTGGTCTAATAAAGTAGTTGAGACGCCCCTACTCCTTGACAGCTCTAAACAAAAAAGGTACAATGCAGGTAAGTACGAAAATTAAACTATTTATTTTCTATGTATCTTTTCTTTCTTGTAATCAATTGTTAATTCAGTGTTAATAATCACTAAATAAAAGAAAAGAAAATGTATGGTCTTTGGAGTTCTTTTAAACTCACCACAACACAACCATCTTCAATGTAAAAGCTCTAAACCATTCAGTTGTACCAAAATACCAAAAAAAACCACCTGTAAACAACCCTTAGGATGAGTTCTCAGTTTTCAAATGATCAACTTCAAATGATCAAACAATTACATTTGAAAAAAACAACAACAATGTTATACATAATGCAATTTCGCATCTGGAAGAGCACTTACGTGAAACGTCCCTTTATGTGTTCACTCACAGTTCACTTTAGGTTCTGTAGTTCAACTGAACTCTCACAGCTCACTGTTCATCGGATCAAAATATAAAAAATAAATCAATTGAGAGTTGAAATGCGTTGTCTTGATGTAGCGTGCCTTGAAATTAACTTGATTGCCTAGTTGACTCACTCAAGCTCAGTAAAATGTCCCCAAAGAATTGAATGGATCAAACATGAGTCAAAAAGCAAATGAATCAAACTGAGTTACACCAACTGAGATGTGTCAAACTGAGATGTCGTTGGATGGCAGGGTAACACAAAAGTCTTAAACTCAAATCTTCTCGAAGAAACTATCTTCAGCACCAACTGCAGACAGCAGTTCCCATATTACGTGCAAAACACTCAAATACGCGTGACCAGTCTGGTTGAAACGTTAGTTGGTAAGGCTGGTTCTCAATTAAGATGAAAGGAGTGTAATACACTGCAAAAATTTGAAAAATAACTTCAATCGTCACCAATCAAGCTAAACTTGTACTTTAAATGCACTTACAGTTCTCGTAGTCTTCACAAAGAATTACTGCGTCACTCTAACAGTCCAATGCAACGCAATTCACGTATCAAAACTACACAAAAACTACGAAACGCGGGACACAGCTCACAAAAATCACTTGTTGTCGTCCTTTATTCGACTAAAGCCCCGATTAACTTCCCTTTAAGTTACTTTATCGAACGAACTTCTCGAACACGACACAACTCACTTTTTCTGTGCTACACTCAAACACCGCGCTCTTCTTCTCCTCCTCTCGCAGCCCACACTGAACACCGAAAACCAATCCACCTGTCAAAATAAAAGTCCTCCAACATAATAATAATTTTTAGATAACATCTACCCGTTACACAAAGAAGCCACTTCTCTCCAGGAAAAACATCAGGGACAGACTGATATTCTGCAAAAGGTACAGGGATTGGACTGCTGAGGACTGGGGTAGAGTCATTTTCTCTGATGAATCCCCTTTTCGATTGTTTGGGCCATCCGGAAAACACCTTGTCCGGAGAAGACAAGGTGAGCGCTACCATCAGTCCTGTGTCATGCCAACAGTAAAGCATCCTCAGACCATTCATGTGTGGGGTTGCTTCTCAGCCAAGGGAGTGGGCTCACTCACACTTTTGCCTAAGAACACAGCCATGAATAAAGAATGGTACCAACACATTCTCCGAGAGCAACTTCTCCCAACCATCCAAGAACAGTTTGGTGACGACAAATGCCTTTTCCAGCATGATGGAGCACCTTGCCATAAGGCAAAAGTGATAACTAAGTGAATCGGGGAACAAAACATCGACATTTTGGGTCCATGGCCAGGAAACTCCCCAGACCTTAATCCCATTGAGAACTTGTGGTCGATCCTCAAGAGGCGGGTGGACTACTTCTGACCAACTCCAAGCATTGATTATGCAAGAATGGCCTGCCATCAGTCAGGATGTGGCCCAGAAGTTAATTGACAACATGCCAGGGCGGATTGCAGAGGTCTTGAAAAAGAAGGGTCAACACTGCAATTATTGACTCTTTGCATAAACTGAATGTCATTGTCAATGAAAGCCTTTGACACTTATGGAATACTTGTAATTGTACTTCAGTGTACCATAGTAACTACTGACATAAAGATCTAAGCAAACTTTGTGGAGACCAATACTTGTGTCATTCTCAAAACTTTTGGCCACGACTGTAGACTAGACTAGAGCTCCCTCTTCGGGCACTTACATACACTACAATATATCACCAAACTAATGCTAACTTGTTAGGTTGCTAAACAGCTAATTTTCAATGCATGTGTCTTGCAGAGTCTGTCATTTTGTTAAGTGCAATGCAACACAAAACAAGAAAAACAGTACAATACACAACTATCCTTCCGCTTCCCTAAGTCACTCACTTTTCTCACAACCATTGCCAGTGAATCTAGGGAGACAGACACATTTGCCGGACACATGGTTGCAGGAAGTGCCGTGGGGACAGTTACAGTAGCTCAGACAGTCCTTCATAAAGCGCCTCAGAGTAGGTTTGCTGATGTATGATCAGGTATCCCCTGTCCATGTAATCTTATTGATTATGATCTAAAAGGCAAGACTGATCCTAGATCAGTACTCAGGCCTTACCTCTGTCACACTTGGGACCCCTCCAGCCAGGAGGACACACACACACTCCGCTGACATGGTCACACACATCCCCATGGTTACATTGACACTGTTCCTCACACCCTGGGCCAAACAAGCCAGCCTCACAAGCTGTTTAGGACACAAGTGCACAAAAAACAAAACCATGTTTAATAACTGCTGTCAAAGTTCAACCGCTAGACGGAGCTCTTACCCTTAGCTTGGAGACAAAAGCTTTCTATAGGCTACTACCACCATTACCATTATCAAATATTATATTAAGATGTTGTTGCTGTTGTGATTAAGCATATACAAATACATCCACTGTTTAAAAAAATATTATATTGATTTAAAAACCAAAAGCACCAGAAAGCAATGTACAGGTAGCACACATATGTCTGCACAACATAGACATGATGTATACACGATACTTTGGGAAGATGGAGTGTAGGCATAGTTTGCTTATTGGCAAGACGTCTTGCAGATGTATTTAGAACATTCTATTCTGGTGTCTCGGCGACGTCTACCCAATGTGCAAACGCTCCCTGAACTACATATTACCTAAAGAATTTGATACATCGATATGTTTACGTGGGTGATATAAAAAACATTAGCATTGCAACAAAAAGTACCTGTACTTAGGCTTAGTATAGAATAAAAAGAGCAAGAGACATTTCTTCTTAAAAACTAATTGTTGAATGAAAAGGCAAAAAGAGGGCTATAAAGGGCTTTAAAGTCCGCCTCCTTGAGGTTCCGAGCAAAAAAATCCAGCATGTTAACTTTATCAGGGTTCAATGAAGACTGGACAGAGATGTTTGCTGCTGTGCTGAACACTCTCTCGGTCGCAGTGCTGGTTGTGCAAATGCAGAACACAGTGTGTAGCTCAGGAGGGTAAGAAATCAGAGTTTCAAAGGCTTACAGAAGGAGTTCCCCAGGGCTCAACTCTAGGTCTGTTCCTTTTTAGACTGTATATAAATTATATAGGGAAGACTGTTGACTTTGCACATCTCCATCTGTATGCTGATGACACAATTATTTATTCTAGAGCATCTAATAAGGCTTTTCAGGACTTACAGTTGGCTTTTGGTGTTATTCAAAGGCAGCTTTTCCAATTGAAACTTGTGATTAATGCAAGGAAAGCAAGGTTTATGGTTTTCTCATCCCTGAAAGTAAACAGATGGAGTCACTTGCAAATGTTAACTGGGTCACCTCCTTTAAGTATCTTGGGATTTAGTTAGATGAAAAGCTGTATTATAAACAGCACATTGATAGCTTGACCAATAAACTGAAGTTCAAATTGGTTTTCTATTTCAGGAACAAATCTTGCTTTTCAATGTTTTTTATCAGTGCTGGATTATGGTGATATTGTCTATATGCAGGCCTCAGCAAGTACCTTGAAAATTCTGGACACACTGTATCATGGTGCTTTAATATTTATTACAAATGCTAGCTCACTTACACGTCACTGTGATTTGTTTGCTATGGTGCAATGGACCTCTCTCTCCACCAGGAGGCTAAAGGACTGGTACACTTTTGTGTACAAAGCATTGATAGGACAACTCCCTTTGTATCTCTGTTCTTTACTGACCAGATCAGTCACTCAATACAGTCTTCTTTCACAGTTGCTGCTGTCTTTGTCTGTTCCTAAGGCTAGAATTGAGATGGGGAAACAATCTTTTTCCCATAATGCCCCTTTATCCTGGAACATGCTTCAAAAGATTTTAAAGTTAGGGGAGTTAGTGTCCTTACCTGTTTATAAGACTCTGATCGACAACACTGTTTGTGATAACTGCAGTTGTTTCTAATCTTTAATTGTATCTGTAACTTGTGACAATGTCTTTTGTGTGTCTTTTGTATTTTTCTGTAATATTTTATTTACACGCTGCTATTTCCCTGTTTTGCCTTCTTGCCAGGTCGCCCTCGCAAAATAGGTTTTTAACCTCAATGGGTTTTACCTGGTTAAATAAAGGTGAAATAAAATCAAATGAAAAAACATGTACTTCTTGGCATGTTGAGCCAATAAAGGAAAAGCGAGAGTGGTTATTCCGCCACCATGACAGAAGGTTATCTGATGCGTCCAGTACCTCCTCTTTCAAATAGCGCATCATCTCGATGTCACATTACACTGTCAACGGTGGCGGAGGGAAGCTTAGAGGGCCCATTTCCTTCTTAAGAAGATCCCCTAGATTCCTCTTTTTAGCTGGGGGAGGTGCACAGCCATTGGGAGCACCAGCAGCACCGCTGGCGCCGACTCTGCATGCTGCATGCTCCAACATCTCCCGAAGAAGGCCTAGGGAGTCTTTCGTGTCTCCCAAGTGAACACAATTGCATTTTATCGATGGCAATTTGAATGCAAAGAGATACTGTGACGAGATCCTGAGGCCCATTGGAGTTGAACTATTGAAAGTGTCTTAAATAAACTAGAATGCCATATAACAGATCTCATCTGGTTACTAACAGAATTCATTTCTGTGCTTTTGTCTAGTGTGTTTGACATGTACATTTTTGTCATTTAGCAGACGCTTTTCTCCAGAGCAACTTACAGGAGCAGTTAGGGTTAAGTGCTTTGCTCAAGGGCACATCCACAGATTTTTCACCTAGTCGGCTCAGGGATTCGAACCAGTGACTTTTTGGTTACAGGCCCAATGCTCTTAACTGTTAGGCTACCTACCGCGTGTTCTGTGTGAGTATGGATGGATAGATGGATGGTTGCATGGGTGGGCAGGATGTAATTTGCATAGCGGGCCTAGGCCAATGGGACTCACTGGTGTTGCAATGCGGCCCGACCCAGCCGTCTGGACAGTGGCAGGCACCCGTCAGGTGGTCACATCTCCCCCCGTTAGAACACTGACACTGCTGCTGACACTCCAACCCATGGAAGCCGTCAGGACATGCTGCACACACACACACATTTTTTTTTAAATGTCACCTTTATCTATACAGGTAAGTCAACTTATGACGACCTTAAAACACCTACACAATCCAAAAATATAATGTGGCCATTCTCACATACTAATTAGTTATCCAACACACACACTTACATTTTTCACAGTAGGTGCCAGTCCAACCAGTGAGGCAGGTGCAGGCTCCACTAACATGCTCACAGGCCCCCTCGTTGGCACACTGGCACTTGTGTCTGCAGCCTACGCCAAAGGAGCCTTCTGGGCACTCTGTGACAGTGCCCGGGCAGAGAGAGAGAGAGAGAGAGAGCTCAGTGCGAAACTAAAACACTTTTCCCTGCTAGTGACTTTGTAAAGGCATTGCCCGCAACCCAGCTAGTGTATGTAGAGCTACACACAAAACGACACACACACACACATGAACGTGCACAAGCATACACACACACAAGGAGATATACTGAATGTGTTTACTCTGTTGGCAGCGTGGTCCTGTGTAGCCCGCCTCACAGTGACACTGACCCGTGATGAGGTCACAGCTGCCATCGCTGCCCGGGCACTCACACATGTTGGCACAGTCCGCCCCCCTGCGCCCGGCATCACATGCTGCCATGGAGACAGAGGTCAGAGGTCAACACAAGGTCATGACCCCCACAACTCATATATGTCATATTTTTTCACATCTTTTCACTAAAACAGTCATGATCAAAAAGCTATTATTACAAGCTGTATTGGTAGCAGACCTGGGTTCAACTACTTTAGCCTGGTTTGCTTTAGCCTGGTTTGCTTTAGCCTGGTTTGCTTTAGCCTGCCTGGAGTGCAAGATGGGCGAGGTTTTGCCATTTTGTTCTATTGGTTTCGTTGAGACAAGGAATCAATCCCAGATTTCAATAGTATTTTATTTGAACCCAGGTCTATGTGGTAGGGCGGACCATAAAGTACTCCAGCGATGATTGTGGGTCACACAATCAATCATCCTTACTTACCTCTACTGCAGCTGGGTCCAGTCCATCCTTCAGGACAGGAACAGTGGCCCGTCATGGGGTGGCAGAGCCCACCGTTATCACACAGACAGCGTAGCTGACAACCCAGGCCAAATCTACCCACTGGGCAGGCTACGAAAGAGAGATAGCATGCTCAATAATCTTAAGTATGAGGAGTGTGTGTGTGTGTGTGTGCGCAGGTGCATTTCTCACTGCTCTGACACAGGGTGCCCATGTATCCAGGTTGACAGCAACACACTCCATTGTGTTTGTCACACACTCCCCTGTTCTGACAGTGGGGACAGGAGCCTGAGCAGCCCACACCCCAACGACCCTCCTCACATTCTAACAGACATAAGGGGAGGGATGGAGAGAGAGAGAGAGAGAGAGAGAGAGATGTTTTTTGTGAATGTGAATGAAAGGTTCTATTCTTCATATGGGGCTAAAACTATTCAGCATTATTATTCTAACCAGTGTTCCATGACTCAAGAATGAACAGAGTACTGATTAGCATATGGCTTCTTTGCCATTTGGGACACATCCACTGTGGAACTTAAAGGTCCAATGCAGCCGTTTTTATCTCAAATAAATTGTCAAAAATAGCTTCTTAGCAAAAAGCAATTTTTCAAGCAAAAATCTAGCTAGGACTGTCTGGGAGTGGTTTGAGTGGGGAGGGGGAAATTTGCGGTAATTGGCATTTCTTATTGGCCTATCAACAAATTTACCGCAGGGCGATGTCACCATGGAAGGCCAAAACTCCCTCCCACCAAAACAGGCTGAAATTTCAGGCAGTCTTTTCAAACAGCTTTTACACTAAAATGGCATTGTCATCATTTTCAAATGTCACAGTATTATTCCAACTTCATAGTGTGGAAATATACACAAAACACAGGAAAATCATTTTTTTTGACTGCACTGTACACTCTCTTCACTGCCAGGCTCAATTCCAATGAGCTCGTGTTCACAACAATATCCAGAAGAAGCTCAAACGGACCAGAATGGAAACCCATTAAAGATGGAATCACAACATGTTTTCTGGGTTGTTATACTATGGTTAGAAGTTGGAGAGAGATGTGTGCGATCACATTGTTGAATATAACAGACGTACTGCTCTGGCCAGCCCATCTTGATTTGAAGAGAGCTTTTAAAGAGGTCCGACCATGGCCAAAACTGCGGCACAGGGATTTTTCCATGGCAGGATGCCAGGAGGATATTCCTATGGGATTTGTCATTATGCCCGGCCAGCCAGAAGAGGATGGGCTCCAGTTCTAGGAGGACTGGCTCCTAGAGTTGTCCTTGTTTTTCAAACGCCTTGGAGGTTGAGGTGTTTTATTCAGTGACAGCTTTATTTTTTGTACACTCTTTGAAAAAAATGGTTCTTCGGCTGTCACTTTTTGGTTCCAGGCAGAACTATTTTGGGTTCCATGTAGAACCCTCTGTGTAAAGGGTTCTACATGGGACTCAAAAAGGTTCTGCCTGGAACCAAAAAGGTTCTGCTTGTAACCAAAAAGGGTTCTTCAAAGGATTCTCCTATGGGGACAGCCAAAGAACCCTTTTAGGTTCTAGATAGCACCTTTACTTCTAAGAGTGTACAGTTCATATTCTACATATCTAGTGCCAGAATAATGTCTTTGGATGTTTGCCTAGTATCTGATGAAGGCCATGGCACTGACGGCCCAAACGTCATGATATGAATTTAAAGTAGATAATAAAATCTCATGTTTTTATGATAGAGAGTCACGACTTTTCCTTCCTGATGTTTGTGCAGTACGCGTATATAAAAACAACAACCTCCACCCACCATCCGAGTTCCTCTTCCCCCATGGCCCAACATGGCACGCCCTATAAGCATGTTGCCTCCCTTACCAGTCTCACAGTGCTGTCCCTTCGTCCCAGCAAGACAATGACACTGTCCTGTCACCTTGTCACATGGGGAGCCAGAGCAGTGGCACGATTGGTTACATCCATCCCCGTAGCGACCCTCTGGACAGTCTATGAAAGAGGACACACACATTTATGATTTATTGACAGCTAGTATGATATAAAGAGGAGGGGGGGGGGGGGGGGGAGAGAGATCAAGAAACACAAATCAATAAATGTGTATTTGTCACATGCTCTGAATACAACAGGTGTAGACCTTACCATGAAATGCTTACATACACTTAGGTTGAAGTCATTAAAAACTCATTTTTCAACCACTCCACAGATTTCATGTTAACAAACTGTGGGTTTGGCAAGTCGGTTAGGACATCTACTTTGTGTATGACACAAATAATTATTTCAACAATTGTTTACAACAAAAGTTTTTCACTTATAATTGACTATATCACAATTCCAGTGGATCAGAAGCTTCTTTTCTGTTCTGTTTTCTGGTAAGGAGCCCGTAAAACACACAAAATAGCACAGTTGGTGAGGAGCCCGTAAAACACACAGAACAGCACAGTTGGTTAGGAGCCCGTAAAACACACAGAATAGCACAGTTGGTGAGGAGCCCATAAAACACACAGAACAGCACAGTTGGTTAGGAGGCCATAAAACATCAGCCATCCCCTCAGGTGCCTTTCTCTGAGACCCTGTACTCGTTTACAGAGTGAGGGTATCCTTCCCATCCGGAGCACCCAGAGTATCCAAATGAAAATGGAGGGGAAAGGTTGCAAAAACATATCACATCTAAAAATGAAAAAAAATTAAAATAGCAAAGGATATTTACGAGCAAATAGGCAGAGTAAGTGCAGTTTCATAGTGCCAGTGCTAAGTGCAATTAGACCAAAATGTTGTTAAGTTACAGTATTGTATTTGGAATAAAAGAGAACTTGGCCCTATTTTTAGGTGGTCTGTACCTGCAACCAGAGGGAAGGAGCTACATTCATTACACAATGACCATCCTATTAGCCAGACACCACAGTGGGAAAGAGAGAGGGATAAGTAAAAAGATGGAGGGATGGATGGATGGAGGAAGCAGACCCAACGGACAGCCCCGGTTCCCAGAACATCACCCTCGGAGGTATCCGAGGTTAACAAGCATAGCCCCACACGTTCACACAGCTGCTTGTCAGTGTGAACCCACCCACCCACCCACCCACAACCCAGTAGGGGAGACCGGGGCTGAAACTCACAGGTTGGCTCATAACTAGGGTGCTGCATGTCAGTTGATGTGGGGGGTGCTGTGAGCGCTGCTTTTTTCCACTGTCAAAATGTCACCCTTTAATGAACACATCTGCTCTGACCTAATGGCTCCAATACAGGGGTCTCCAACTCCTGTCCTTGGGGAGCTACAGGCTGTGCAGGCTTTTGTTCCACCCCAGCACTAACACACGTTTCAAATAGTCAAGGTTCTGACGTGCAGCTAGTAGAGGTATTTCTTCAGTCTGGACCTTGATTAAGTGAATAGGGCCTTATAAAACCGGTTGTATTTTTTGTCTAATTCCGTTTGGTGTTTTTCCAAATTCAGTTTTCTCCATTATGTGTTTCCAGGTTTCAGGTATTCACTCTCAAAATCATTTTTGTTTTTTATATTTAAAAAAAATCACAAAAATTACTAATGGCCCAGTGTAGTCAAAAACGTGATATACCTGTGTTTTATATAGATTTCATTTTGTAGATCTGTTTGAAAAGACTCCTTGTTTTTGGCCTTCTATGGTGTTTTGGCCTTCTATGGTGATATCCCCATGCAGTAAATTTGTTAAATGGACCAATAAGAAAGAGTTCCAAACCTCTCTGCCAATACCAGCTAGTTTTCAGTTTCCCCCTCCCCACTCAGACCACTCCCAGACAGTCTTAGCAAAATGATTGCTTGAGAAATTGCTCAGAGCTAAGAAGCTATTTGTGTTTCTTTTTGACAATTTTAATTGAAAACAATCACAGTAAGGTTTCACAGTAATTGATACCAAAAAATTATTTCATATGGAGATAAAAATGTCTGCCACATCAGTAGACCACTTTTGAAGAAATGCAAGTACGCACCAGCAAGACCGTTGTTTGGTTAGCGATGTTTCTGCTACTTTGTAGTTAACATTTAATGGAGAAGGTAATAAAGTACTATTCTGCACTGTACCCACCTAGGTCACAGTGGTCCCCATGTAAGCCAGGTGGGCATTGGCGCAGACACTCCCCTGTCACATGATCACAGGGAACCCCTGATGGACACTGACATGTCCTCTTGCAGGACAGGCCATAGTGTCCTCTATTACACTCTAGAGGAGAGGAGCATAAGTGGGTTAAAGGGTACTGGTTACACATTTAGGGCCAGTTTCCTGGGCCCAGATCAAGCCAGATATAACCCCATTCCTTGACACGTGTGTGTTTTGTTTGTGTGTGTGTGTGTGTGTGTGTGTGTGTGTGTGTGTGTGTGTGTGTGTGTGTGTGTGTGTGTGTGTGTGTGTGTGTGTGTGTGTGTGTGTGTGTGTGTGTGTGTGTGTGTGCGTGCGTGCATGCACATACGTATATGTTCAGTGCCTTCGGAAAGTATTCAGACCCCTTGACTTTTTACCTCATCAAGCTACACACAAAACCCCATAATGACACAATACCCCATAATGACACAATACCCCATAATGACACAATACCCCATAATGACACAATACCCCATAATGACAAAGCAAAAACTGTTTTTTAGAAATGTTTGCTAATTTATTAAATATAAAAAACAAATATACATTTACATAAGTATTCAGACCCTTTACTCATTCCTTTGTTGAAGCACCTTTGGCAACGATTACAGCCTCATGTCTTCTTGTGTATGACACTACAAGCTTGGCACACCTGTATTTGGGGAGTTGCTCCCATTCTTCTCTGCAGATCCTCTCAAGCTCTGTCAGGTTGGATGGGGAGAGTTGCTGTACAGCTATTTTCAGGTCTCTCCAGATATGTTAGATCAGGTTTAAGTCAAAGCTCTGGCTGGGCCACTCAAGGATATTCAGAGACTTGTCCCAAAGCCCCTCTTGGCCAAAGAGTTTCATCAGACCAGAGAATCTGGTTTCTCATGGTCTGAGAGTCTTTAGGTGCCTTTTGGTAAACTCCAAGCGGTCTGGCATGTGCCTTTTATTGATAATTGATCTGGCCACACTATCATAAAGGCCTGATTGGTGGAGTGCTACAGAGATGGTTGTCTTTCTGGAAGAGTTCCACAGAGGAACTCTAGAGCTCTGTCAGAGTGAACATCGGGTTCTTGGTCACCTCCCTGACCAAGGGCCTTCTCCCCGATTGCTTAGCTTGGCCGGGCGGCCAGCTCTAGGAAGAGTCTTGGTGGTTTGAAACTTCTTGTAAGAATAATGCAGGCCACTGTGTTCTTGGGGACCTTTAATGCTGCAAATTATTTTTGGTACCCTTCCCCAGACCTGTACCTCGACACAATCGTGTCTCTGCGCTCTACGGACAATTCCTTCGACCTCATGGCTTAGTTTTTGCTCTGACATGCACTGTCAACTGTGGGACCTTTTAAAGACAGGTGTGTGCCTTTCCAAATCATGTCCAATCAATTGAATTTACCACAGGTGGACTCCAATCAAGTTGTAGAAACATCTCAAGAAAGATCAATGGAAACAGGATGCACCTGAGCTCAATTTCGAGTCTCATAGCAAAGGGTCTGAATACTTTTTAATTTGTAATACATTTGCAAAAATGTCAAAAAACCTGTTTTCGCTTTGTCATTCTGGGGTATTGTGTGTAGATTACTGAGGATAATTATTGTTTTTATACATTTTAGAATAGGGCTGTAAAGTCAAGGGGTCTGAATACTTGCCGAAGGCACTGTATTTGTGCATGCACGTGTACGTTTGTGTGTGTGTACACTCATGTGTGTGCAGAACATCTTCTGGACCACTGACCCTCCTGGCAGTTCTTGCCCTGGTAGCCTGGTTTGCAGACACAGGAGCCATGGCGGCGATGGCACTCTAGGGTGTTCTGTTGGACACACTGGCACTCCTCCGAGCAGCCAGGGCCGTACGCCCACTTAGGACACGCTGGGGAGAGACGGCACACCAAGGGTTAAACAGGACTGCAGGCCTGATAGGATACACATTAAGACTGCCCGACTGTGTACATGGTAGTGCATGGGAAGAGAGGTGCAGGGCCCATATTCATTAATATGGATTTCATCTTATATTGATTATTGTCCAATCACATGGACAATATGAACACGTTTTGCTCTTCATTGTAATCAGAAGGCGTATAATAATACTATGCATCTCTCTTGGCTAAGAGTTGAGGAAAGACTAACAATCACTTCTTGTTTTTATAACAAAACATTCATGTTGGAAATTCCAAATTGTTTGCTTTCACACAGCACTAACACACACACACGTACCCCACCACACATGCCACCAGGGGTCTTTTCACAGTCCACAGGTACAGAACAAATTCAAGGAAACTAACAGTATTATACAGATTCCTGAGAGCATGGAACTCCATTTCATCTCATATAGAGCAAGTGAACAGCAAACCTGGTTTAAAAAAACAAATAAAGCAACACCTCACGACACAACGCCTCTCCCCCATGTGACCTACTTGTTGTGTGCTTGTACTGACATGTACACTACCTGTCAAAAGCTTTAGAACACTATTTTCTATATTGTAGAATAATAGTGAAGACATCAAAACTATGAAATAACACATCTGGAATCATGTAGTAACCAAAGAATTGAAATATCAAAATATATTTTATATTTGAGATTCTTCAAAAAGCCACCCTTTGCCTTGATGACAGCTTTAGACAGTCTTGGCATTCTCTCAACCAGCTTCATGACGTAGTCACCTCGAATGCATTTCAATTAACAGGTGTGCCTTCTTAAAAGTTAATTTGTGGAATTTATTTCCTTCTTAATGCGTTTGAGCCAAGGTAGGGGTGGTATACAGAAGATAGCCCTATTTGGTAAAAGACCAGTCCATATTACGGCAAGAACAGCTAAAAATAAGCAAAGAGAAAATGACAGTCCATCATTACTTTAAGACATGGTCAGTCAATACAGAACATTTCAAGAACTTTGAAACGTTCTTCATGCGCAGTCGCAAATACCATCAAGCACTATGATGAAACTGGCTCTCATGAGGACCGCCACAGGACTGGAAGACCCAGAGTTACCTCTGCTGCAGACGATAAGTTCATTAGAGTTACCAGCCTCAGAAATTGCAGGCCAAATAAATGCTTCACAGAGTTCAAGTAACAGACACATCTCAACATCAACTGTTCAGAGGAGACTGTGTCAATCAGGCCTTCATGGTTGAATTGCTGCAAATAAACCACTACTAAAGGACAGCCAATAAGAAGAAGAGACTTGCTTGGGCCAAGAAATACGAGGAATGAACATTAGACAAGTGGAAATTTGTCCTTTGGTCTAGAGTCCAAATTGGAGATGGTTCTAACCGCTATGTCTTTGTGAGACGCGGTGTGGGTGAACGGATGATGTCCGCATGTGTATTTCCCACCGTAAAGCATGGAGGATGAGGTGTTATGGTGTCGGGGTGCTTTGCTGGTGACACTGTCTGTGATTTATTTAGAATTCAAGGCCCACTTAACCAGCATGGCTACCACAGCATTCTGCAGTGATACGCCATCCCATCTGGTTTGGGCTTAGTGGGACTATCATTATCAATATCAATATATATATATACAGTGGGGAGAACAAGTATTTGATACACTGCCGATTTTGCAGGTTTTCCCACTTACAAAGCATGTAGAAGTCTGTAATTTTTATCATAGGTGCTCTTCAACTGTGAGTGACGGAATCTAAAACAAAAATACAGACAATCACATTGTATGGTTTTTAAGTAATTCATTTGCATTTTATTGCATGACATAAGTATTTGATACATCAGAAAAGCAGAACTTAATATTTGGTACAGAAACCTTTGTTTGCAATTACAAAGATCATATGTTTCCTGTAGTTCTTGACCAGGTTTGCACACACTGCAGCAGGGATTTTGGCCCACTCCTCCATCCAGATCCTTCAGGTTTCGGGGCTGTCGCTGGGCAATACGGACTTTCAGCTCCCTCCAAAGATTTTCTATTGGGTTCAGATCTGGAGACTGGCTAGGCCACTCCAGGACCTTGAGATGCTTCTTACGGAGCCACTCCTTAGTTGCCCTGGCTGTGTGTTTCGGATCGTTGTCATGCTGGAAGACCCAGCCACGACCCATCTTCAATGCTCTTACTGAGGGAAGGAGGTTGTTGGCCAAGATCTCGCGATACATGGCCCTATCCATCCTACCCTCAATACGGTGCAGTCGTCCTGTCCCCTTTGCAGAAAAGCATCCCCAAAGAATGATGTTTCCACCTCCATGCTTCACGGTTGGGATGGTGTTCTTGGGGTTGTACTCATCCTTCTTCTTCCTCCAAACACGGCGAGTGGAGTTTAGACCAAAAAGCTCTATTTTTGTCTCATAAGACCACATGACCTTCTCCCATTCCTCCTCTGGATCATCCAGATGGTCATTGGCAAACTTCAGACGGGCCTGGACATGCGCTGGCTTGAGCAGGGGGACCTTGCGTGCGCTGCAGGATTTTAATCCATGACGGCGTAGTGTGTTACTAATGGTTTTCTTTGAGACTGTGGTCCCAGCTCTCTTCAGGTCATTGACCAGGTCCTGCCGTGTAGTTCTAGGCTGATCCCTCACCTTCCTCATGATCATTGATGCCCCACGAGGTGAGATCTTGCATGGTGCCCCAGACCGAGGGAGATTGACCGTCATCTTGAACTTCTTCCATTTTCTAATAATTGCGCCAACAGTTGTTGCCTTCTCACCAAGCTGCTTGCCTATTGTCCTGTAGCCCATCCCAGCCTTGTGCAAGTCTACAATTTTATCCCTGATGTCCTTACACAGCTCTCTGGTCTTGGCCATTGTGGAGAGGTTGGAGTCTGTTTGATTGAGTGTGTGGACAGGTGTCTTTTATACAGGTAATGAGTTCAAACAGGTGCAGTTAATACAGGTAATGAGTGGAGAACAGGAGGGTTTCTTAAAGAAAAACTAACAGGTCTGTGAGAGCCGGAATTCTTACTGGTTGGTAGGTGATCAAATACTTATGTCATGCAATAAAATGCAAATTAATTATTTAAAAATCATACGATGTGATTTTCTGGATTTTTGTTTTAGATTCCGTCACTCACAGTTGAAGAGTACCTATGATAAAAATTACAGACTTCTACATGCTTTGTAAGTATGAAAACCTGCAAAATCGGCAGTGTATCAAATACTTGTTCTCCCCACTGTATATATATATATATATAAATATATGACGAAACATACATCACGACAAGAGAGACAGCACAACACTACCCAAAGAGAGACCCAAGACAACAACATAGCAAGGCAACAACACATGACAAACACAGCATGGTAGCAACGTAACATGAAAACAACATGGTAGCAACACAACATGGCAGCAGTACAAACATTATTGGGCACAGTAGTTTAATACTTAAAACCAGGAAATCCAATTGTTTGGGGACAGACTTGGTGAAGACATCCGAGCACTGAAGGTGATCCTTAGTAAAAAGCATTCCAGGTGAAGCTGGTTGAGAGAATGCCAAGAGTGTGCAAAGCTGTCATCAAGGCAAAGGGGGTTTATTTGAAGAATCTCAAATATAAAATATACTTTGATTTGTTTAACACTTTTTTGGTTACTACATGATTCCATATGTGTTATTTCATAGTTTTGATGTCTTCACTAGTATTCCACATGTAGAAAATAGTAAAAAATAAAGAAAAACCCTTGAATGAGTAGGTGTTCAACATTTTTGGACCAGTAGTGTATATGTAGCTGATAGATGCACACACACACACACACACACACACACACACACACACACACACACACACACACACACACACACACACACACACACACACACACACACACACACACACACACACACACACACACACTACATGTTAATGTTTTTAAATGTATGTAAAATGTAAAGTATTTTGTCTGTAATGTATTTTTTCTGTCACCATAAATAAATCAAATCAAATAAAGCATCTTAGAGTAAATGTTCTGATTTAGGATCAGTTTTGCCTTTTAGATCACATTGAATAAGATTACATGGACAGAGGGGACCTGATCCTAGATCAGTAATCCTACTCGCTGGACAGCCCCAAATGTACTAGGAATGAGTCCTTCCCTGAGGTACTCACTGGGCCTGGCAATCGGAGAAAATGGATACAGGGAGAGAATTCAGTACTTACTCTTGAAAGTTAAAGTATAAGGTGCAATTTCGAATTTGGGTAGTGCATCTCAGTTTTCCTCTTGTCGTGTCAGAGTCATTGCAGACCTTAGAGAGCTATTTATAACTGGTCGGAAAAGTCCAGATCAACTAGCCCATGTCGGCTAAGGTTTTTTAGCTAGTTGGTTTTACACATTGGATTTGACATTCAGGGTGAAAATGTTGTACTGTTTGAGCCACTCAGATACAGTATCACATAAAACTGCTAAATGTTCTCTAAACCCCATGTCAAAATGTTGAACTGCAGGAAATTAGCTTTAAAATGACAAAATAAACTCTCCACACCATGGCAAAATGTACAGAATTGCAGGAAATAAGCTTTAAACCTGAAACATTTTCTCTCTGCCAACAAGAGTGGACAGCGCTTGTGCCCATAGAAATAGCGTGGGATGTTCCCTGATGATGGAAGGGGGGCCAGTGTGAAAACGTTTGGGAACCACTAAAGGAAATAGAGCGAAAGAGACAGAGGTAGAGAGGCAACAAGACATCATGCCACTCACTTAGATGACAGAAGCGCCCGTAGAGCCCCGGATCACACAGGCAAGCTCCATAGCTGCGATGGCAGCGCCCGTTATTGGCACAGTTACACTTCTTATTGCACAGTTTCCCATACAGGCCCTTAGGACAGCCTACAGAGCACAGAGACACAAGAGTAGAGAGTACAACATAGTATAATGTGCACCAATATTAAGATGAGCACTTTAAGGACAATTCCACTGGTTCAATTGTAAGCTAAATCAATTGTACCTTTTTGAGAGAAAACAATGCTATTTTGATCCAGTGCTGCATGTTAACATGAATCCAACTCACCATTCTGGCACATGTCCCCGCTGACGCCAGGCGGGCAGCGGCAGTGCCCGCTCACAGGGTCACAGGTGGCACCATTCTTACACTTACAGCTGAAGGAGCAGTTCCTGCCAAAGGTGCCCTCTGGACAAGCTGGGCAAAGGGAAGGAGAGAAAGAGCGAGAGAGGGTGAGAGAAGCAGAGACAAAGGTATGACTTTAACTCTCTCAACAAAGCTATATACATTAGATACTTCATCAAAATAAGGAATTTTCTGTAGGAATATTATGTCTGACATAATGTGAAATTCCATTTAAACACAAGGTAGGCCACTTTTACAGCTTCACGGAAATGTTTTGCAGTCCCCTCCATGTTTAAATTGGTTGGCTTTCGTTTAGTTCCTAGTGAATAATGATCTGTAACACATGTTGATGTTATGATGTTTGGTTTTCTCTGCGTGGCTTCACTCACTCTGGTTGCAGACAACACCTGTCCACCCATCAGGACAGTCACAGTGGTCCTCCTCCGTGTCACACACACCACCGTTGGAACAGTCGTCACACGTCAGGCTGCAGTCGTGGCCAAACGTGTTGTTCAGACACACTGGGGAGGTGGAGGAAGAGGAGAAGAAGGAAGAGGAAGTAAATAAATATATATATGTAGATAATTATTGAGAAAAGGATAAGCTAATTCTACATAAAAACAAGCTGTTTAGGAACTGCTTATAAGCTACTTGTTTAGGTGTTACAGCATTATGTTGGTGTTATGACTACCTTGTGTATGCCTTACAACAGCCTTATGTAGGTGTTACTACAGGTGTATGCATACCAAAGGTCTGGGTGAGGGTGCTCTGGGCCCGCAGCTCTCCCAGGCTGTCCTCATCGTAGTCGTCATAACGCTCCAGTGTCTGGAAGTAGTCTCTCAGCAGGGTGATCTGGGGCAGAGGGCGCTCCACCGCGATGCGACTGCTCCACTCCAACGCCTCTACTGCCCCCTCCAGGGCTGAAGGGACAGTCATTGTAATTGTCTTCACACACTTTCTCTCTATTCTAGTATCCAGTTTAGCATGTCACTTAACATAAAGCAACTTGTTACTTGTAAACTCTGGGCCCTAGTTATAGCCTTTAACTTGTACTGCCAGTTATAGCCTACCACTAAAGCCCAGAGTTTTTCCAAGTCAGGTTACAGGCAGGTCAGTAATAACTCCTGGTATTATTTCTACCAGACATATCTGATCCACTTACGAATACAAGAGAGACGGTCCTCGTCTAGCCGGTGTCCTGTGCGACAGTAGCACTGGAAGGAGCCGGCTGTGTTCTGGCAGGTATGGTCACAGCCTCCGTTGTCTACCAGACAGTCATCCACATCTGCAACATCAACAACCATTTTCCTGAAGAAAATGTGTGTGCTTGCTTCAGCAGTCTAAAATATATTTCGTGGTAGTGTCAGAGGTTTAAATTGTTAGTGGCAAATGTACAGTTTAAGTTGAAGCAAGCAACCTTATTAAAACAGCAAAGAAAAATGCATTAAAGAGCAAAATACAGCGGGTGAAATAAGTATTGAACACGTCACCATTTTTCTCAGTAAGTATATTTCCAAAGGTGCTATTGACATGAACTTTTCACCAGATGTTGGTAACAACCCAAGTAATCCATACATACAAAGAAACCAAAACAAATAAGTTCAGAAATTAAGTTATGTGTAATAATGTGAAATGACAAAGGGAAAAAGTATTGAACACACTTACTGATATTTATTTAATACTTTGTACAAAAGCCTTTGTTGGTAATGACAGCTTCAAGACGCCTCCTGTATGGAGAAACTAGTCGCATGCATTGCTCTGGTGTGATTTTGGCCCATTCTTCCACACAAACAGTCTTCAAATCTTGAAGGTTCCGTGGGCCTCTTCTATGAATCTTGATCTTCAGTTCTTTCCATAGATTTTCAATGGGATTTAAGTCAGGTGATTGGCTGGGCCATTCTAGCAGCTTTATTTTCTTTCTTTGAAACCAATTGAGAATTTCCTTGGCTGTGTGTTTGGGATCATTGTCTTGCTGAAATGTCCACCCTCGTTTCATCTTCATCATCCTGGTAGATGCCAGCAGATTTTTGTCAAGAATGTCTCGGTAAATTTGCCCATTCATCCTTCCTTCAATTATGTGAAGTTTGCCAGTACCATTTGCTGAAAAGCAGCCCCACACCATGATGTTCCCACCGCCAAACTTCACTGTTGGTATGGTGTTTTTAGGGTGATGTGCAGTGCCATTTCTCCTCCAAACATGGTGTGTATTATGACATCCAAACAGTTCAATTTTGCTCTCATCTGACCACACTATATCCTCCCAGTATTTCACTGGCTTTTCCAAATGTTGTGCAGCAAACTTTAAACGAGCTTCAACATGCCTTTTTTTCAACAATGGAGTCTTGCGTTGTGAGCGTGCATACAGGCCATGGCGGTGGAGTGCATTACTTAATGTTTTCTTTGAGACAACAGTACCTGCTAATTGCAGGTCTTTTTGAAGCTCTCCACAAGTGGTCCTTGGCTCTTGGACAACTCTTCTGATTATTCTTTTCACTCCTCTGTCAGAAATCTTGCGAGGAGCACCTGGTTGAGGCAAATTTTTGGTGAAATTATTGTCTTTCCACTTCCGTATTATGGCCCCAACAGTGCTCACTGGAACATTCAGAAGCTTAGAAATGCGCCTATAACCAATGCCATCATTATGTTTTGCAACAATTAGGTTGCGAAGGTCTTGAGACAGCTTTTTGTTTTTACCCATCATGAGATGTGTCTTGTGTGACACCTTGGCAATGAGACCTTTTTGTAGGCCATCAGTTGGGACTGAACCAGCTGATATTAATTTGCACTGACAGGGGGCTGGATTGCTTTTTAATTACTGATAGTTTTCAGCTGTTGTCTTGGCTTTCCATGCCTTTTTGCACCTCCCTTTCTTCATGTGTTCAATACTTTTTCCCTGTGTCATTTCACATTATTACACATAACTTAATTACTGAACTTATTTGTTTTGGTTTCTTTGTATGTATGGATTACTTGGGTTGTTACCAACATCTGGTGAAAATTTCATGTCAATAGCACCTTTGGAAATATATTTACTGAGAAAAATGGTGACGTGTTCAATACTTATTTCACCCGCTGTAGATCCAGCAACATCATGACATGACATCATCGTACACAGCGGGGTGTCTTCCTGCTAACAAACAACGGAACGAAAATCTGCCAAGACCGCGATTATTGGCTCCATCCAATTTGCTCCCTTGTGGTATACATACAGTGTACTGTCTACTGGGAAGAGCCAACTATGACAATCTTGACAGATTAAGATTATGTTGTTGATGTCTGTAAGCAGTAAATCATAACACTGTGTAGATAGCTTTATAGATCAAGTTTGATCCCATTTTGATCAAGGAGGTTATATTGCTTAATAGACTGTACCATCACAGCCACACCCATCCGAATTGAGACGGTAGCCAGCCCCGCAGTAGCATTCGTAACCCCCAGGATGGTTGGTACAGTCCTGCTCGCAGCATGCGCTTCCCACCTCACACTCGTCCAAGTCTGAAACATGCACAGCCGTTGTTGACAAGTCTGTCCATGGAGAGATTTTAGTGGCACATTTTTTTATTGAATTAAATCATGTACAATTCTAAATTATTGGCAAATAAAATCCCTCTATATCGCTCAAACTGCTCTTTGCTCACCCACACATGTCCTGAGGTCGTCGTCCAGGTGGTAACCATGGTGACAGCTGCAGACAGGTCCGAGGGTGGAGTGTTGGCACTTTTGGGAACAGCCTCCGTTGGCAGTCTCACAACCATTCACAATCTCCATCTCTATTCCTTAAGTGCGAGGAATAGAGTTGACAGAGAGAATGGGAGCTGACTGAGAGTGAAGAAGAGTTGACAGATGAGAATGTGAGTAGAATGAGAGTGAAGAAGAGTTGACAGAGAGAATAGGAGCTGACTGAGAGTGAAGAAGAGTTGACAGAGTGAATGTGAGTAGAATGAGAGTGAAGAAGAGTTGACAGAGAGAATAGGAGCTGACTGAGAGTGAAGAAGAGTTGACAGAGTGAATGTGAGTAGACTGAACGAGAATGGGAGTTGACTGAGAGTGAATGGGAGTTGACTGAGAGTGAATGGAAGTTGACTGAGAGAAAATGTTAGTTGACAGAGTGAATGGGAGTTGACTTACGATAGCATTTCCTGCCGCCTGCACCCAGCTCGTATGCTGGGTTACAGACACAGGTGAAGGAGCCCTGGGTGTTATGGCAACCGTGGGCACAAGCAGCTTGGCCTGTCTCACACTCATCGATGTCTGAGAAACACACACACAACTTTGAACTGCTTGCTTTTAAGCATTATAATCATAGTCATCATCACCACCACCACCATAACCAATAAAATCATCACCAGACTCTCATTTAGTAAATGATGGATATTTACCTTCACAGTTTTTGCCATCCTGAGCCAGTGTGAATCCAGGAAGACAATTGCACTGAGGTCTCCCTCCGTCATTCTTGCAGGTGTGCATACAGCCCCCATTTCTGTCTCCACAGGGGTTTCTTACTGAAATACAGTTACATGGGATGAGTACACACACACACACACACACACACACACACACACACACACACACACACACACACACACACACACACACACACACACACACACACACACACACACACAGAAACATACACGAACACACACACACACACACCCAGAAACACACACACACACACACTTCATAATATGCTCTTGTCAGCCCTTCTCTCTCTCTGACTGAGAGAGACATATGCATAACACACATAAGCATCACACACACACTGACTGACAGAAACACGCACACTTCATATGCTTTTTCTAGCCCTTCTCCCCTGTGGATTTGAGGGAGTAAGAGTGTAAGGGAGTTAAATGGGGTGGTGGTTCCTTTCTCTGTGCAGAAAAGGGCATAATTACTTCCATGTCTCCCTGAGAGGATCATTATTTTCTTGGAAGCTAGTTGTTGATGTATGGAAGATGTTAGACAGTGCACATCTAGCAAAGCAGGAAACAGAGAAGGCTTCATACATTGTAAAGGGACAGAAAATCAGTAAAGGTACGAGATGTCCACATCTGCCCAAAGTTAGAATGATACAGCAGTAACAATGTTACTTTTTCACAATGCGGGTTTGTTTGAAATCCACCCTAAGTGGATAACTATTTAATGCGTTCTTATAGGTCGCTTTTGGATTGTGGTTCGGTAACCATGGCAACAACAGACCTCTGGTAAGCCTCATGTCGATTGGATTTACCAGTCATTCTGCTGGCCAGACAGACCATTGGTCATAGGTTGCCATGGCGATGGCGGCCTAGTCAGACTGGTCTGTTTCTCAGACCTTGGAGTCGGATACAAGACGAGAGGAATTTCAAAGCCTGCCAAAGTGCACAGTAATTTAACATCTAGAATTATTACAGTGCACACTCACCAACAGCTGCATTCTCTGTATTACATCCTAATACATTTATATAATTGAGCTTCCAATGGGCTTTGGGGAAGGACTGAGGACTTCCAGGCAGGATATCTGAAGCCAACCCTTCCAGCACAGCTGGATCCTCTATTTACTGTATTTATAGCAGGAGGAAATCCAGGTGTTAGAATCTGTCCTAGTAGTCATTAACACAAGCTAGTAAGTACAGTATCGGTGAACAGAATCGGTGCAGTCTCCAGCCTTTAAGTACGTTTCAAGTTCATCGCGGGCCATGTCGGCCAAACCCTTTATGGCGTCATACCAAATGGGCATTGGAAACAACAATGGCCACATTGTTTGTGTTTGTTTAAAGTGCTACTTTTATGAGGATGCAGTGTTTGTCCATGGTTTCAAATAATGTGGAGTTGGTAAGGAAAACACCAGGCTGGAGTTACAGTCATAGAACTGAATCAGGTTTATTCGGCCCCACGACAGGACAGACAGACAGGAAGTGAGCTGAAAAGCCAACAGTCCGCACAGTCAACACATCAACACTTCTAGATAAACAACCATCAACTCTATCTGTGTCTGGACATTACTTCATTATTCATATTGAACATATGGAATATTACATTTTTATTATGGCCGTCTAGCGGCACTTACACTTGCAGTGTTTGCCGTCCTCTGCGAGCTGATAGTTGGGTCTGCAGCGACACTGGTAGTGAGCCGGGGACAGCTGCACACAGTTCTGCTCACAGCTTCCATTGCTGACGGCACAGGAGCGGACGGCTGGAGACAAACACACAGATAGAGAGAATAGATCAACAATTAAAGGTGATGTATATGAAGAAGAAAAACCTGATGCAGACGGACACATTTTGACCACTATTGTTTTTCGTTATCTACATTGACACAGGCCCAGAGTTTTCCATGAGAGCAGGATAAACTCCTGGCTCTAACAATGACTAGTAATTGGTATGAACATTACATGTACAGTAGGTCTGCTTTCTCTGATAGCAGGAGCAAGTGTTCATCTATATGTTTTCTCACAAAGAGCAAGACACCACAATTTCATTTGGATGAACTCAGAAAAGGGAGTCCTAGTTTCAAAACCAAAACAAACATGAAACCCATCTCCACCCCACCCTTGGAATGTGATGATCACTGACGCTGTCCCCTCTCTGCTCCAATCTTTTTTCCCTTCGATTGCTATCTCGGAACAAAAGTAATAATAACATGGAGAGAAATGCCGGAGATAATACATTTTTTGCTGCTCCATTAGCAAGCCATCGTATTTGGGCAAATAAGCGCGCGGACAGCAGGGGGTACTTACGTGGCTCATTGCAGTGGCATGTACAGAAACAACCCCTGCCGCTAACCCCTGGGCCAATGTTGCTGACACCTAGTCAGTCCTGTGTCAGGCTCTGGCCATAGAGAAGCCTATTTGCTTCTCTATGTAACCAGGGTCAGAGTCTGACAGGTCTATTCTTTCTGTATCTGGTGGTGGTTTGTGTGGGATCCCTAATTAGAGGCAGCTGCTGCGCATTGTCTCTAATTAGGGATCCTACATAGGTTTGTAGGTTTCACACTGGGGTGTGGGTCGTTACATTTCGAAAGTCACGGTGACAGTAAGTGTGCTTCGATAATGACGTCTGCTGTATCGTGTATTGTTTGTTCAGTGGTTCATCAATTGTGTTTATTTATACATAGTATATATAATTAAGTACATAGTATAATAAATATGTCGAGCCACTATCCCTTGCGCTGCGTTTTGGTCTCTCGCTGCACCCGCTCGTGACATCCTGTCAGATCTACCAAAGTACCTAGAGTGGTATAGGGGCAATGGGTTGTTTCTGGAGGAAAGCCGTGAGATTGTCAGTGGAAAGTATCAGGTCTTCCCCTAACTGGCAACGTGGCCCCGGGAAGCCAACATGATTCAGCCGACAGTGTTGCTTGAGCAGTTAGATTTCCCATTTGCTTTCCATTGTTAGTAAATCAATCAACACTCCACATAATCAATATGAGCTAGGTAAGCATACAGCATTGGTCCACGTTTCACTGATTCTCCAAGAACAGTGATCATTTTCCTAATGATGGAGACGATGGCTCTTTTGACTGTGCTAAGATCAGATGAGACTGACTGTCTCCAGTTCGCTAGTACAGTACTTGCTCCTCGTTTCAGGAGGAATCACAGGAACAGAGCTCTTAGTGGAGGAAGGCTCCAGAGCACTCTAGTGTTAAGGGGGAGAGAGACATGCTTCTCTGGCTGGCTTATAATAATAATAATAATAATAATAATAATAATAATACATTATATTTATATAGCGCTTTTCTGAGACCCAAAGACACTTTACAGAAAATTATGTATAACAAACAACTAGCAAGAAGAACATTCAGACAATAGAAAAATAACAAAACAAAGACGAGGGGTCAAACATAACACAGGACAGGTCAGGGGTCAGGGGGGTCCAACATAACACAGGACAGGTCAGGGGTCAGGGGGGTCCAACATAACACAGGACAGGTCAGGGGTCAGGGGGGTCCAACATAACACAGGACAGGTCAGGGGGGTCCAACATAACACAGGACAGGTCAGGGGTCAGGGGGGTCAAACATAACACAGGACAGGTCAGGGGTCAGGGGGGTCCAACATAACACAGGACAGGTCAGGGGTCAGGGGGGTCCAACATAACACAGGACAGGTCAGGGGGGTCCAACATAACACAGGACAGGTCAGGGGTCAGGGGGGTCAAACATAACACAGGACAGGTCAGGGGTCAGGGGGGTCCAACATAACACAGGACAGGTCAGGGGTGGATGAAGATGATAAGGGATTCAGAGTCACGGATACATTTTTGGAATGTGTTCCAGAGCCTTGGTGCAGCCCTTGAGAAAGCCCTGTCTCCAAAGCTCCGTAGCTTGGACCGGGGGATGATGAGGTGGCCAGCAGTGGCAGAGCGGAGTGACCTGGATGGTTGGTATTTTGGAATAAGGTCCGAGAGATAGACTGGAGCAAGATGATGGAGGGCTTTGTAGGTGAGCAGAATAATTTTTAAATCAATGCGCTGGGAGATGGGGAGTTCCTGAAGGATGGGGGTGATGTGCTGCTTGGTTCATCTGGGGATGCTAGGGGACAGTTGAGACTACTTAGGACTCGTAATCTGAAAGGCCAGAGAGGGAAAGAGAGAATTGAATTGAAATTAAATGTATCATTATCAAGAGTCTTTCATTTAAACTTAGGATCACACTAAGGGAGATGTCAGTCATATTCTTTTCAGTAAGCCATATCACACACAGTTTATTAAGGATGTCTTATGTTTTTCTATTGTTTGGAGAATCCTGGAGTTCGTCACCTGCCTTTCATTTAAAGGAGGAAAATGAGGCCTGGGGAAAACAGCGTGAGAAGGATAACACATTGTGCCATCAGAGGTTTCCGTGCCTTCAAAGCAGCCTGATTAAAATCTAAATAAATAACTTGATTGATTCCGCGCTTCTGGACTGCACATAGTTGCTGTGTATAAGACTACTGTGAATCTAAGATTAGTGCGTGTGTCGAAGCACATAGTCTGCCTCAATGGTGAAAAGGAAAAGCAATGTGGTTGAAAGTCTTTGTAGTTGAGCTGAGAGGACAGCATTGGGGGTGGCCAACCCTGGAGAGCTACAACGGGTGCACATTTAGGTCCAGCCCAGCTTTAACAGTAACACAGCTGATTCTACTAAATAGCTGCAGGACCTTGATTAGCTGAACCAGGTGCGTTAGTGCCGGGCTGGAACAAAAACCTGCACACCCAGGAAAAGGGGTTGTCCACCTGCACTCGAAATCGCCTCTCTGCAGAATTCTATTCACAAACTGAGTTAGTGTAATTTGAGGCCCATTTGGAGTATAAAAACGTCAACAATATGAACGGGTTCCCATCTCAGTGGTAATTACTCAATAAAAAAGAACAGGCACACTAACATTTATTCAGACCGGCTCTGGTCGAAGCCAACTGTGTTTCAACAGGCCTCGGGGCTTCCCACCCAATGGGCACACACTGGTTGAATCAATGTTGCTTCCACGTCATTTCAATGAAATTACGTTGAACCAATGTGGAATAGACGTTGAATTGATGTCTGTGCCCGCTGTGCGGTAACACTCCCTAATCAATCAGAGAGAGTGTTATCCTGACAGGCTGTTGTTGTGTGCCATAGCTGTGAAAGAAAATAAGTTTCCTGATACAGCACTGAAACTCGTAGAGGAAAACAGAGGAGATCTATACGAGAGCGAGAGAGTGTGCGTGTGCGAGCACACGTATGTGAGAGAGAGAGAGAGAGAGAGAGGAGAGGGAGACACTGCACTACTATATAGGCCCAGACACAAACCTGCTCTAACAGGACTGCTGGAGAACACTGGGAAAGCTTGTCTTCTGCCAGCACAACAGACTCTTTGATTCCCCCTTTTGACACAAGCAGAACCTCTTTTTCCCTGCTTTGATGTGAGTCCCAGCTTCTCCAGTAGCCTAGCTTCCAGACGGTGAGGGTAACAACAGAAAACATCCAGTACATTGGGCCAGATCCACCTGTTTCATCCCAAACCTCCCTCACCCCCGACCCCTTCCCCCTGACTTCGGTTGACCTTAGGTGACCCCTTCATAACCTTAGGTTACCGCTCCATGACCTTAGGTGATCCCTCCACACCCTCCGCTGGATCTTACCGATGCAACTCCGGCCATCTGTGTGCAAACGGGTGCCCGGGTTGCACTCACAGTAGTACGAGCCCCTGGTGTTGACGCATCGGTGCTGGCAGCCCCCATTGTAGAACTGACACTCATCAACATCTGTGGGCGAGAAATGACAAATCAGTGTTTAATTCTGAAGTACAGTATACTGTGGTGGAAGAGCTCTGCCTAAGCCCAGGGCCGCCGTTATGAGCAGGGCTTAGGGGGCCTGGCCTGCTCTATCCAAAAATGTGAATATTGATAATTTAATTGACCGAGACGCACACCGACAGAAAGACCCATCAATCTCAGATAAATCATCTAAGTGAGATAAACAGCGCCCCTCTGTCTCAGTATGTTCTAGTTTTAAAAATGTGTGCAGCGCATGCAGACATAGGAGGTCTCATGACAAAAACGTGCCTCCTATTTAATTCAAATAACCTTCCAGCTGATTTGTTCTGGCACCAGTCCAGCCTAAGCACCAGAAGCCATGCAGGCCTCTTATAGAGAAGACTTTAGACACACACAGAGCAATCAGCAAGAAATACAGGCGCATGCCAATCTCACAGGGCCAGGAGGTAACTGGAGACTTATGGACGAAGGCCAGGACGGTTAGCAAAGCAAGCACTGGGGGGCTGGTAAACACACACACACACACACACACACACAACCAGCCCTCCACGGCATCTTGACCAACCGGTAAAATTGCATTTTCTTCCGACATCCCTCCTGCGCAACGCTTGAGAATTTTGTAGTACGTCCAACCGGCCTAACAACCACAGAAGTGTATGGCGTCATGTGGGCGAGCGGTTTGCTGATGTCAACGTTGTGAACAGAGTGCCCCATGGTGGTGGTGGGGTTATGGTATGGGCAGGCATAAGCTACGGACAATGAACACAATTGAATATTATCGATGGCAATTGGAAATCACAGAGATACCGTGTCGAGATCCTGAGGCCCATTGTCGTGCTGTTCCTCCACCGCCATCACCTCATGATAATGCACAGCCCCATGTCGCACGGAAAATATCCCAGTCAGCATACTCACCAGAGATGTCACCCATTAAGCATATTTGGGATGCTCTGGCTCGACTTGTAAAACAGCTTGTTCCCGCCAATAGCCAGCAACTTCGCACAGCCATTGAAGAGGAGTGGGACAACATTCCACAGGCCACAATCAACCGCCTGATCAAGATGTGTTGTGCTGCATGAGGTAAATTGGTGGTCACGCCCCTACCTTTTTTTTAAGGTATCTGTGACCAACAGATGCATTTCTTTATTCCCAGCCAGGTGAAATCCATAGATTAGGGTCTAACGAATTTATTTCAATTGAATGTCTCTTCTGGATATCACCGCTTCAAAGAGGCCTACCATGGGGAAAATAAATACTCAGCCAAAACATGCACCTATCAAAAACGTAATGGTTTCCTGCATAGTTGATTTTGCTCTATGTTTTTCTAAGGAGCCACATCCATACAATAAACAAGATACACTACTGTTCAAAAGTTTGGGGTCACTTAGAAATGTCCTTGTTTTCCATGAAAACATACATGAAATGAGTTGAAAAATGAATAGGAAATATAGTCAAGACTTCCTGAAGCACCTCCCAAGTTGAATTGGCTTGATGGGCACTTCTTACGGTCAAGCTGCTCCCACAACAGCTCAATAGGGTTGAGATCTGGTGACTGTGCTGGCCACTCCATTATAGACAGAATACCAGCTGACTGCTTCTTCCCTAAATAGTTCTTGCATAGTTTGGAGCTGTGCTTTGGGTCACAACGTGCCATTGGAACACAGGAGTGATGGTTTCTTATAATGGGCCTCTTTACGCCTATGTAGATATTCCATAAAAAAATCAGCCGTTTCCAGCTACAATAGTCATTTACAACATTAACAATGTCTACACTGTATTTCTGATCAATTTGATGTTATTTTAATGGACAAAAAAATGTACTTCTCTTTCAAAAACAAGGACATTTCTAAGTGACCCCAAACTTTTGAACGGTAGTGTACATATTGCAGAAAACAGCAGTCATAACAAGTTGCTGACTTCATCAAAGCAATGATATGACATTTTCTTAATAAGACGAGAGCTTATTCTTAATTCAAGATTTATGGAGAACAAACACGGTTTCCTTGGTTTCTTTGATATACAGCCATCGTTCCACAATGTCAAGTACAGTAGCATTCCACAACATTCTTTACTGTTATCATTTCAAGGCACTGCGGTCACACGGCACGCCTTTCAAGCCTATGAGAAACCATCTGGGACGCAGGCATCCCCTACTTCCAACTTCAACAAAACCACAGAGCACCAAAACAAGACGAATGGCAGAATGACAAATAGGCTATGAGGAATTATTTGGCTTTTGACACAAAGACCATTGAAATTGGATGTCCTCTGTTGTCCTCAGTCTTCTGGTCTGGAGCTATATTAGGGTCCACTTGGGGATGAGCTTGAAAGAGCCTTCAGAGGACGTTACTAAAGCCGGAAGGAAAGGTCTGGCTTGGGCCTCAAGAGGCCCAAGAGTGGAGAGTGGCCCAGTTGCCATTAAAACTGGGTAGTGTGATAAGAAGTGATCAGCCAAATTATTATGTTTACTGGATTTATCTTGGTGCCATGAAGGATTTGGAGAGGTACAGCAAAGTTCAATCTATGTATCAATCTATAAGGAATTAAAATATAAACGCAACATGCAACAATTTCAATGATTTTACTGAAATAAATTCATTAGGCCCTAATCTATGGATTTCACATGACTAGGCAGGGGCGCCGCCATGGGTGGGCCTGTGAGGGCGCAAGTCCACTCACTTGGGAGCCAGGCCCAGCCAATCAGAATGAGTTTTCCCCAGAAAAGGGCTTTATTACAGAAATGGATATTCCTCAGCTGTCCGGTGGCTGGTCTCAGCCGATTCCACAGGTGAAGAAACCAGATATGGAGGTCCTGGGCTGGCATTTTTATACGTGGTCTGCGGTTGTGAGGCCAATTGGACGTACTGCCAAATTCTCTAAAACAACGTTGGAGGTGGATTATGGTAGAGAAACATTCAATTCTCTGGCAACAGCTCTGTTGGACATTCCTGCAGTCAGCACACCAATTGCATGCTCCCTTAAAACTTGAGACATCTATGGCATTGTGTTGTGTGACAAAACTGCACATTTTAGAGTGGCATTTTATTGTCCCCAGCACAAGGTGCACCTGTGTAATGATCATGCTGTTTAATCAGTTTCTTGATATGCCATACCTGTCAGTTGGACGGATTTTCTTGGCAAAGGATAAATGCTCACTAACAGGGATATAAACTAATTTGTGCCCAAAATTTGAGATAAATAACCTTTTTGTGTGTATGGAACATTTCTGTGATCTTTTATTTCAACTCATGAAACATGGTACCAACACTTTACATGTTAAACATTTGGACAAATATGCCGGCCAAGGCTGTCTGCTACGGGGGGGGATAATTGCTTCGGCATTTAAACACTTTCCTCCCAGAAAGCCTTGCAGCCTAGAGACTCTTGTTGCCAGACGTCATCTGTTTTCACATGGCCACGAGCGTGTAATAGTTCTTTACAAAACGTGGAGCTCAGAGGCCCATTTATAGTATGTAAATGATAGAAGGATTGGAAAATGTTGCTACTTTTCACAGCCAAGGGACAATTTACTGCTGAAGGGCCTTGAGACCGATTGGATGGAGAGAGAATCAAAATAAAAACAAAGAAATGTCTGGATGAATTAGTGGAAGCAGAAAAAGAACACAAACAGCCTGAGAAATGAATGGTGCAGGGATCTTAGTTACAATCATAATTTGAACGACACATATCACCAACTGTTATACATATAGAAACCAATTATGGTTCAGGAAAACAACAACATCATGGTTCTTCCATGCTCTTCCACTTGACCATTCTCCTACAGTATATGTAGACACTGGTATGGTGCTGGAGATAATGAATATAAGGTAGAAAAGTAAGTGGAATATTGCCCTTTGACAGTGATGGAACGAGTGGCCTGTCTCCAAAAACACAAAGCAGTGCCAGACAACCCCATTGGGCGGTGTAAGGTAGAGGAGGGTAAGGTATGGTATAAGAGTACAGAATAGGGGCACTAGACTGCAGCTTTGATTAAACATCAGTCTCCCTCTGGCGGACAAAGACTTGTCCAGACAGCACCACAGACCAGTCCAGCACACTCGGAGGCGACCCATGGTGATAAAAGGGCTCATTCAGAAACCTTAATTGCATTCAGGACTATTGTGATGATGGTTAACATCCTGCGTGTTCTACTCCAGGAGATAAATAACTATGTCTGACCCCTGGGGTCCACCGTACATAGATGGCCAGCAGCCTTTGTGTTGATGGGGCGTCTGAGCTGACATACAGTAGGCACTGCTAATTTATCTCAGACTGCGCTGGCAACTCCATTTACATTCTGCCGGTAAGAGATCTGGGTTATCAATCATTGTATTAAGGTGGTAGGCACTTTGACATGCTATATGTTTTTTCCCCAAACAACAAAGGCGTCAGTTATTTAACACCAGACAAAACAATTGAGAAATAATAAAAAATAGGTTTTGTGCCCTAACACTACACAACTGATTCAACTGATCAAAGATTGATGATTAGTTTATTATTTGAATCAGCAGTATAGTGTTAGGGCAAAAACCAAAACGTGCACCCCTTGGGGTCCAAAGGACCGAGTTTGGGAAATGCTGCTCAGATAATTACAGGGTTGAGATGAATCTCATAAGAAACGTTGGCAGACAAAATGGCTGTTCACGGGTCGTGAATGTTAAGACTCCACAACAAAGTGGACAGTATGCACAATTTGAGAGATGATAGCTGTTTCCACATGTCATCAATCATATGGCTTAGAGTCATTTTATTAAGCTGCTAGCGTATGCAAGACGTGACAGGTTTTAATAAGACAAAACCAACGGGGAGATCAAATCCAAAGCTACATCAGAGTTTGTTTGATGGCTTAGGTTTGAATAAGATATTTTAACCTAAGACCTTGTTCTTTATCCTAATATTGAGTCCTGTCAGATAGACTGGTCCTGAGAAATACACACGAGAGTAAGAAGTGTGACCCCAGTCTCCCCTACACATTTACAGTGTATACAAAAGTGTGCCTCCCAAACAGTGTACCAATCGAGCACATGCAGACTCTACAGGCTAACGAGGACCATTTGTTCTGGCATTTGCTCTGCAGCATATTGGATGTAGCCGAGCTAGGAAATGTATCTGGTGCACATACCTGGAGGTCCGTTGTGCATAGTGAGGTAGTGGGAGATGAAGAGAGGGAGAGAGAGAGAGAGCGCGGTCACAATACCAGAATTTTGACTTTGATACCGATACCAGGTTTAGTATCACAATACTCAATACCATCACGATACCTGATACCAAAATGATACAATGGCAACAAAAGAAGACATATTAGCCAGGGTAGCAGAATGGCACTTGATCCAGACAGATCTTTTGCGTCCAATATCATTACATTTGAAATGTACGATTTTTGAATGTATGTATTAATTAATCAATTATACAATCATATAACCAATTTGTTTTGGTTTTTTTACAAGATAACTGCATAATGGTAATAATTTTTTTGAATGGTAAATCATTGATAAACTGGGTAAATCAAGATGTTCAGTTTATCTTCCATTCGGGACTTATTTATTATAATGCACTGATCAACATTTGCATAGAAGAAGACATTTCTAATTTTATTAAAGTGTGAGCTGTCTCTTTAAGACCCATGAGGTCATTCACACACAAAGCCAATTCGAGGCTCCAGCTAAGATGATTTCGACTGGGAGAGACATGAAGGGTGGACGAATTAAGTGAATGAATAAAGTTTTTTTTTCGGACAAATCATTATCTTTTGCATATTATCAATTGGACATTGTTTTGGGAACAGTAATTAACAGTTTCAAAATTTCTACATGTCGTGTTGCATTATTCAATTGTGTTTACCTCTGTGGAGCATTTTGTTACATTACAGCCTTAATCTAAAATGTATTAAATAAAAAATAATCCTCAGCAAACTACACACAATACCCCATACTGGCAAAGCGAAAACAGGTTTTTATAATTTTTGCAAATGTATGTAAATAAAAAATACCTTATTTACATAAGTATACAGACCCTTTGCTATGAGACTCGAAATTGAGTTCAGGTGCATCCAGTTTCCATTGATCATCCTTGAGATATTTCTAAAACATGATTGGAGTCCACCTGGTGTAAATGCAATTGGTTGGACATGATTTGGAAAGGCACACACCTGTCTATATAAGGTTCCTTAGTTGACAGTGCATGTCAAAGGAAAAACCAAGCCATGATGTCGAAGGAATTGTCTATAGAGCTCCGATACAGGATTGTGTCGAGGCACAGATCTGGGTAAGGGTACCAAAACATTTCTGCAACATTGAAGGTCCCCAAGAACACAGTGGGCTCCATCATTCTTAAATGGAAGAAGTTTGGAACCACCAAGACTCTTCCTAGATCGGGGGAGAAGGGCCTTGGTCAGGGAGGTGACCAATAACCTGATTGGTCACTCTGACAGAGCTCTAGAGTTCCTCTGTGGAGATGGGAGAATCTTCCAGGAGGACAACCATCTCTGCAGCACTCCACCAATCAGGCCTTTATGGTAGAGAGGCCAGACGGAAGCCACTCCTCAGTAAAAGGCACATGACAAGCCCGCTTGGAGTTTACCTAAAGACTCTCAGACAACAGGATTCTCTGGTCTGATGAAACCAATATTAAACTCTTTGGCCTGAATGCCAAGAGTCACATCTGGAAGTAACCTGGCACCATCCCTACGGTGAAGCATGGTGGTGGGAGCATCATGCTGTGGGGATGTTTTTCAGCGGCAGGGACTGTAAGACTAGTCTGGATCGAGGCAAAGATGAATGGATCAAAGTACAAAGTACAGAGAGATCCTTGATGAAAACCTGCTCCAGAGTGCTCAGGACCTCAGACTGAGTCGAAGGTTCACCTTCCAACAGGGCAACGATCCTAAGCATACAGCTAAGACAACGCAGGAGTGGCTTTGGGACAAGTCTCTGAATGTCCTTGAGTGGCCCAGCCAGAGCCCGGACTTGAACCAGATCGAACATCTCTGGAGAGACCTGAAAATAGCTGTGCAGCGACGCTCCCCATCCAACCTGACAGAGCTTGAGAGGATCTGCAGAGAGGAATGGGAGAAACTCCCCAAATACAGGTATGCCAAGCTTCTAGCATCATACCCAAGAAGACTCATGGCTGTAAACGCTGCCGAAGGTGCTTGAATAGAGTACTGAGTAAAGGGTCTGAATACTTATGTAAATGTGATATCAGTTTGTTTTTATATATATATAAATTAGCAAACATTTCTAAAAATCTGTTTTTGCTTTGTCATTATGGGGTATTTTGTGTAGATTGATGAGGTAAAAAAACAATTTATTCAATTTTAGAATAAGGCTGTAACCTAACAAAATGTGGAAAAAGTAAAGGGTTCTGAATACTTCCCGAAGACACTGTAAGTGGCGATACAGCCCAGACTCCCAATGAGTGCAGTGGTTCCTCATGGCAGGCTAGGGCTAGCAATGAGTAAGTGGAGCAGGCAGACAAGAGGCATGAACGGTTCGCTCATGATACAGGGGGCATCGGCTGCACTGATAGACGTGATCCTCTCTCAATCAGTAGACGACGTGAGACACATTTGACAGAAGAAGACAGAGAGAAAGAACAACTGTAGTAACAGAATGAAATGTGCTAGCCTAGCTGTTTAACATATAATGACTTCTGAATGTTGTTCTCCACATGAGAGGATTATTTATATGGATTGGAGCCACTGGCCTCTGCTGCTGTGGCCAACATCCCTCCCTGACCTCACAGTCATTCAGTGCTTATCTGGACTCAAGTAACTGACCTCTCATCAACAGCCATGAAATCCACACTGACTAGGACAACAAAAATGTCCTAAACAGCTGCCCTGGTGTCTCTCGCACACTCACAGCCAGCATCAACATGGAACCACGACCAGATATGGAACACACTTGGCTCAGATCTAGTATGTAATTTGGCAACCTGTGGTGGTTACAAGACTGTGGTCCGTTGCGGTCCAATTTCACGTGGGTTCCCAAACTTTTCAGCCCCCGACTCCACAAATAACGGTGCCAGAGACTCGCGACCCCCACTATCCCGGGATGTGGTTGAAGCATACAAATGTTTGCGCACAGACGCACTAACAGGCCTAGGCTATTCAAACACTGGCATAACGATAACACAAAGAATACAATAGCCTGACAACCATAATATTAATGAATATAGTCATTTTTTTACGTTAAACTTACCTAATGAGATGAGTTGGTACTATGCTTGGAGCACAACAAGGCCAGTCTGGGTTTCATTTTGGAGACTGCCGCTCGGGGATCATCCTCCGCGTTCAATCGGATCTGTACTTCTTTTTAATGTATGTCAGTTCAGAGAAAGTCTTTTCACATAAGTATGTACATGCAAACGGCATCAGTACATCCATTGCGGCCTTGGATAGCTGTCGGCATTCTCTCTCAACTGAAAGAGGGGTGCTTGGTTTTCAAGTGTCAGCATTTTTACGGGCTTTAGGCTTTCATGTGCAAGCACCTCAGTGCACACGACACATTGGGGTGTTGTACTGTTGTACTTCGTTGACAACGACGCATGTCAATCCATACTGTATATATTCCTTTCGATACTTTCGACACTTGGAGGAGGAAGGCTGGTCCGACTGCTGATGGAGGTTCTTACCCACACGGCGGCCTCCTCCCGTATCAGAGGTCGATGGCCTTTCTGACTGTGGAACTGCTTCACTGCTCTCCTCTGCTGGCCTCTCTGCTTTGTCTTTGGTCGGTATTAAGCAACGTTTCATGTTGACGAAAATATGCTAGGCTTAAGCTTTTTGATTTGTCTCCCCCACTTTGGGAACCCATGCAATATCACACACTTTTTTAGGATTAGAAGTATGGAGTGCAGCAGAACCTTGGTTTTGGGAAGTAGCATTGGCGTGTGTGTGATTGCGTGCGTGCGTGCGTGCGTGTGCACACATGAATGTGTGTGCATGTGTGAGTGAGTTCTTGTGAGTTCGTGTGTGTGTCCACGGGTGTGTGTGATTACCAGGTCCTCCCTGTGCTTGATATACTCTTACTGGACAATGATAAGACGCATCAAAAAGCAACAGAACTCCAACTGTCATAAATCAAGAGGATCACAGGAATTCAAAAAGCAACAGAACTCCAACTGTCATATATCAGGAAGATCACAGGATTTCAAGTAAAAGAAACAACAAAGAAACTGTTGCATCTGCAGATTGAATATGCCAGGTAGCCTATAACTCTAATAACTAGTCAGGGTTGGGTAGGTTACTTTCTAAATGTAATCCGTTACAGTTACAAGTTACCTGTCCAAAATTGTAATCTGTAATGTAACTTTTGGATTACCCAAACTCAGTAACGTAATCTGATTGAACAACATCTATTGCAGGATAAATCAATGTTAAAGTTTACATAGCTGGTCACATATGGATGTTAAATGTTACTTTATGGGTTGGTTATGAGGCTTCTTCTAACCCATCACTTTCTACTACATATAATAACATGATTAAATTATATCTTTACATAAAAAAACAAAGTCTATGAGAATTCCAGTCATTCCAAATTATGTTATACCCCTTGATCTTCAAGAATAGGACTTGGAAATATGGAAGTATAGATTATCCAAATTGTTTTACCTGAGCATGACCCCAAAACTAAGGACTTATTAGCCAGCCCTACTCTGTTGTTTATGATGTTGTTGTCATGGAGGACTGATTGGGCTCATTGATTCGAAAAATAAAAATAAATGCTGCGCTCATGGAATGGCATGCTTTGCCAAGAGTGTGCAAAGCTGTCATCAAGGCAAAGGGTGGCTACTTTAAATAATCTAAAATATATGTTGATTTGTTTAACACTTTTTTGGTTACTACATGATTCCTTAAGTGTAATTTCATAGTTTTGACGTCTTCACTATTATTCTACAATGTAGGAAATAGTAAAAATAAAGAAAAACCCTTGAATGAGTATGTGTGTCCAAACTTTTGACTGGTACTGTATATATAAGTCCAAAAATGGATGTAGCAACTACAGCTTGCCCCTTTAAGTCTATCAGAAGTGTACAAGTTTGAGCATGTATCCATTAGACCTATGGATTTTCAGCATGAATTAGACTGAGCAATAAAAGCCTATTTTTCACTGGCTGGTTTGTCCTCTTGTTTTTCAAGAGGTCAATGACCCAACACACCTCCAGGCTGTGTGTGGGCTATTTCATCAAGAAGGAGAGTGATGGAGTGCTGCATCAGATGACCTGGCCTCCACAATCCCCCGACCTAAACCAAATTGAGATGGTTTGGGATGAGTCGGACCGCAGAGTGAAGGAAAAGCAGCCAACAAGTGCTCAGCATATGTGGGAACTCCTTCAAGACTGTTGGAAAAATCATTCCAGGTGAAGCTGATTGAGAGAATGCCAAGAGTGTGCAAAGCTGTTATCAAGGCAAATGGTGGCTATTTGAAGAATCTCAAATATAAAAAATATTTGTATTCGTTTAACACTTTTTTGGTTACTACATGATTCCATATGTGTTATTTCATAGTTTTGATGTCTTCACTATTATTCTACAATGAGTAGGTGTTCTAAAACGTTTGACCGGTAGTGTACTTCTCACTCACCTGCATCCTGCATGTGTCGCGTGTTGAAGCCATTGTATCCATAAAAACAGGTGAAGCAGTTCCTACGCTGGTAGCGGTATCTGCCAAGCCTGTTATTAGCTCCCCAGCTTAACTGACTCCAAAAGCCCACTAGAACCACCATAAACGATCCTAGGGAAGCCATGGTCTAAAAAGCAATGAAAGTAAGAGATATGTATCTACAAAGAACTAAGCTTGTACCAAGCTGTTGATAGCATCTTTCCCAAAGGAGGTATGATCACCGCATCAGTTGACTCTCTGCGTTTTTGGTATAGCGAGTCATTTTCTTTGGTATTTCAGGCAGCATTCCCCCCTTTTCTCGTTCTCTCTCTAACTCTCCCTCTCAGCTTTGACAAACATGTTGTATGTGATTCTCTTTTACTTGGGAGCTCCTCCCCCACCCCCCACTTACTCCTACTCCTCTCTCTCCCTCTACCTCTCTCTCTCTCCAAAGACAGGTCCACTCCCCTGCTCCTTTGTTTCTCCCTCCTCCCTGCCCCCTCAGGTACAGTAACAGAGACACAGTTGTACGGAGGAACTTTAACAACTACACCGCAGAGGAACATTCACTGACATCACATCACACCAGAAAAGCGAACCACTCTCACACATTTCCCTCGTTCCTGTAACTCCTAATGCCATAGAGAAACTTACTGTAAATCCCACTGATTTCATGGCAAAAAAACGGGAGAGCTTGAGTAGGCATGCGGCTACTCTACATGTAACTGGGATTTTGACAGCTAGCTGGCTCGTCACAGGTGACCGTGAGATGAAAACGCTATAAAAGTTGGAGGAAAATATGGAAATATTATAGCAGAGGTCAACATATTATTTTCGAGAAAAGGGATCACCAGGGAGGTATTAGCCTGGCAATAAAGGATAGAGTGAGGGGGGAGGGGGTTGCGGGGTGGGAGAGAGTAGGAGGGAGAGAGAAAGAGACTCCTATTTTGGTTTTACAGGCTCGTCCAGCAAGCAGAATTATGTGAAGAGTCAGAGCTAAGGGCATCAACACCCTGCTTCTGTCACCAGCACTGTCAGGAATACAAGAAGAAAAAGGTGACCTGTTGAATATAGTCTAGCTTCCATCCACGCTACTAGCATACTGATGGACTGTGCATCAATGGTACTGATACAAGGGCTCCAGGCTAGAAAAGGCATGATTTCTTACTGCTAATGGACCCATAATGCCTTCCCAGTGTATCAAAGTCTTTAGAGTAACCCTTACATTGCACTCTGTGAGAGAGCACCGACTCTGTTCATTAATGGGCCATCTGAAGAGGCCATATTTCGACTGTCGGTCGCTTAGTTTCAGTCTCCCATGTAACTGGGGGAACCAGAGCTATCCAAGAGCCACAGAATGGAGCTTCCAAAGCACAAAACACTGGAACATTCTCTAAGAACACACACAAAGAACACATCTATTACAAGACACTCATCTGACCGAAAAAATATAGTAGCTACCCCTGAAGAACATTCAGTTTGGCGAGACATAACACTACCTACACTAACTTAACATGGACACTTCCCAACATAAATCAAAACATTAATGCCATTTTGGACATGAAAGGAGTTGTGGGAATTGCGAGGGTTGTTTTTTTATGTAATCAATCATCCACTGCTGTGCTTGGATGGGAGCAGCGAGAGAAGGGCCAACCTCAGCTGAGTGAGGGAAATTATAGGTAATAATGTGCTCAAGTGATGTGCCAGGCAAACCATATGTGAGCTCATCTCTAGGATACCAAATCCTGATGTACACGGCTACATGTACAGTAGTAGACGTATACAAGAACATTGGAACTGGAAGACTATTTTACAGGTTGTTCATTACTGGAAAAATGACTAGCTTTGAGGATGTGGACTATGTCCCAGATAGCAGACAAATCCGGGTCAGTTTAGGCAATTAACAGAGAGTGTCATGTGAGCCCGTCCGAGTGCAGTCGAGTGGGATTGAAAAGTTAATAAATTAATTGAAGACGACAGTTTTCAGGAGTGTGTTTGATTTGCACAGAAGTGTGTCCTGGATGAAAGCAGTTGACATTTTAATTTAAGAATATCAGCAGTCTTTGAGCCACTTTCCTGAATGCATACGCTTCATCGACGCATGTCTCTATATAGGAAATACACTAGGCACAAGAGGACACACATGCGCACCAAGCACACACAAACACAGACGCGCAAACACACACACACAAACACAATAATTGTAGCACCAGTACATCTCTACTATGGCTTTAGGCTCAGTATAGATTGTTCCTGACAGTCATCCCCCACAAATGATTAATTCCTTGCCGTGTGTGTGCTTGCTTGCACATGCGTGTGTGCATACATGAGTACATGTCTGCATTACTCTCTCACACACACCTACATACACACCAACACTCCTGCTTACCGTAATAGAGCACGGCATGGACACAGTTCCTGAAGGCTTCTTTTGATTAATGAGGCAAAGGAAAGAAAGCTTTGCAGTTCTTTCAACCCCAAAAAGCCAATAGTTAATGTAAACCAGACAGGCAAAGGTTTGCAGCTTTCCAAACCTTTGCCTTTTTAGCTCATTTCAATAGGTGGGTGTTGGGGTTCCTAGTATTCATACTGTAATAGCAGTTACTCATGGTGGTGGCAGCATCATGCTGTGGGGATGTTTTTCAGGTGCAGGGACTGGGAGGCTAGTCAGGATCGAGGGAAAGATGAACGGAGCAAAGTACAGAGAGATCCTTGATGAAAACCTGCTCCAGAGCGAATGTTCACCTTCCAACAGGACAACAAACCTAAGCACACAGCCATGACAATGCTCTGAATGTCCTTGAGTAGCCCAGCCAGAGCCCGAATTTGAACCCAATCAAACATCTCTGGAGAGACCTAAAAATAGCTGTGCAGCGACGCTCCCCATCCAACCTGACATAGCTTGTGAGAATCTGCAGAGAAGAATGGGAGATACTCCCCAAATACAGGTGTGTAGCATCATACCCAAGAAGACTCAAGGCTGTAAACGCTGCCAATGGTGCTTCAACAAAATACTGAGTAAAGGGTCTGAATACTGATATATATATAAACTTGTGTGATATATGTGATATTTCCGGGTTTTTTTTTTATACATTTGCAGAAAAAAAAAAAAAAACGATTTTTGCTTTGTCATTATGGGGTATTGTGTGTAGATTGATGAGGGGGGAAAAAACAATTGAATCCACTTTAGAATAAGGCTGTAGCATAAGAAAAACTCCTACCAGCGTAGGAACTGGCTTCAATATAGGTCATAAAACTTCTGACTAAACATAATTTTTTTAAATGTTGAGTCGTGGTTATGATGCATCAGGTCAACTCCTCGGTCCTCAGCCTGGTCACTTAGATTAAAACAATAATGGTTTTCCTGCCGCATATTTCACAGGGAAATTTGCTACAGTACATCCTTGGAGGCCATTTTGAAAATGAATTAGTTCAAACAGAAACACAATGTAGAGCAACAACAACAAATTCAAAGCCAGATAATAATAGATGAAACTCAATGGCAAATATTTTCGATAAACAACTTTGAAATCTGGCAACCATTTCATTCTATTTCAAGAAATGCACCACTGGCAATGAAAAACACAGACAGCGATCTGAAAAACCACAACCTCCAGTTTGGCTGGTTCCAATTCCTGACCTTTTAAAAGTAGATGGCAGAGAAATGGCTGCACAGTGCAGATCCAATTCTCCAACATTAGGAGCAAATACTTTCCAGCTCGTCTTTTAAACCATTAGGAAAAACATATCTGACTGTTTAATATGTGCATGACTGAAGGAGAAATGAGTGCAACTGTTCGCTTCAATCAGTGTATTCTGCCACTTGTCTAAGATGCCTAATCAGAAGGGATCACATCAACAGCTCTGTTATTGAATATTGATGTCTGTAGGATTCAAATGGTCAGAAAAGTTTGGTAATCCAATGGAGAAAATCCAGTGAAAATAAAATACTGTATAAGCTTGAGGGAGCAAAGTGTCTTCTAGTTTCATACAGTCCAACAATCTCTGATGTACAATATCAAAGTTGTCCAGGTGGCACAATTGGCTGAAATATGGCACCATCAAGGTCAAGGGTTTAATCCGAACATTTGCGGCATATCACTGTTCAGCGTGTTCGCTAACTGTACAATAATGAGGTCAAGTGTATACAGGAACGGTATGTTGTTAATGACTGTAATTTGTTCTAAGCATAAGTGTTGAAGAGTATCTATCTCTGTTCCTAGCTAAGGTCCCTCTGGTATCACTATAGATAGATTCTGTAAGCAACGAGATCCATCAACATTCACTTGATTAAAGCGTAAACTGTTCACAGATGAATCAGGCCAAAGAATTTGAATGGTCAACATTCCATTTCTGTTATTAAAGAACGTTCCAGCCATAAAAGATTCCACAATGCCATGGTAGAAGGGGAACAAGGGAATCTTACAGCCAGATGGCCAGGACCTAGGCTTATACTGGTGGACACATGTAATGAGTCAAGTCTGTGTTCCTGGCATGCACACACACTTACACGCCACAGGAGGTTGGTGGCACCTTAATTGGGGAGGACGGGCTCGTGGTTTGATGCCATTCCATTCGCTCGGTTACAGCCTTTATTATGAGCTGTTCTGCCTCCACTGGTACACACGGCCACACTCACACATGTGCGCCACACACACACACACAAACACGGGCCGTGTCCGAATACCCATACTTGCGTCCTAGATAGTAGGCCATTTGAGTATGCAAAAATGTTTTACTTTTATACTATGTGAAACTTTTTTAAATGCCTGGATGTCATACTCATTTTGGCTTTTCATCTTGTAGAATTTGCTGCACAGAGAATGAATGAATGGCGGGGAACAAGCGCAATTGCACATTCGATGACACCTTCTCAGTGTGGATGAGTAGTATGTTCATATTTGTTGTACTAAACAGTCCTTTCTGAATAGCATGTAGTACGATTAGTACACAGTATGCACTTTAAGTGTAGGCAAGACAGATTTTGTACACAGCCACACACACAGAAATCAAATGAAACAGAATGTACCTCATATGCCGGCCAAAAATATATTCCTACAGTCCAGTGGGGAAAGCAGTGTGTGCTTCATCTCCCAAACAGGTCACACTCTCAGGTCAGTGCAAGGTAACGAAGAGACATGCCAAAAAACACCAAAATTATCTAATTCTCACTGAAATGCATATAGACACACACACACACACGCACACACACGCACACACACCAGAGAGAGGGAGAGCGACACGTACACAGCAGGTTAACAGTCTTGCTGTGTGCAGACAAGTGAACCCAGCTTCAGATTGATGTACCGCTCTGAAATCCTTTAAAAGGGGTTCTCATAGTGGCTGATATTACAACAAAAAGTTTATACAACCCGGTTTTACAAAGAATATAACATAAAAATGATACATGTATACCACAGGAGGTTGGTGGCACCTTAATTGGGGAGAACGGGCTCGTGGTAATGACTGGAGCAGAATAAGTGGAATAGTATCTAATACATCAAACACATGGTTTCCAGCTGGTTGATGACATTCCATTTGCACTGTTCCGGCCATTATTATGAGCCGTTCTCCCCTCCGCAGCCTCCACTGATATACATCACTAAAGCCAATGACACCTAGACCGAGGGAGGAAAATATGAACTCTTTATCAATACAACCGTTTATTTTGGTCTCTCTATGCAATAACTCCTACTGTGTGTCATAACTCTTACTCTTTGAAATAACTTCCACCTCGGCATAATATTTTCTACAGCGTTCAGTTAGCACTGCGGGGAACAGAAAGCAATCAATTCACATTTAGAGTAAACACGCTGCGAGCAGGTCAGCATTTATCACAGCAAAGAAGTCCTGGCACTGCTTCGGACCTGGCGTCATATAAATACAGTAGGGCTTTGTCTAGGAAACATAATATAGCTTCATTGCTTTCCTGGCACCCGAAGCTCAACAAATCCACTGGTTACTTTGATTTATCAGGAGAAACATGCATGAACTACATATGCCTCCTGGGTTATGTACATGTGATATCGCTTTCACAAGCTACGCTAGGAGGAGAGTGTGGAGAGTGAGTTATGGACGTGTATGGATGTGTAGAAGTCAATTTCAGTGCAGAGTTTTGATGTTATCCTCTGCCCATAAAGGATTTGTGTGAAGGGCCCAAATGAAGTGTGAGGCCCATACATACAAATCATAAAAATCATAAAAGTAAAACACTCTCACACTGAATCGTCTTATGGTGTTAAAGTATAGAAGCCAGTTTATGGAGTGTTTCATTCAGATCCATGGGATGTTGTGATCAATGTTCTGTACCATCTTACGTTTAAAGGCCCAGTGCAGTCCAAAAAATTTTTTTTCCTGTGTTTTGTATTATATTGTACAACAGCTGATGAAACTAACACTGTAAAAATGTGAAAACATTTGATCAGTGTTATTTCCTGATGCTTGCTGGTTGAAAATAACATTTACACTGATCTTCTAATCAGCAGGTTTTGCATGGGTGGAGTTTTGCTTGCCTGGTGAAATCACCAGGCGGTAATAGTTAACAGACCAATAACAAAAATAGTTGAAAATCCTCTCTGCCAATAACAGCTAGTTTTCAGGTTACATATCCCTCCCATTAGGCCACTCCAAAATGGTCCCTCACTCAGACCACTCCCAGACAGTCCTAGCAGAATTATTGTTTGATTTATTTTTATTTTTAATGGAAAACTATTACAGTAAGGTACTTCACTGTTACCGTTAATTGTTATATTTTCTTGATAGACCAAACATCATGAAATGCGTGAAGGTTCTTGGAAGAGTAAAATAAAAAGGACGGGCGTTGTGTAGAATCTTTAGGACATGGCCACACATGCATTAACACAGACAAAATCGTACATCATTGTCCGTTTCTGTCTGGCAAAAGAACAACTCATTCTTCTACTTTTCGGACGAGTTGCATACCTAACACACACTTACTCCATCCGGAATTCTCGCACACAAAATCCCAATGTGGCCATGGCCCTAGGGCTCGCGAGTGGCGCAGCGGACTAAGGCACTGCATCTCAGTGCTAGAGGTGTCATTACAGACCCTGGTTCGATCCCGGGCTGTATCACAACCGGCTGTGATCGGGAATTCCACAGGGCGGCGCACAATTACCCCAGCGTTGTCCGGGTCAGGGGATGCCGGTGTAGGCAGTCATTGTAAAAAATAATTTGTTCTTAACTGAGTTGCCTAGTTAAATAAAGGTTAAATAAATTTTAAAAAATTACAAAACCAGCAAACTTGTCAAGAGGTGTGTATGAGTTCACTCATTAGCCACCACACAAAAAAAGTGGAAGAAATCAAAATAAGTCCACTGAGGGAATAAGATCAAACTACTGAAGATTAGGGCGACATTGAGCATTCTACTAAAACCTTAACATTAATAAACAAACCTTTATAAGTGTGTGCCAGAACCTTCCCAAGACCGATTAGTCTAGAATTTGTACAGCACTGAGCTTGATCATATGGAGTGTGACTTTCTGTTCACTAAAACTGTATCCCATTACTGTTCTTGCAACTGGAATAGTTTCCAAACCTCCTTTTCTATGAGATGAGAATTAAGAACAATTAATAAGGATTTTAAGAAGTGAGTATTTGTAAGTGAGATTTATGTGACTACTTGTTGTTGGTATTTGTTAAATTCTTCACTTTATCCTGTCCCAGGCCAAGCCAAAACCAGTCTTTCCTCTCTCCCTGTGCCTCAAATCAACCCTGATGCACACTTCCTGTTGATATAAATGTTCCATAAATGGGACTGTGGTCACTGCCAGTGGGCTTAGTCAGTGGAAGCCCTATAATAGAACCAAATGGGATCTGCCAACTGCCGTCATGGTCGAAATCAGTACTCAACTGGCTGATTCATCAGACTTTTTTTATTTGTAGGTCAGAGTCTGGCCAAGTTGCTGTGGCTCAGTCATTCATAGTCTCAAAGGATTGGACTGCTGAGAGTTTGGATTTCAACGGCCACTACATGAGTCAATTTAGAATGTTCACTTTCTAGATGAGCTCTGAGTTTGTAGAGCAAAGAACATTTTCACTTTTCTGTATCTTTAAAATCTTTAACTGTGTTTACCAACATTCATTTGGAATGTATTGAAAGGGTGCCTTGTCGCCCGACGCAGGAACAATTGAATCTTTCTGCAAAGCGGCTTTAACAATTAAACCAGGCCCTATGGATCTGTCACAGTAGCGTGTGAGTGGAGTAATCCAGAGTCAAGTTTAAACTAAACCTCAAAAAGGCGCTTTTCCCATAAATGAGTTATAGTAAGAACCAAATCCCCTTTTTTGCCAACTAATGTAGTTAATTTGGAAACTGTTGTAGCTCTGTAATATAAAACCAATGGAAGGTATGGGTACATTTGCAGAATACTCATTTTAAGTATGCGTATAATAAATCATATGCTGCCCAAAACTAACTACCCACAAATGCTGGTGTAGCCAAAATTCCAGCTTGTAATGAGATGAGAGGAACTTGACAAATGCAAAAATCATATTTAGTTCTGTAGTTGTCTGTTTTCTAAATTACTGTAAACTGTTAGCTGTCTGTTTTCTAAATTACTGTAAACTGTTAGCTGTCTGTTTTCTAAATTACTGTAAACTGTTAGCTGTCAGCCATATTGTCTCATAACCCACAATACAGTACGATCAATTGGTGAAATCACAAAGTTTCAACATGATCACTAAAGAGAGCTAAACACCAGATGACTCTGTAGTGTATAGCATCCATACCTACAGTATATACAGAATGTATCACATCTGACCGTGATTGGAAGTCCCATTTGGCGGGACACAATTGGCCCAGGGTCGTCCAGGTTTGCCCGGGCAGGCCGTCATTGTAAATAAGAATTTGTTCTTAACTGACTTGCTTAGTTAAATAAAGGTTAAATAAAAACAATATGCCTTTACATTTACAGAGCCTTCAGAAAGTATTCACACCCGTTGACTTATTCCACATTTTGTTGTGTTACAGCCTGAATTAAAAAATTATTAAATATTTTTTATCCACAATACCCCATAATAAAAAAAAATACATGGTTTTAGAACATTTTGCAGATGTATTGAATGAAATACAGAAATATCTAATTTACATAAATATTCATACCCCAGAGTCAATACTTTGTAGAAGCAAATTTGGCTGTGATTACAGCTGTGAGTCTTTCTGTGTAAGTCTCTAAGAGCTTTGCACACCTGGATTGTACAAAACTTAAGTAACAAAAACCAAACTCTTCTCTTTTCTCATTACTTTTAGCAATACGTGCTTTTATCTGTAATTAAACCCTGCGCACAAGGACTGTATTTTAAGGGAATTACTTATTACCCCAAATTATATCATACACACATTTAGCTATTTAAGTATCTCTTCCTGTCATTTACCTGTACAGTTTATGTAACCATGCAAGTATTCACTTACCTGTAAATATAACTGTATATTTACCTGTACAGCTAATTTAACCATGCAAAATATTCACTTACCTGTTCATTTAGCCAGTCTGTCTATTAAGTAAACTATTATTCCCCTCGGTCATATCATATGCATTTTTAGCTACTGAAGTATTTCTCTGCCATCGACCTGTATAGTATAGTTAACCATCCAACATCCACCAATGTCTTTTTATAACTTTTTTGCACTCCAGATATCTTGTATTTCTATACTTTTTCATACTGCCGCTCTATGTATCATGTACCGTGTATCTGTCTTTTGTGTATTTTCGTTCTGGCATTTTGCACCTGCCCTATGTTTTGTTGTAGCTGCTTGACAAAGAAATGTCCCCCTCGGGGATCAATAAAGTATCTATCTATCTATCTATCTATCTATCTATCTATCTATCTATCTATCTATCTATCTATCTATCTATCTATCTATCTATCTATCTATCTATCTATCTATCTATCTATCTATCTAAACATAGATTTAGCTAGAAAACTGTCAGGCCCTGCCAATCACCTCCAGACCAACATAAAGAAGGTTAGAGGCCTCCCTATGGTCAGGACCTGACATATAGTCTTGAAATAATAATAATATAGCCTAAATAATTCAGCTACCTGGCTGGCTCCTGACTGATATAGAGTTAGTATGTTGTTTTTATAGCCTTCGACATGTTTTTGAAATGTTGAGTGCTTCTTACGATAGCCTAATTCAAAACCAAATGGTACATAGCCACAAAGTTAGATGAGATTTGTGTTAAATTACTTTTTTAAACAAAAAGATGAATGGAGCGAATTTGGTGCGACAGTTTTTTTGTTCCTGTGAGTGAAGAACGATTTTTAGCGGAGATGAGGGGAAAAGATGCTCCGTGAGCGATGAGTGGGATTTCCGACCACTTAACTTCCCTCACGTCCTCTGATACTAGTCAAACCCTGCTTGACTAGTGCAGTGTTTAGACTTGACTAGGTCTGGGGTGAGATCTGAGGAGGAGGAATTGCAAAGGTCCTAATATGGACTCCGTACCCTTTCACATCCATGGCTCATTGGTCTTTACTGGCCCTCTGGAACTCACGGCAGAGGTGTTAGCTCTGTGTTCTCCCATTGCACACCTGAAGCAGACTTGCATGCATAGTCATGGCCATGGACTAGATATTAAGCAGACATGGAGCGAATGCAGGAGAGTGGAAAGGGTGTTGGATGTCTACATTGCCTATTTGAAGTAAACTTACGGATGCTTTGGTCCATCACTGCATCTACATATAATATGCTTAATGTCATGACAAATCGCTGTAGTATTTCCTATAAGCGCCATCTCCCTCAGTTCTTCAAAGCAAAAAATCTCCAACAGTTCCTCAAGACGGCCTAGCCGACAGCCAAGAGCTCCAGGACCCGAGAGTCCACAGGGGAGTCTGGTATTGATTCGCTGTACTGTACATGTATAAGTATCATGGCTAGCGTTTCAAGACCTGACACATCAAGCCAACATTAGACAGACTCATTGTAGCTGTAAGTGAATTAGAGTCATCCACAGATTGGTCTATTTAGTCTAAGTCTATGATCATATGATATGATAATATGGATAATATGGAAGCTGGATATCCCAACAAAGCTGTGACAATCCTACAGCAATTTCAAATCAAAATCAAAATAAAATAAAACATTTTGGTCACATACACGTGGTTAGCAGATGTTACTGCGGGTGTAGCGATATGCTTGTGCTTCTAGCTCCGACAGTGAAGTAATATCTAACAGGTACTATCTAACAGTTTCACAACATATACCTAAATACACATGAATCTAAGTAATGGATTGAGAATATATACATATATGTCAGGGTGGCATTGGACTAAGATACAAGCTTTATAGTATACAGTATACACATAAGAGATTGGTGATGCAGTATGTAAACACGATTAAGTGACTAAGATACTAAAGAATTGTATAGCGTACAGTTTATACATATGAGGTGAGTAGTGCAAGATACGGAAACATTATTAAAGTGACTAGTGTTTCGGTGGCCGGTGATTTCTAATCTATGTCTATAGGCAGCAGTCTCTGATGTGCTAGAGATGGCTGTTTAGCAGTCAGTGGCGTAGTATAGAGTACAATACAGTATGTACATATGAGATGGGTGATTCAGATACGGATACATTATTAAAGTGGCTAGTGTTGTTATTCCTTAAAGTGGCCAGTGATTTCTAATCATTGTCTATAGGCAGCCACCTCTGATGTGCAAGAGATGGCTGTTTAGCAGTCTGATGGCCTTGAGATAGAAGCTGTTTTTCAGTCTCTTGGTCCCAGCTTTGATGCACCTGTACTGACTTCGCCTTCTGGATGATAGCGGAGTGAACAGGCAGTGGCTCGGGTCGTTGATGTCTTTGATGATATTTTTGGCCTTCCTGTGGCATCGGGTGCTGTAGCTGTCCAGGAGGGCGGGAAGATTGTCCCCAGTAATGCGTTGGGCAGACCGCACCACCCTCTGGAGAGCTTTGCGTTTATGTGTGGTGCAGTTGCCGTACTAGGCGGTGATGCAGCCCGACAGGAAGCTCTCAAATGTACATCTGTAGAAGCCTCCTGAGGTTGAAGAGGTGCTGTTGCGCCTTCTTCACCACACTGTCTGTGTGGGTGGACCATTTCAGTTTGTCAGTGATGTGTACGACGAGGAACTTGAAGCTTTCTACCTTCTCCACTGTGGTCCCATCGATTTTGATTTGATCCCTCTGCTGCTTCCTGAAGTTCACGATCAATTTCAACATCATAAAACAAATGTTAAAAGACATAAAGAACATTCTTAAACACTGATACACTGTCATCCATTCCTATACCTTTTAAGTGACACTCTCAAAGTGATCATTATATAATCTAATAGCACAGCCGAGAGTTAGTTTAAAGCCATACGCTTTGCAGTGTAACTGCCAAAATAAAGGAAACACCAACAAAATGTCTTAATAGGGCGTTGGGCCACCACGAGCCAACAGAACAGTTTGAATGCGCCTTGGCATAGATTCTACAAATGTCTGGAACTCTATTGGAGGGATGTGACAACATACTTCCATGAAAGATTCCATAATTTGGTGTTTTCTTGATGGTGGTGGAAAACGCTGTCTCAGGCGCAGCTCCAGAATCTCCCATAAATGTTCAATTGGGTTGAGATCTGGTGACTGACGCCGGGTTCACATTGTAACGTACGTCATTCTGGCATACGTTGTTTTGACGCAATCTTGCTCCGCTACATGACGAAGACTACATGGACGTGTGTCTGCGATGCGAACTGGCTTCGATCCATTCGGAAGTACCGTCTAAACTGCTCTCCATATAACCGCATCTCTAAAATCAGACGATGGTACTCACCATATTTCTTTCTGGTCCTTAGGAGCGGGTGGACCCAGAATGATCTGGGCAGACAGCGACTCTTGCAGCTGTCCTCCAGCATAGCTATCAAGAAAACTTTACGAAGCTTTCTGTCTCTCATTTTGGTTTGAGTAAATAGTCTTCCAGCCAGGCTTATATTACTTTTACCGCGAAAATAGATACATTTTGGAGGGAATAACCGAGAAAAATAAAAAGTTAGTTCAATATCAAAACTATTATTCACGTCGTCCTTTTTTTCTAAATGTAACCTGTTTGTAGGAATGGGTGATATGTCCTACCATTTATTTTGATTTGTATTTAATATTTTTTGCTGTGATTTTGTAACTTCCGGTTATGTGAACGGATTCTGCTGCAGCGAAGACGACGCACAGTTTGAAATATTTTAAAGTATGACGGATCCGTTTTTCCACGGATACTTCAGCCGCTAGGGGGCCTTTCCGATTCCACTCCGTTGTGACGGACTTCATTGGAATGAATGACATCCGGCGCAACGTAATGGACTGCGTCAATCCAATGTGAACGAGGCATAAGACACACACACACCCTTTAAACCCCCTATGCTCACTTATTTATTGGAGAAAAATGCTGACATTAAATCCATCTACGATTATCAACAAGCATAACTTGTGTCCTAAACTTCAACAGCACTGCAATGTTAATAGCCTAAATTCAGTAGCCCACAGTGCATTCGGAGACTATTCAGACCCCTTGACTTTTTCCACATTTTGTTACATTAGTTTTATTCTCAAATTGATTAAATAAAATTTTGGCTTCGGGACAAGTCTCTCAATGTCCTTGAGTGGCCCAGCCAGAGGCCTGACCCAATCGAACATCTCTGGAGAGACCCGAAAATAGCTGTGCAGCAACGCTACCCATCCAACCCCCCGACACCCAATTTCCAAGAACAAATGAACTGTGAAATCTCCTCCACAGTGCCAATGCCTCTGGCACTGAAATCAAACAAGCTTAACCTTCCTTCCTGACCCCCATAGTGATTAGCAAATTCAAGGGGAACACACCCAAACAGAGTGCCTGATGGGTGACATTGTGTGGTTAGTAGGAGTTGTCACCCTTTAATCCCCATCCTACAGTACATACAGACACAGACAGGATAGTCTCCTTGGACCAGGGTTGTGTTCAGTAGGATCTACTGTATATCACCCAGATGTCATCTAATCCCATCTAGCACATAACATTTTGGAAACCATACAGTGCCTTCAGAAAGTATTCATACCCCTTGACTTATTACACATTTTGTTGTGTTACAGCTTGAATTCAAAATGTATTAAATTGATATTTTGAAATCTCATTTATATAAGTATTCACACTAGAGGTCTTCACGGGTCCAAAAACTTGGACCCATTCCGAAATGGACCTGGGGCTTTCCCACCCAGGACCCAATATGCATAAATACATTTTTTAAATATAGAGACCTGTTTGAAACAGACCCGAGAACAACTAGACCCGTTCCGTATAGACGTGCTCGGATCCAGACCAAGTCCGATCCGAGTGAGGGAAGCAGCAGAAAATACTTTTTTAAAAGTTACTTTATAACCGGAGCTGATAAAGTGTGAGAGGATGGAGAGTGGGGTGCCTCTCTAGCAGGCGGGGGAGGGGCCGTAAAGAAACAGCAGCCAACCAAGCCAACTTGCACTATAGTAGACCAAGGGCTACCATAGCTAGGCTATTTATTATCAAATATGATTACGTAGTACCTTTGACTGCATCAAACCGAGAGACATTAGCTAGCTAGGCTAATTGAGGCTGCAGTGCATGCACTTTCTCATCCCACAGTTACAAAAACTCCATTAAGAATATTAAGTAGCAGCCATTTTAAGACATCTTGCCACAACCTTGGAAGTATGCTTGGGGTCATTGTCTTGAGATGCTGCTGTATATATCCACATTTTCCTTCCTCATGATGCCATCTATTTTGTGAAGTGCACCAGTCCCTCCTGCAGCAAAGTACCCCCACAGCATGATGCTGCCACCCCCGTGCTTCACGGTTGGGATGGTGTTCTTCGGCTTGCAAGCCTCCCCCTTTTTCCTCCAAACATAACGATGGTCATTATGGCCAAACAGTTCTATTTTTGTTTCATCAGACCAGAGGACATTTCTCCAAAAAGTACGATTTTTGTCCCCATGTGCAGTTGCAAACCGTAGTCTGGCTTTTTTATGGCGGTTTTGGAGCAGTGGCTTCTTCCTTGCTGAGCGGTTTTTCAGGTTATGTTGATATAGGACTCGTTTTACTGTGGATATAGATACTTTTGTACCTGTTTCCTCCAGCATCTTCACAAGGTTCTTTGCTGTTGTTCTGGGATTGATTTGCACTTTTTGCACCAAAGTACGTTCATCTCTAGGAGACAGAGCGCGTCTCCTTCCTGAGCGGTATGACGGCTGCGTGGTCCCATGGTGTTTATACTTGAGTACTGTTGTTTGTACAGATGAACGTGGTACCTTCAGGCATTTGGAAATTGCTCCCAAGGATGAACCAGACTTGTGGATTTTTTTTCTGAGGTCTTGGCTGATTTCTTTAGATTTTCCCATAATGTCGAGCAAAGAGACACTGAGTTTGAAGGTAGGCCTTGAAATACATCCACAGGTACTCCACCAATTGACTCAAATGATGTCAATTAGCCTATCAGAAGCTTCTAAAGCCATTACATCATTTTCTGGAATTTTCCAAGCTGTTTAAAGGCACAGTCAACTTAATGCCTGTTAACTTCTGACCCACTGGAATTGTGATATAGTGAATTATAAGTGAAATAATCTGTCTGTAAACAATTTTTGGAAGAATTACTTGTGTCATGCACAAAGTAGATGTCCTAAATGACTTGCCAAAACTATAGTTTGTTAACATGAAATCTGTGGAGTGGTTGAAAAATGAGTTTTAATGACTTCAACCTAAGTGTATGTAAACTTCTGACTTCAACTGTATATACCAGAGACCTGTGACTATCATATCAGATCCAACCCAGACCTGTGACATTATTTAGGATCCCGGACCTGGTCTCAGACATTTGGGTACAGGTTGATCCGTGAAGACCCGAGTCATAAATTTGTAGAAGCACCTTCGGCGGCGATAACAGCTTTGAGTCGTTTTGGTCCTATATCAGCTTTGCCCAGCTGGATTTGGGGATTTTCTCCCATTCTTCCTTGCTATAATCTTCAAGTCTTTCCAAGGAATTTCAATGAGAGTCAAGTCTGGGCTTTGGCTGGGTCACTCAAGGACTTTGACATTCTTGTTCTGAAGCCATTCCAGCATTTCTTTGGACGTACCCTTTGGGTCATTGTCCTGTTGGAATGTAAATCTTTCCCCAAGTCTAAAGTTGTTTGCACTCTGAAGCAGGTTCTCATCAAGGATTTGCCTGTATTTGTCTCCAATCATTGTTCACTCCCATGTCCCAGTCCCTTCTGGTGAAAAGCATCCCTATAGCATGATGCTGCCACCACCATAATTCACAGTAGGGCTGGTGTTAGACCGGTGATGAGCTGTGCCTGGTTTTATTCAGACATAGTGCTTTGCATTCAAGACAAAGAGTTAAATTTTTGTCTCATCAGACCACAGAATATTCTGCCTTGTGCTCGGAGTCTTTCACATGCCTTTTTGCAAAAACCAGATGTGCTGTCATGTGCCTTTTTCACAAGAGTGTCTTCCATCTGGCCACTCTCCCATAAAGCCCAGATTGGTGAAGTGCTGTAGAGACTGTTGTCCTTCTGGCATGTTCTCCCATCAGTTTGGTCAGACAGCCAGCTCTAGGCAGAGCCTAAGTAGTTCGATCATTTTTCAAATTCCCAATGATGGAGACAACTGTGCTCAAGAAACTCTCTAGAAATGGTTTTATACCCTTCCCCAGATATATGCCTCATCAAAATGTTATCTTGGAGATCTACGGAAAGTTCCTTGGACTTCATGGTATAGTTTCTGCTCTGACATGCGCTGTCAACTGTAGGACCTGATATAGAGAGGTGTGTTTCTTTCTACATCATGTCCAAACAATTTAATTGGCTACAAGTGGACTGTAATCAATTTGCAGCATAAGCTGAGCAGTTACATGACAGAATGGGGTGAGTTGCATGTTTAAGTGTGAAATGGTGTGATTCCTATCATATGCGCACTGGTTCTACCACAGCTTAGGAGGGATTAGAATTCCATATGAGATTACAGCACAAATCACTGCCCATGATACCACATCCCTGAGCAGTATCTGCCCTAAGCAGGGAAGTCCTGTGTGTACTAAAACATGGCTGGTTATTTTTTCTTAACAACCTATATTGTTCATCTGCTGTACATACTGTACGTGTCTCTGAAATCATTAATATACTGTGTCACAATCTACAGTGTAAAACCTAAATGTTTATTATCTGACATAAGACATAGCCTTATGTGGCAAGAGGCAAGTCCTGATGTAAGGTTCTGACATCATCCTTTCAGGGTTTTCTAATGAAAGCAGATTAGATGCTAGCAGAAGCAACCCACAATGAAGTGCATGTTAACCACCAGATGTTGTAAAAAAACAATAACTGAGTAAAAATGTACTTTCTCCAGTGTGGCCAAGGAGTTTTTAACTGTGAGATCTTGTATTCTTTGGCTCTCCCAAGTCATCCATTAGCAAGAGCATGGAAGATACATGTGAGATGCCTCCAAGGTCAAGAACATGAATCAATATAAAACACTCCAGAAGGAGATTTGTTATTTTCATGGTGCTTCTGGTTCTAATTCAGTTTGGGCCCAATTCAGACTTATAACATTTGTGCCTTTCCTACACACTTCTGAGTAGTTGTTATTGAGATTATTTATTCCTTGTGTTATTATTTATTTAAACAATTTCAATTTTTTTTCTCTGCATTGTTGGGAAGGGCTGGTAAGTAAGCATTTAACTGTTAGTTTACACCTGTTGTTTACGAAGCATGTGACAAATATAATTTGATTTGATTTGATGCAGGAGAGCAATGGGCTTTGCAGGAGTGGTTCCCTTGCGCTCCATGAATATATGTAATTCAACAGCTGAAAAGCCTCCCACTTGCTGGTCAACAGATTTTTCATTCAATAGGGTTTTCAGTACATTTATCTAAAGCCATCCCTTTTAAATTTGGTGTACCTTTAATTCCAAGTTTAGATAGATAGATAGATAGATAGATAGATAGATAGATAGATAGATAGATAGATAGATAGATAGATAGATAGATAGATAGATAGATAGATAGATAGATAGATAGATAGATAGATAGATAGATAGATAGATAGATAGATAGATAGATAGATAGATAGATAGATAGATAGATAGATAGGGGGGAAGCAGCTACAACAACAAAACACAGGGCAGGTGCAAAATGCCAGAACGAAAATACACAAAAGACAGATACACGGTACATGATACATAGAGCGGCAGTATGAAAAAGTATAGAAATACAAGATATCTGGAGTGCAAAAAAAGCTATAAAAAGACATTGCATAGTATGGGTGGTTGGCTGAATATGTACACTATACATTGGTGGATGTTGGATGGTTAACTATACTATACAGGTCGATGGCAGAGAAATACTTCAGTAGCTAAAAATGCATATGATATGACCGAGGGGAATTGTAGTTTACTTAATAGACAGACTGGCTAAATGAACAGGTAAGTGAATATTTTGCATGGTTAAATTAGCTGTACAGGTAAATATACAGTTATATTTACAGATAAGAGAATACTTGCATGGTTACACAAACTGTACAGGTAAATGACAGGAAGAGATACTTAAATAGCTAAATGTGTGTATGATATAATTTAGTGCGCAGGGTTTAATTACAGACAACTGCACGTATTGCACATTCGATATACTAAAAGCAATGAGAAAAGGTGCAACTGACAGGATACTAATATGCATTCCTGAGTGAATGCCTACGTAAGTTAGGTCCAAGAATTACTAGCAATATTGCACGTGATATGATACAACAACTGTACATGAGTATGTATATACAGACCAGAGTCACTCGACAGACTCACTAGAATATATGGAGAGAACGGTTCAGAATATTAGGGAACAATGAAAGAAAGCCATGTAAATACATGCATATTCATATTCTTTTCGTGCAGCAATTGTTTGATAAAAACATACACTGATCTTGTATATTATTTAAGGTTAGAAAGCATTTAGGCACTAAATATATAGGTAAATCAAAAATACAGTGGTGTGATTCCTCCTGAAAGTTGTCATATTAAATTGTTCAACCCATTAAATATTGGAATGTGAGAAAAGTGTACACTATAGGTTGAACAGGAGTCCTATAAATCAACCCTAATAATCCTCACTAGTCATGGAACTGTGATGACAATGGTCCAGTCGTCGTGAACCATGAGCCAGGTTCCTGGATTAAACTGCTGCATATGGTATGCGTTCCATAAGTATTCAAATAGGCTACATGTTCCAAATTATTCCTATTGATAGTGCCTAATATTTAAAGTGCCATCAGAAAGTATTGAACCCCTTGACATATTCCACATTTTGTTGTGTTGTGTGTGTGATGCACATCTCGATTGTACAATATTTACCTATTCAAAATTATTGTCAAAATTCTTCAAGCTCTGTCAAATTGGTTGTTGATCTGTGTAGATTCGGCCTTGTGTTTTAGGTTCATTCTTAAAAGTCTAAGCCGTTGGGGGAGTTCTAAGATGACATATGGAATTATTTTAAGATGGTCATACTATGGATCATTTAGCTATTTGAATTTAAATTTTAGGACCACTTAAGGTATAATTATTTTTAATAAAAACATTTTTGATAAAATATTGAATTTGGCCTTTACTACTATAGCACAGAGAAACATTGAATAATATATTCATAAATGGCTAAAAGACAGTCAACAAATAAATAATAGCCAACAAGGTTTGAAGTATTTGTCCTATATCTAGGAGATATAAGAAAGATCAGGAAATATCTCTTAGTTTTTTGGGGTTAGGCACAAAATTACCTTCATACTTCCATACATTTTTAAAACCGGTACCGGTTACTTTGAGACAGTCTCGTGACACTTGTGGGGGTTGTAGAGCAAAGCAGAGAGCACCATCGTGTTCTTGAGAATCTCACGCTCCAGCTTTGCCACCTTTCACCGTAGATGCGGCAGTGCGACATCGGAGAATTCAGTGGATTGAGAGATCTCTAGCTTAAATTGACAGATATTTATTGGGAAAGGTTCATTGCTTTGCCAAATGTTGCAAACAGGATGCATGTTTTGGAATAAATGTATTCTGTACAGGCTTCCTTCATTTAACTCTGTCAGTTAAGGAAAAGTATTGTGGAGTAACTACAACGTTGTTGATCCATCCTCAGTTTTCTCCCATCACAGCCATTACACTCTGTAACTAATTTTATGTCACCATTGGCCTCATGGTGAAATCCTTGAGTCGTTTCTTTCCACTACAACAACTGAGTTTCGAAGGTCACCGTTATCTTTGTAGTGACTTGGTGTATTGATACATTGATGCATACAATTGCAACATCCAAAGTGTAATTAATAACTTCACCATGCTCAAAGGGATATCAAATGTCTGCGTTTTGTATTTTTTTCTTCAGAAGACATTCAAAAACCTCCCTGTTTTTTTGTGATGGAATATGTGTTTGAAATTCACTGTCCGACTGAGGGAACTTACAGATAATTAGTATTTCAAAAATCATGTCAAACACTTTTATTGCACACAGTGAGTCCATGCAACTTGTTATGTGACCAGCAGCATAATAGAATTCCTGAAATATTTTTTCCATTAATTAATAATTTTCATTATAAGGAACAAAACATTTAATGGGAGCAAGCCTACTCAAGTTTAAAAACACAGAGGCCTACAATTATTTTCAATACAGCTTTATTCGGCTGATGCTGTGTCTTTTTGTAAATGAAAATATTATATTATAAATGTCAAAAAATGAAAAACAAAACAAAAAAGCATAATCCTGGACACCATCTTTACTCTGAGAGTATTCTAGCCATTTATCCGTACTGTACCACTTTCATGAAGCCCCGTCTTCTATCCCCCTGAAGGGTTTGAGGGAAAAACTTCAGATGTGGCTGTTTGGGCCCCTCTGCTCTTGACTGGGATTTATCTAGGATGAAACAAGAGGCAAAATCAGTTATTCTGATTTTAAAATAATAATAATAACAACAACATGAGTAGCTAGCCCCTCTCCATAGTAAATACTGATTACATTTGTAATATCGGCCTATAGATAATTATATTTTATTTAACCTTTATTTAATTAGGCAAGTCAGTTAAGAACAAATTCTTATTTACAATGAAGGCCTACACCGGCCAAACTCGGACGACACTGGGCCAATTGTGCGCCGCCCTATGGGAGTCTATTCAGACTATTCAAACTCAAGTACCAATAAAAATGAATCAGAAGGTTTTATGTGATTACAGTTGAAGTCGGATATTTACATACACTTAGGTTGAAGTAATTAAAACTCATTTTTCAACCACTCCAGATTTTAAGTTAACAAACTATAGTTTTGGCAAGTCGGTTAGGACATCTACTTTGTGCATGACACAAGTAATTCTTCCAACAATTATTTACAGACAGATTATTTCACTTATAATTCACTATATCACAATTCCAGTGGGTCAGAATTTTACATACACTAAGTTGACTGCTTTAAACAGCTTGGAAAATTCCAGAAAATCATGGATTTAGAAGCTTCTGATTGGCTAATTGACATCATTTGAGTCAACTGGAGGTGTACCTGTGGATATATTTCAAGGCCTACCTTCAAACTCAGTGGCTCTTTGCTCGACATCATGGGAAAATCTAAAGAAATCAGCCAAGACCTCAGGAAAAAATGTGTAGACCTCCACAAGGTTCATCCTTGGGAGCAATGTCCAAATGCCTGAAGGTACCACGTTCATCTGTACAAACAATAGTAAGCAAGTATAAACACCATGGGACCACGCAGCCGTCATACCGCTCAGGAAGGAGACGCGTTCTGTCTCCTAGAAATGAACGTACTTTGGTGTGAAAAGTACAAATCAATCCCAGAACAACAGCAAAGGACCTTGTGAAAATACTGGAAGAAGCAGGTACAAAAATATCTATATCTACAGTAAAACAAGTCTTATATCGACATAACCTGAAAGGCCACTCAGCAAGGAAGAAGCCACTGCTCCAAAACCACCATAAAAATGCCAGACTACGGTTTGCAACTGCACATGGGGACAAAGATCGTACTTTTAGGAGAAATGTCCTCTGGTCTGATGAAACAAAAATAGAACTGTTTGGCCATAATGACCATCGATATTTTTGGAGGAAAAAGGGGGAGGCTTGCAAGCCGAAGAACACCATCCTAACCGTGAAGCACGGGGGTGGCAGCATCATGTAGTGGGGGTGCTTTGCTGCAGGAGGGACTGGCGCACTTTACAAAATAGATGGCATCATGAGGAAGGAAAATTATGTAGATATATTGAAGCAACATCTCAAGACATCAGTCAGGAAGTTAAAGTTTGTTCGCAAATGTGTCTTCCAAATGGACAATGACCCCAAGCATACTTCCAGAGTTGTGGCAAAATGGCTTAAGGACAACAAAGTCAAGGTATTGGAGTGGCCAAAGCCCTGACCTCAATCCTATAGAAAATGTGTGTGCAGAACTGAAAAAGCGTGTGCGAGCAAGGAGTCCTACAAACCTGACTTAGTTACACCAGTTCTATCAGGAGGAATGGGCCAAAATTCACCCAACTTATTGTGGGAAGCTTGTGAAAAACAGAGTTTAAATGTATTTGGCTAAGGTGTATGTAAACTTCTGACTTCAACTGTATGTCATGACTCATAACTCAATGTAGACACGCCATAACCATACATTTATCCAGATAACGTTACTCTCTAGCCATCCATTTCATTATCAGTGGCACTGTCACACCGTCATAACTTCACCTGTTGGTCCAGGAACGGACTGAATAGCTCTAGCTGAGTCCTGCCTCGCTAGAAGAAATGTCCATGGCCCTTGTATTTAAAAGTGCTAGGACCAAGCATCTTGTCTTTCACCACAGATTTCCACTCATGGGACCCGTACAGGCAAAGACATAGAGGGAGTTATTTGTCTGACGGAGTAAGTCTTAGGCAAATATCACACCTGAGGTAAGGTACTGAGTGATAGCTGGGAAAGCTGTCTCAAGGTGTGTTCCAGAAGTCAGGTCAATTACTCTGAACAACTAACTCCCCCGCTGGAGTGGAAATGATTAATAACATGAAAGGTTTGACTAATGCTCCATTTAAGTGGGATGTGTGTGTGTGTGCCTGACAAATAATGAATCAGTTTCAACTTTTCTATTCCAGCATGTTAGGAAGTTGTCTGAATAAGAATACTTTTTTCACTCACTCTGTCTCAAATTTGAAATTATTCTCCCATTGACAGCAATGCACGACTAAGTGACAAAGTGAAAAAGTCAAACATTTGGAAATGATCAACTATGGCCATCCCAACAGGAACCAATGGCCCAGCTAACAGCGATAAGGGTTACAATCTACAAAGAAGACCCACAGTCCGGGTTAGAAAAGCAAGGAAGTGGAAATGTGGGTGTTAAGGGTTATGATGATTCATTTTGGCAACCCAATTAAATGGAACTAGAACAAATCCGGAGCCATCACCATCAGAACCTGGTGTCTCCCATTGTTCTAACAATCCCAGTGTTCCTGTATCCATTCTCTGACCTCAGTTGGGGACTGAAAGCCTGTAGCACCACTTTGTTGTTCGATCAGTCCAAACTTTCTGAATCACCACCATTCCCATTGATGACATTGCTGGTTGTCTGCAGAACTGATAGCGGCCCCCGTCAACTGACAAGGGAGTTTAATCATCCAACCTTGATAAGTCAAGTTCCAGGGAGTGTCAAACGTTGATGATGTGACAGCAAGATCTTAAGCACTGACATTGATGTCATCAAACTGAACATCCCAATCTTAGTGGAAGCTACATTTAAGATAGTAGTGGTAGTTATATAGTGTTATATAGTATTTTAGTATAAAAGCATAGTTTCACATTTTAGTTTTTAAAAGTGTTTTGACAATGGAACTGCTATTTAACCACAAACGTGTATCTTCCAGTTTTTATTTCCTTCCACTATGATGTTTGGTAGCAAGCAGAGTACAGAATAACACATGGAGACGGTAATAGAACAGTGCTGTTTTCCAGCCTAAGACAAATGACCAATAGTCAATGGATTCACTGCTCACACAGAGTACAGCTAGCTCGATTTACTGACAGAATCTCACTGCGTGAGCTATCACAAAATTCTGAGGGAACTGTACCAAGGATCCCGGAGGGGGACATTTCTTTGTCAACCAGCTACGAAAAAACACAGGGCAGGTGAAAAATGCCAGAACGAAAATACACAAAAGACAGATACACGATACATGATATATAGTGCGGCAAAATACAAGAAGTCTGGAGTGCAAAAAGCTATAAAAAGACTGCATAGTATGGGTGAATGGCTAAATATGTACACTATACATTGTTACAGAGTGTTAGGTGAAAAAAAATTATACAAATATTGCCAGTGGATATAGATCAATAAGAAATATTTGCATGGTTAACTATACTATTCAGGTCGATGGCAGAGAAATACTTAAACAGCTAAATGTGAGTATGATATAAGTGATGGTAATAATAGTTTACATATACATTCTGGTTAAATGAACAGGTAAGTTAATATTTTGCATGGTTAAATTAACTGTACAGGTAAATGTACAGTTAAATGTACAGGTAAGTGAATATTTGCATGGTTACATTAACTGTACAGGTAAATGACAGGAAGAGATACTTAAATAGCTAAATGTCTGTATGATATAACTTAGGGTAATAATAGTAATTCCCTTAAAATACAGTCCTTAGTGCGCAGGGTTTGATTGCAGATAAATGCATGTATTGCACATTCGATATACTAAAAGCAATGAAAAAAGATACAACTGACAGGATACTAATATGCATTCCTGAGTGAATGACTACGTGAGTGAATGACTACGTCAGTCCAATAATGACTTACAATATTGATATAGATATATAGATATAGCAACTGTATATGAATATGTATATACATACCTTAATTAATAAATAAGTCCTGAGTGAATGAGTGATTACAGACCAGAGTTACATTGTTAAAGGGAGAGAGAAAGGTTTTATAAAAACAACAACAACAAAAAAAACATCCTCACTTCGTCAGGGCACGGACTCTACAAGGTGTTGAAAGCGTTCCACAGGGATGCTGGCCCATGTTGACCCAATGCTTCCCAAAGTTGGGTGAATTCAGCTGGATGTGGCCCATCCTTGATACACATGGGAAACAGTTCTTGACACAAACCATTGTGCCTGGCACCTACTACCATACCACGTACAAAGGCACTTAAATATTTTTTGTCATTCATCCTCTGAATGGCACACATACACAATCCATGTTTTAATAGTCTCACAACTTATATTTACTAAATGTATGTCATGCCAACAGAGCAATTTGAATTTTTGAGAGAAAGATTAAGATTCAGAGTGTTTAATACTCACATTTACAGGGTTGCGGGTGTGATTGCAGGGTACAATGAACATCTTAGGCTCAATAAAAGTCTTCACCAAAACAAGTACTGTATTCCGTACAAGTTTTTCAGTGTCGTAAAAATGATAACGAAACTGAACGAATTCCGACACTTCCGGTTGCTGTCATCCAACTTGATTTACGGTAATTCCAGTAAACCCCGAAGTGTCTACGACAGATTGGTGAGTTGCTTAAACAAAGTAATCCTCTTGAACAAGGAATGAAATGTCAAAACTTCTAGACACAAGCAACCGATGAGCAACAATTGCACTCAATGGACGTATTGCCACGATGTGAGAAACAAATCGCCTAATTTGCATCGCAACAATGCTAGTTTACAACCGCCATAGCTAGAGAACATATGTTTATATATAGTAGGTTGTTACAGTCAGTAGTTTGTTATCGTAAGCCTGCTAACTTATTAGATTTGACATCATGCAAGGTTTGACATGGAATGTATGTTGCTCTTAGTCGGATAGCAACATAGCTAGTCAATCTTTTGAGTACCAGTTTACTAGCTAGCTAAGTTACTAGCTACAGTTTAGCTAATTTACCTTGTGCATTGCTAGCGAACGTTAGCTAGCTAATTGTCAACAGGAAATACAACACTAACCACAAAATTAGCGAAATACCTTAAGTGGTAATTTAGTTAGTCTTAAAGTTGCTTTTGGTCAGATTAGAATGGAGAACCAACTTTGACCGTCCGTTGTGTTTGGTGTCATTATCTGACGTAAACTAGATAGCTCATTAACACGAGTTGCAAACTTGAGTTAAAGTGACTCTTAAGCGTAAATTCAAAATGTGGCTCCAGCAAAGACTAAAGGGCCTACCAGGTGTGCTGTCAAGCAGCTGGGCTAGAAGAATGCTAATTGGATTGCTGGTTTTCCTCATCTTTTACTGGTACCTTAGCTCCGACAGCGCTTTGAGGTTGTTTAGTGGCTCAGGCCAATCAGGGGGGCCGGCTGGACAATGCCTCCAGACTGAGATCCATAGGTGGAAGTCGCTGGTGGACCGGGGGGAGGGAATATACAGCACTCCCCAGGAGAAAGCGGTCACGCCTTTTGTCTCAGGTAACGGCCATTTCCTGGTGGACATTGACTCCAACAGACTGTGGGTGGCCTCGTCCTCCCAACCCGGCTCGGCCCCTGTCCACCAGACTGAGTATTCGCCCATAGTGGGTGTCCACGTCCCTGGGAAGCGGGCCGAGGCGCGGGCCACCATGCTCTGGTTCCGCAAAGGGGCCGTTCTGTCCGTTCACTGTGTCCTCCCGGGGGGCGCCAGCAGCTCCAGGTCAGCCAGCGACTGCCTCGCCGTCCGAGAGGAGTTCATCGCCCACCGCAGCCGGCCAAACGTCTACCTCCAAAGGATCCACGTCAACAACCCCTCAGAGCAGGCCGCCACCCTGGAGATTTCCACTGAACCGCCCTCTTTCGGGAGCAAGTTCTCAGCCAGTGTAGAGATGGTGGAGGATAAAGAGGTGGTGCTGTCGTCTGGCCGCGTGGTTCTGCCAGAGAAGAACCAGATAGTGCTGGTGGTGGTGGCCACCAAGAAGCTGGGCGGCCGCATCCAGGTGGCAGCCAAGTCGGAGTACGCAGAGAGTGTGCTGTCGGTGGTGTGGACGTCGGAGCCCATTGAGTCGACCAAGTTGCAGGAGACCGTCACTAGGCTTCGAGAGGGGGCCAAGAAAGAGCTGGGCGAGCTGATGAGGGCTAACGTAGAAGATCTGGTCCAGGACCACCAACAGGCCTGGATGGACCTCTTCATCTCTGGTAAGTGAAAGTCAAGGCTGAGATGCCATGTCTTTTCTCTTTACAGTGCAAATACTGTGTGAGAGTTTTCTTGTAGACTGTACAGGACAAAACAATTAATGGATGGGTATTTTTTTATTTATTTAACCTTTATTTAACTAGGCAAGTCAGTTAAGATCACATTCTTATTTACAATGACGGTCTACCCCGGCCAAACCCGGACGACGCTGGGCCAATTGTGCGCCGCCCTATGGGACACATCACAGCCGGAATGTGATACAGCCTGGATTCGAACCAGGGTCTGTAGTGACGCCTCTAGCACTGAGACGCAGTGCCTTAGACCGCTGCGCCACTCAGTGATTTCAATCACTTTTTGACCGCACCTCTTTTGGTTTGAACAACATTTTCCATACATATTTGCCTATTATAGAAGTGCCCGCTATCAGCTGAGGCTCAGTTTACGGGCCCTCTTAATATACAGCAGCGTGGAATCATAGAATTCATAGATGTGTTTTAGTAGATGAATCAGCCAAACCATGACACCCACCCTGTATTCAAGAGCATGCTGTTTCTCAACTGACGGCGAGCACGGCACAAACACGTCAGATAATGTCAAATAGTCTAGGCTACAACGTGTGTTTTTAGATCATTTACATTAAACGTAAAACCCAAAATACATTTTTTTTTTTTTAATAAATGTTTAATTACTTAGGCAACCCTGTTTCTAAGTTTGTAAATTATATAAAACTCAACCTTTTATGAAGACGTCGATGCTTTATGCAAAATGGGTCAACTTTGAGCTCATTTATCTACTAAAAGTTCTGGCATTCAGGTCCAAAAAGTTACTCTGACCACTTCTAACATGGGCAAATATGTATAGAAATGTTTCTTCAAAATCAAAAAGAGATCAAATGGCAGGACCCGGATGATATTAACACAACCAAGTATTTACACAAAATACTAGCATTCTATCTGATCATGATGAATGACTAAGCTAATGAATTATGTAGTTCTAGATCAAATGACTGTAGACCATTTTTTCCCCCCCACTTCTACTGTGTTTATCTCCTGCAGGGGTGGAGATGCGTAAGATCACTGACGCGCACACGCCGTCCAGCGCCACGGTCAACACCACGCTCTACTACGTCCTCTCGGCCTCGCCGGCACCCCTGCTGGACCGCCGTCTGGGCGCTGAGGAGCGCGCCCGTCTGGAATCCAGCCTCAACTACGCCGACCACTGCTTTAGTGGACATGCCACCATGCATGCAGAGAACCTGTGGCCGGAGCGGGTCAGCAGTGTGGCCCAAGTCCTGCAGCTGGTCACCCTGTGGACCCTCACCCTGCAGAAGAGGGGCTGCAAGGTGCTTGTGGTGGCGGGTGCTCATGGCGTCATGCAGGGCGCCGTGCTCAGCTTCGGAGGCCTCTCCTTCAACGAAAACCACCTGCAGTTTCAGGCGGACCCGGACGTGCTGCATAACAGCTACGCGCTGCGTGGCATACATTACAACCAGGACCTGATCAACCTTGCTGTGCTGCTGGACGCTGATGGCAAGCCCTTCCTGCATGTGTCTGTCAAGCCCCAGGAGAAGCCCGTAGCGCTGTACGCCTGCGAGGCGGGCTGCCTCAACGAGCCAGTGGAGCTGACGTCGTCAATGGTGGAGGCCAAGAGCCATGTGTTCCCTGTAATGGTGACGCAGCCCATCACACCACTGCTCTACATATCCACTGACCTGCGCCACCTGCAGGACTTGCGGCACACACTGCACCTCAAAGCCATCCTGGCGCACGAGGAGCACATGGCCAAGCAGGACCCGGGCCTGCCCTTCCTCTTCTGGTTCGGCGTGGCTTCACTCATCACCCTCTTCCACCTCTTCCTCTTCAAGCTCATCTACAACGAGTACTGCGGCCCCGGCGCCAAGCCCCTCTTCAGGAGCAAGGTATAAAAACACAACCACGACAAACCGCTTTCAACTGATGAACTAATAAACTGTCCACATTCTCCTCTTCTCGCTTCGTTTTTTGTGTGTGGTGGTGAATTTCCTTTCACTCGTCTTCTGGGTGTCTTTCTCTGTCTCAGCGGGGACATAGTTTGGATGTGTGTGGGATGTTGTTGTTTGGACTGGATTTGCATAATTGCTGTGCACAGCCTCGCCCTTTTTTCCTGCTCTCTTCCTTACAAACAAATTATTTGGTGATTTATAATTTTCTATGTGTGAAAGGAATCAGTTTGAAGACATTTGACTCATGCTCTAATCAGAAAGTCAGGCACTATTTATCTTGCAATGGGTAGCCTATTAGGAATATATTCTAACAACAATTTAAATTGAAAACTTCTGTGCCATTGAACGCACAAGTATTAGTACTCATTTAATATGGTGAACCACAAAATCCCAGTTCTGTAACTGAACGTTTCACTACATGCACTAATGCAAGTTGTTTTAATCCATCGATTTCAGAACCCTTACACATATTTCCAAATGCAGCCTACAGCGTTTCCCGTCTGTGTGAAAGCAAACAAATCGTTTTTTCCCCAACCATAAGCCTCTGGTGTAGCTCAGTTCCATCCCTATACTGGTGCCTTCAAGTCTCCTGTCAATCAACAATCGTGCAAATGTGGGTTTCCAATCTTTTCAGTTCTGTTCGCTTCTATAGCAGCCTAATTACTACCACCTCGAATTGATACATGGCATACTAATTTCGAGATGTTTTAAGTATACTTAACAAAAATATAAACACAACATGTAAAGTTTTGGTCCCATGTTTCATGAGCTGAAATAAAAGATCCCAGAAAGGTTCCATACGCACAAAAAGCTTATTTCTTTGCACCCCTGTTAGTGAGCATTTCACCTTTGCCAAGATAATCCATCCACCTGACAGGTGTGGCATATCAAGAAGCTGATTAAACAGCATGACCATTACACAGGTGCACCTTGTGCTGGGGACAATAATAGGCCACTCTAAAATGTGGGAGCGTGCAGTTGGCATGCTGACTGCAGGAATGTCCACCAGAGCTGTTGCCAGATAATTTAATGTTAATTTCTCTACCATAAGCCGCCTCCAACATTGTTTTAGAGAATTTGGCAGTATGCCCAACCGGTCTCACAACCGCAGACCACGTGTAACCACGCTAGCCCAGGACCGCCACATCTGGCTTCTTTACCTGTGGGATCGTCTGAGGGGGTGCTTAGAGTATTTCTCTATGTAATAAAGCCCTTTTGTGGGGGAAAACTAATTCTGATTGGCTGGGCCTGGCTCCCCAGTGGTTGGGCCTGGCTCCCCAGTGGATGGGCCTATGCTCTCCCAGGCCCACCCATAGCTGCGCCCCTGCCCAGTCATGTGAAATCTATAGATTAGGGCCTAATACATTTATTTCAATTGAATGATTTCCTTTATATGAACTGTAACTCAGTAAAATCTTTCAAGTTGTTGCATGTTGCGTTATATATTTTTGTTCAGCTACGCTATGTCTCAAAATGAGAAAGAAAATTGCCCATCAGGCATTCAGCCAGAGAGGGACACCAAAACTGGAACACAGACAGGTCCAACAAGGTGCTACTAACTAGTCCGGTAATTATCCAGAAGCTTCTTGATGCCTGTCTCCAGTCAGGTACAAATACCCAGCTATCTACAGCATTTGTTGCAAAATTAAATGTCTGTGTTTTGAAATAATGGGCACTACGAAGGAAGAACATTTCTAAAGTGTTTGTCTTTGATTAGCTTTGAGTGCTGTCGAGTAATCCCTTTTTGCCATGTGGCATCGTTTTGGTTGTGTTTTTTTTAAATGATTCAATTAAGAAATTAAATTGACAGGAGAACTTGGTTCTCTCTGATATCCAATCGAACAACAAGCTTGCTGTTCCCCATACCTATGTTTGGTTAGGCATCTGGCCTATCCCCAACCGACTCCTAGCCGCTAGCTTCTATGCTCTTGTGGAGATGTTGATGACTGCCAAAACTATTTTGCAGTAGCTCCACATTGCTTTCTGATAGGCTGCCATATTTCTTACACCTTTCCAATCCTCTCAGATCTCCACATTTTCCCAGGGAGTAGAAACCCTGGTTTAAATGAGCTCTATGGTCGATTTAGGATTGGGGCGTCTGCCAGTAGGAGCTTGCTTCAGTAAACAGCCTTGTGTTTCCTCTTCCTGTTTGTAACCCCCCTCCCCTTTAACCTCACCAGGTGACGAAGCCAAGTGAGGAAATGGAAGCTTAGGAAGCAGCCATGACATCACAGGTGCAGAGTAGCAGCCAGCATGAGACAAATGATATTGCTATAAAGTGTGTTACTGTACATGTCATTATTTGTCAGTGATTTGTGTTGAGGTGATCAACAATGTTTGACCTTCGACATGTTGGAGCTGAATTCAGAGAAACGAGCTCACCTCACCTGATGACCTCTTTCATTGGTAAGGCTAACAGAAGTCTGTCACTGTTAACAATGCTTCCATTTGTTTTGGCGGGATGACCACTCGGTTTCAACGATGAATAGGGATTCTATTTAAATGGTTCTAGTCATAGCTTTGTTTTGTTTCTACCATATAGAATTCTGGAAAATGTGAGTTCTCCCTTCACCTTTTTTCAAGATTGTGGAATCCTAACCCAAGCTACACACATGTATTTTACCCTGCGTTCATAACCAAAATAAATTACAAATTAGCATTAACACTGGAGTGATAGATGTGCAAATGATGATGAATGACCTATGACATCACTGACTAAGGAAATTACCTCTAAGAGAATCTTCTGCAGTTAAATGCATCAAAATATTATTTATAAAAAGCAATCTGTTAATGTTTTTTGAACACTATAAATTGATAGCATGATAGCTGTACTTTTAGTTTATGGTTGACTCGGCTTGTTGGCCAGAGTTCAATGCATGTGAATACATCCAACTGGTATTTACGACTTCACAAGTGGTTATGAACGCAGCATTAAGATGGGATTAGGCCCTAAGAAACCATCTCCGTTAAAAATGGATTGAGATGTAAACGTAGACATTTAAATGAGCCCTGGTTCTTTTAGTTGGTTTACTTTAAATGGGTTTTGTAGCCTGTATGTTTCCAGTTTCCACTGCCTGTTCACTCTGACACATTAAACCAATAGAATTACATTTGGACATTCTTGCTCTAGATGTTTCTACTCCATATAGGCTACTAATGGTAGCAACATTTTAAATGTGTGGTTGCTGCATATTATGCTAATTAATCCACAACTACTAGATAATGATTTATTGTGAAGTGTGTCTTAATCTTTTTCTTGAGTTAATTTTTTTGGTGCATTTATTGTACTTTGTTTATATAGCATATTTAAGGGCTTTTTTAAAAAATCAGTTATTTTGTTTTGAACTAACTACTGAGTGTGCCTTAACACATTTAATTTATTCTGATTACACCTACAATTTGGTTGGATTGTACTTGAATATTGTACGATAATGTGATTTGGGAGAAAATAAAAATGTATATGTATGTTATTGTAAGTTTATTTAAATTAGGATGAAATAGAAATACATACACATAAAGACTTTAAATTAAGATGTAAATATGTTAAATTAGTGTATACTGTCAGAATATGTTTAGCTCGTTTGTGAATTGAAAGTGAAATCTATTATGTTCTATTTGTAATCAAAGTTATTAGGCACTATGCACCTGTGAAGCTGTTTTAATTAAATTGGTTTAATTGCCAAAGGATGGTATATAGCTTTTAAAATACATGTTGTTTTCCAAAGAATTGAATGTCCTTTTGAGTTCTCACCCCACCGAAAATAAAATATCAAGAACAGTCAAAACCCACAAAAGGCCTAATTAGTAATCCAGAAGGGGGTTTAAATGCATGACAAGAAGTATTTCTCTGCTTTTCCTTTTATTATGGAGCAGACACTGAATTAGGCAAATTAATAACTGCATACTAGCTATAATTTCCCTTAGTCCCTTGTTCCATTATTCAGCATACTTCCCTTTTTATCTAAGAATTCAAGTATAGATAAGCATATCAAGGGTGGATGCAGCTGTCATTGAGTTCCATATACAGCAAAAGCGATTATACTATTCATTAAAGGTGCAATATGCAGAAGTTGCTCCGCCATTTCCTGGTTGCTAAAATTCTAATAGTTTGCCTAATTTCAGTTTGTGACAAAACAAGCAAGTATAGTGTAGAGAATCATTGTACCATCTAAACCGCTGTGAAATATATTTTCTATAACCAAAAACATTGTATTTTCAGCTGTTTTGAAGCTGGTGTACCAAAACGAAAGTAAAAGATGGAAAAAGTAAACTTAAGCACTGGAAGCATAGAAATATTGCACATAGAACATTTTATACAGGTTCTTACACTTGCTATCAATGACAATGACACATCTATAACTCACATTTCTATGTGAATTTGGTTGGGTTGCCCAAAAAGTTACATATTGCAGGTTTAATTCCCCAGTTCAACGAAACACATTTTAAATTAATTTAGGATGTTTTCTGATAAAGGAAAATACCTCAATTTTATTTGTGAAACACAAATAATTAAATAAGCATGAAACTCAATAGGAGTCCATAGATTTGCCTGCAGATAGGATTATGCCTAGCAGTAGCCTACTTGTTACCTCAAAATAATTTGTTGGAACAAAATATATTGAGTGTAATAACACAGGATATTTTAACTATCTTAATATGATGGCCAAATGTTGATTAGCCCATTTTGTAGATTGTCATCAAATAAAAATGTCAATATGAACATTTTATATTTCAAAGAGAAGCAAGATAAATTGAGTTAGAATATGTTTTATTTTTTTCTGTTGAAAAGCCTTGGGTGAAATGAGGGAATGTATTTCTCCCTTTGCAGAAATTAAACCACACAATTATCCAAGTCACTAGTTGCATCCTATTTATAAGCCTTCTATCTGATATCTGGTACAAGCGATATTCCGGGGCCAAATTACAGACATTTTTGTAATAATTGGTCTCATAATGTCCACCTATTCTCTTTAAATTGCATCATACAAATGTAGGCCTACATTATAATAACATTGTAGGCCTACATCATAATAATAACATTGTAGGTCTACATCATAATAATAACATTGTAGGCCTACATCATAATAACAACCATAGGCCTACATCATAACAACAACATTGTAGGTCTACATCATAACATTGTAGGTCTACATCCTAATAACAACCTTGTAGGCCTACATCATAACAACCTTGTAGGTCTACATCCTAACAACAACCTTGTAGGCCTACATCATAACAACATTGTAGGTCTACATCATAACAACAACATTGTAGGTCTACATCCTAATAACAACATTGTAGGTCTACATCATAAAAACATTGTAGGTCTACATCATAACAACATTGTAGGCCTACATCATAACAACAACATTGATATCTGTGTTTTACTTTCGAACAAAGAGTCCATGTCATCTTTGGAGTACATGAAAAAGGAATGCTTTGCATCCCGGACTCTGTCCTCGCCTTCTCTGAAAGGAATATTTACCAAAATTCAGAACAGCAGACATAAAAGGAGAGTAGCACCAAAGACGCAAAAAGAGACCGACAGCGATATTAGCAGGTAATTGTGAGTATTGTTTTGTTAAATGTTAATAGCCTACAAACCTACAACACCTTGGTTTACTTGTAGGCCTAGTTAAAATCATGATGAATATGAATAGAACAAACGTTTACCAATGTATTCACACAGGCTAACCCGGATTCTCTGTTGTCTTAGCTTTTATCCTCTGTCTAGTTCACTTCCCTCCAACTTGGTCCTGCTGCATGCAGCAGAGGCCACTTTTGACAAGCTGACTTCATGTAGGACTACGGCTATTCTCCAACTCATAGGTGAACTCAAAAACACGAGAAGTCTATGCACATGATACTGGAGTAACGAGACACGCCAAGAAGTGTACACGACCACTGACCAGCATTATACCGGTGAATGTTAGACTTTGCAATGATGTCCAGGGCCACCAAAACAGTCAGGGTTACTCATGCAGTTAGGGAAGATTTGACCAAATTTCTAAACACAGCGTTGGGAGCTGTGGACAACAACAACAAGCCTGTGTTCTCCTTGACGATTGTCTGACTCCTGGACATTTCGGGGGACACAGAACAGGACATTAGTCAGGTCAAGCAGTTTTTAGACTAGAAATATGTTCTCTGATGGTCACATTCCTGGAACTCAATCACCAGTTCAGTGAACTCCCTTCCATAGGAACCCAAGCTGACTTTCACTCAGCCACCTAGCCTTTGCCCAGCTCTTGTCAGAAACACTGCAGGACTGTTAGGAGGAAAACATTCACATAAAGCTCAAACGGACCAACAGCCTTAAAGTCTACGCTGACATGGTGGGCACAGTGGGCGTCCTCACAGGCTGTGGCATGCCTGCTGGCCGGGGCAGTGCCAGCTCTGAAGCTCCGATCCAGGACTGTGTTCTCGGGGCTCAGCATGTGGATCGCTCTGTTGACATTGGCATTCATGGTATATCCACTGGTGCTGATGTCCTTCAAGTAGATGACAGAGTGGATCCAGAATTATGCTCGCAGCCTGCGAGAGAGGACCAAGGACCTTAAGCGACAGAGACAGCTTGCCGAGGACCTCCTGCACCAGATGCTGCCCAAGTCGGTGGCCAAGCACCTGGAGGCAGCAGAAGCACCTGGAGGCAGCAGAAGCACCTGGAGGCAGAGAGCTACGAGAAGGTGGGTTTGATTGAGCTGAGGAGATGTGGGGCTTCAGTTCCATCATGTCGATCAATTCCATTTCGTGCTGTTCCATCAAGTGAATTCCTGTCATCATTACCCAACTGTCATACTTGATTAAAAGTAAAGATACCTTCATTGAAAATGAAGTAGAAGTGAAAGTCACCCAGTAAAATACTACTTGAGTAAAGGTATAAAAGTATTTGGTTTAAAATATACTTAAGTAGCAAGTGCCTTAAGTGCTGCATACATTAGCTCGTGCTTTTCTTCACGAGGAGGGGATACTATGTAATGTTGTTGTGTCCGTAACCATGTTTGCCAGTGACAGTCTCTTCCCATTCAAATATTTGTTTTCAACAAAAAGTGAACTAATAGACCCATGTAATTCCAGTGGATATTGCGAGAGTTGTTGTGTTTGCACAATGCGCTGTCTGTGCGTTGGTATTGTCTATACGAGTGGATCCTTTTCCTTTCATTTTAGACCACATAGTCCAAATAATATACCTAAAATGGTAGGCTAAACGCGTCTCTATCTGCATTTCTGTGTGTGTCCACTCTAAAGTGCTGAACCTAGCTTGTTTGCTTGCACTTGCTTATACTTGGAGCTAAGTACTGAACATAAATGTAATAATGCTTGTGTATGGTTCAAAAGTCAAAACTCATGTGGGCGTTCGTTATTATTAGAGGACAATGCGGTTCTTATCGATTTACACAAATCCACAAGGAGTCAGTAATATCAGCTATGGTTTTAAAAAGACAGTAAATGAGGCTGAAGGAACTATTTCGCTGCCAGACGAGGCTCCGCTGATAGCCAGGTGTAGCGGTGGTAAGGATTGCTCCTCTGTCACAGTTATAGTGCAATTAATGTATTGTTTAGTGTTGTGTAGTTTCTTTAATGGCATGCAGTTAAAAAAAATAATAATAATTGTTTGACCTATCACTATGTACATGCTAAAATCGCCACTGAACATGAGTGTTACACTAGTGTATGCAGCCTTATGTTATACTAGGGGAATAGTGTTTACATAGCTAGGGCTGACAGTGAGGACGAAACAACCTCTGCATAATCAAAACATTTGCTTTGTGAAAAGGTGTTAAAGTTCAGTTAGCCATTGTTATGCAAATGACAGCTGAAAAGTACCAGTGGCCTGGCTTTGGCCCCAAGTGAGAGAAGGTCCGCTAGATCCATGGCCCAGTGAGACACGGGTGCCAGCCTGTGTATGGAAACAGAAAAGTCTGAGCCTTTTGGGTAAAACACTGTGGTAAATCCTGTAATGTCTCACGTATGAGCACCATCGACACAGTGAATGGAAGAATGGATTCAAAGGGAACTCCCTCTGGTGGTGACTTGCTGAATGTGCATTCCAACAGGAGAACTCTCATTGGTTAATTACCTATGTCAATTTCTATGTTTAAAAGTGAAAATTCCTTCAAAAGTAGGACTGGGACAGAAACTAAATTACAATGGATTAATACCCCTGGCTGTTTGAGTCGAGGTTCAGGTAAATAGTCACTCTGATATATGTTGTGGTTTGTGTGTGTGTGACTGTGTGTGTTTCTGAATGTGTGTGTGTGTGTTTGTGTGTGTGTCTGACTGTTTACCTGTGTGCGTTTTGTGTACGTATGTTTGTGTACGTGTGTGTGGACAGTGTTCATTGTCCCCCCAAAAATTATAGTCCCATTAGTTTACTGGTCAGGGCTCTGTGCAGGCCAGTAAAGTTCTTCCACACCCATCTCGACAAACCATTTCTGTATTTACCTCGCTTTGTGCACGGGGGCATTGTCATATTTAAACAGAAAAGGGTCTTCCCCAAACTGTTGCCACACAGTTGGAAGCACAGAATAGTCTAGAATGTCATTATATGCTGTAGCGTTAAGATTTCCCTTCACTGGAACTAAGAGGCCTAGCCCGAACCATGAAAAACAGCCCCAGACCATTATTGGTCAACTTTACAGTTGGCACTTTGCATTTGGGCAGGTAGCGTTCTCCTGGCATCCGCCAAACCCAGATTCGTCCGTTGGACTGGCAGATGGTGAAGCTTGGTTCATCAATCAATCAGAGTCCAATGGAGGCGAGCTTTACAGCAATCCAGCCGACACTTGGCATTGCGCATGGTGTGTGCAGCTGCTCGACCATGGAAACACATTTCATGAAGCTCCCGACGAACAGTTCTTGTGCTGACGTTGCTTCCAGAGGCAGTTTGGAACTCGGTTACAGACGATTTTTATGCGATTCGGCAGTCCCGTTCTGTGAGCTGGTATAGCCTACCACTTTGCGGATGAGCCGTTGTTGCTCTTATACGTTTCCACTTCACAATAACAGCATTTACAGTTGACTGGGGCTGCACTAGCAGGACTACTACAAAATGGAGAGGGCCTCAATGGTGCTGCCCGAGCGCTCACATATGCCATAATGGGACATACTGTATATAATATAATAGATATTTCTATCATTCTCTATGTTTACCACATACGACTGGAAAATATATATTTGAATGGCCCTCGAACTGGTAATTACGAGTGGGAAACTCGTCGTTGAGCTCCATTGAGGCCATCTCCATTTTGAAGTAGTCAATGTTCTTCTTCTACTGCCATCTAGAGTAGGGATGTGAAAAATGTTCTTAATATTTAAACTGCCTTTTTTCCGTTAAAACTACCATTCAGGGGTTGGAACCAAAATAAAGTTCTGAACCGGTTCTATCCCCTAAAGTACTGGTCCTTTCGGTTTCTTTTTAAACAAATTATTTTTTAAGTTAGCTTATTATGCTATGTTATGGAGCTGTGAGTTGTTTACGTGCGTGATGGAAAGACAAGTGTTGGGCACTAGACATAACGGAAATGTTGCGGGTGGGGAGAGAGCGAGAGAGGGTGTAGGACTCCCATTTGAGTGTCAAGATTTGATTCCACTAGGAATCGACTCCTAAGATTCAGTATTTTTGGAACAGAGGAGTCTGATTATTTTATCTTTAACTAGGAAAGTCAGTTAAGAACAAATTCTTATTTACAATGACGGCCTACCAGGGAACAGAGGGTTAACTGCCTTGTTATTTACCTTGTCAGCTCGGGATTTGATCCAGCAACCTTTTGGTTACTGGCCCAACACCCTAACCAATAGGCTACCTGCCGCCCCGATAAGTTGTTGTTCTTCAGAGAACACAAACACTTTAATCTTTAGTGAGCTAGCGAGGGACATACAGAGAGAGAGGGGAGGGGGCACAGTATAGGCAGGTTGGCCACCAGGCAGATGGAGTCAGAACCGTGCACTAGGGCTATCTATCAGCAATCAAAAGCTGTATCTCGCAATTTCTTGTCTCGCAACTTCAGTAAAGCAGGGCCTTTCATCAATGAATAGGCTAGGAGATTGAGATGCAACATTTCACTCTCACAGTCACACAGTATCTGTGCATCACACACAGTTCACTTCATGCTGTTCACAGCATGGTAGCCATGTCACCAAAACAGCAGAGAAGTTGAGTTTCAGGCTTTAACGCTATTAGTTGTCGCGGAAATTGACCAACTAGGCTGTTTACTTTCCGCATCTACGTCAAAGGGATTTTTCGTAACGTTTCGGAACCCATGTTTAATCACAAGTATAACTCATTGGCTGATCCCTTCTGATGACCCTGATGGAATCATGTGATTCTTCCTTCACCCATAGGAAGTCCCACCTAGTTGACTACTTTAAAATGGTGAAGGCCTCAAAGGAAATGTCCATGCCAAAATGGGATTTATCACTCTAGTCCTCTATGTAACTCTATGGTGGTAAATTCCCACTTGGTTACGAATGCAGCATTAGTATCTCTCTGTTTCAGCTCCAGATGACAAAACCTGCACACACTACAAGGGTTGCAGGTCTGCCGACTTCCTTTTGGTCACACATTTTATTCACAGAAATATCCAATAAACCAAAGACATTGCTTTAACTGTGAATGTACTTTATTGCAGACATTTTCCTCAAATAAAATGGAGCATACATAAATAAATAAGTGATTACAATTTATTTACATTGGGTCTAGTGTGGGTGTGTAAGAGTCATGTTTTGTAACTCAAACAAAAGCACACAGACTATTGCGTGCGTGTGTATGAGAGCGAGTGCATGTCGTATTTTATTTTTCCTTGTCAGCCACCATCTCTCCTAACCATGCCCTCTCAACCAACTGTGTAGTAAGCACAACAGCACATTACCATTGTGGGAAATGGATAACACAATCTGTAGGTCTAAATATATCAAATCCTAAAATAAAATGGGAGCATACATATAAAATATGCAAGTAATTACAATATATTGACAGATTTACATACTAATGTGTGTGTGAGAGAGAGTATGTGTATGTTTTATTTTTTGGTATGTGTGTTATTGTGACTCAGAAGTGTCAACCTGACCACATCCTTGTAGTAGGACATTCAGTGATTAGGTTTGGAGAAAACAGTGTGTAGTAAAAAGGCTCTCAAATATTCACATCTGGATTGACAAGTACGCTAAACCATGTGACGTTACAAAAGCTCTAGGGCTTAGTCTACACTAATTAAATAAAGGATGCTGGACCTGAGACCTAGGACCAGGACTACTTGGCCTGATGACTCCTGGCTATCCCTGTCCCCAGTCTGTTTCCGTCTGCGGCTATGGAACCCTGACCAACTCAGGACCTGCTCATGAATCACATGAATTGCTACCTTGTCCCGGACCTGCTGTTTGATCCTGTCTCACTCTACCGGACCTGCTGTCTCAACCTCTAAATGCTCAGCTATGAAGAGCCAACTGGCATTTACTCTCCAGGTGCTGAATTTTTTTAACCCTCTATTACCACTGTGAGTATGAACGTTTAAACATCTTGAAGAACGATCTGGCCTAAATGGCTGTAACCTTTTATAATCTCCACCCCTCACAGCCTGGTTCCTCTCTAGGTTTCTTCCTAGGTTCCTGCCTTTCTACACTCTTAGAAAAAAAGGTTTTGCCTGGAACCAAAAAGGGTTCTTCAAAGGGTTCTCCTATGGGGACAGCCGAATAACCCTTTTAGGCTATAGATAGCACCTTTACTTCTAAGAGTGTAGGGAGTTTTTCCTAGCCACTGTGCTTCTACGTCTGCATTGCTTGCTCTTTGGGGTTTTAGGCTGGTTATCTGTATAAGCACTTGACAACCACTGATGTAAAAGGGCTTTATAAAATACATTTGATAGATTGCTTGTATATGTTTCAATACATGTCAGTAACTCTAAAAATGACATTGAGTTATCTTACACTCAATAGGAAGTTGTACCTTAAGCCAACACATTTTTCTGGTCTTTCCTGCTGGGGACAGGGGGCTTCAGGTTTGGGAATGGAATGCCTAGAGAATTGGAATATTAACAATAATTAGTGTATACATTTATGAATGAATGAAATTCAATATGGGTTAGCTGTGTATCTCATCTGATTGAGAATTGCTGATGATATACTGTATATATTTATATTTTCTTTAGAAAAATCTGCCACCGAACAACAATTCTATCTAGTGAGACTGCACACAACCGTTAGATTATTTTACCAGGTTAAAAATAACAATTTTGTCAAGTGAAATGCATATTTATAGCAGCAGCTATGGTATGGATAAAGACAACGTGACACCTCCACAGCTGAATTAATGTGTGATCTTTCTATAATATTAGCTAATTTAACAATTTCCAGACTTGACCAATAACATAACAATAGGAAGGCTATTATTACTGTACAGTAGGCTACAATACAGCAAGAATAGCCTTCCTATTGTTATGTTATTGGTCAAGTCTGGAAATTGTACTTTCAGCCTGTTAATTATTTCAGTCCGATTGGACTTGTCTTACTTAATCAACATGGCTTAACATAGTTCATTAATAATGTGATGGTAACGTTACTAGCCTACTGTACAACACATTAACCACCTATCTACCTAGTGATAGCTTAGCTAGCTTGCTCCAAAGAAACAACACATTTACATCAACAGGGGTTTTAACACAATATCTATCTAGCTAGTATGATTGCATGTAAAACAACGTTACAAAGCAACGTTGACTTACCGGTCTGTTGCTTGGGAACTAGATGGAGGCATCAACATAGGAGGTTAGCTAGCGTCGTTAGCATTAGCTAGCAGTGCTCGCGTGTTAGTTATCAAATTATCTATCCAGCAAGAATGTCGAGGTCAAAAACTAAAGAAATTATGTTAAGCCATGTTGATTAAGTAAGGCAAGTCCAATCGGACTGAAATAATTAACAGGCTGAACGTATATTTATGTGAATCACTAGCTAACTTTAGCTTGGTAGCTGATGGGCGAAGAAGAAATATGCACCTCTTCCTGTTTACAGCGTCCCCTACGGAAAATAAGACTAGCGCCACAAAACCAACCAGTGGCCGGAACTATATTACATTGGCGTTGGTTTAGAAGTGTAATTGACAACGCGGTTAATTATTTAGAGTAATTCTGTAATTAACAAAATCAATAAAAGAGATATTGGCAAACCTTTCTTGGAGAACAATTTATAGTATGACATTTTGAGAACCAATTTTGTGTTCATTTGTTAACAAACAAACATTTGGACACAGTCAGATATACATTTTAAGTTATTGCTTATAAGGGAAAACATTTTGACTTCAGTTAGTGACAGTTGAATGACACAGTTGTGAATCAGTAGTGATGTAATAGAGGACGGGGATGATTGTATGTGCTTCCAAAGCTTATCTTAGGATGCAACTGGGAGGGGCAACTGAATGCAAGCTTCACAAAATATGTTTTACCGTTAAAATATTTCTAGCCTGTCTGTGGGTAACATATTTGACGTGTGACGCTCGACCCACTGTTTACCATCAAAATAATGTGAGGGAAGAATAGTTTCATCGTATTAAAACGAGAGTTCAGTTCACGTAACAGAGTTGACCTGAAAATAAAGGACAGGTAGTTTTTTTTAACCTTAAAATGAATCACGGTCACTGTTAGAGCCTTGGGCCAGTAACCGAAAGGTTGCTGGTTCGAATACCCGAGCTGACAAGGTGAAAATAAAACCTGTCGATATGTACTTGAGCAAGGGACGCAAAAGGCACTCATTTTGTAGAACAACCCTTGTTTACCACAGCAAGCAACATACCTGCTGCCGCGTTATTTATCCATACAAAAAAAGTGGTTGGGAGTAATGTAAACCAGACATTCAGAGAGTAATGTTGACTTCTGTTGTTGAAGAGGAAAATGATCAAATGCATACTCTTCTGGTCTATCTAAGGGAATATTGCTCAGTTCTGTCTCAAGGGCAAGACTCATGACAATAAATGTCAACCAGCATTTATTATGCTAATACTTTATACCACAATAACCTGTCCCAACGATCAACTTGAACAAATGAAGCCATTTGATAGAAAAGGCTCTCAAAGAAGTCAAGATAGGCCTTTACCTTTCCATCTCTAATCCTCCCCCCGACGCCACCTCTAATACCCCCTCCACCTCCGCCTAGTACACACACACACCCTCGGAGTGCCTGCATGTCATGCCACACTCACTTGTAGTGCCCTGATAATAAAGCTGTCCCGGGGGGGGACGGCGTGATGACGGCACAGCAATGAATAGGTGCTGCCCTCTCTCTGCTCTCTCTTTTACTACCTCTACACATCTCTTTCTCTTTCTCTCTCTCTCTGTCTCTCTGTCTCTCTGTCTCTCTCTCTCTCTCCTGACCCCAGATGATGACCCCAGATGTTGACTCGTAGACCGTGCTGCCATCTACGTCATATACACACGCCTGTATTCCTGCTATATTAAGTTATATGACATTCTTTCATGTACGTCCTCCAAAACGGGTCTAGTGTTGTATAAGTCTACAACATAACCTATTGAGGGAAAGGAGAGTCTTGATTTCTTATAGCCTACCAGCATCAGGTACTGAGTGGTTTTTGCCCAGGACTAGTGAAAAGGTATTACATTTTCAGGAGATATCACTGTTACTTCTCCATGCTTAATGCTCCATGCCTTGCATACATATCTTAGTGCTTCTCTTCTTTAAAAAAATGTAACTGTTCTTCTAAAAGTGGGAAATCTGTCTCAATTATTTTCACTTCCTCAGACCTCTATTCCAGTCACTAGGCTCCATGTGCGACGTTCTGGCATAAAGGGGTGAGACACATTCCACCCCAAAAATGGCAGTGGTGCTGGGCAGATAGGGTGAGTCAAAACACTACCCTGACTCTACCTCAGGGTGCCAACAAAGGAACCAGGGGCCGGGTGGCGTGTTCAGTAGTAATGAAACAGAAAACGTTTTGAAACAGCAAAGAAAAAGTGAATTTTCACAGGACACTTTACAGGTAATACCTCCTTTTTTAATGTGTTATCCAATGAAATGCACCTTTTATGTTTCAAGACATGCTCTGTTTTAATGCCTACTGAACATGACCCAGATGTTACTATACTACTTCCATGGAGCATAGCCTGTTATTGAGTGCAGTTTAAGATGACAATAGATATTATATGTTTATGACCATTCATAGCACAGTCCATTCATAGCATAAAAAAAAGCATTTTCTCATCTCAAGAGGTGAAATAAATAAATGACCTAATTAAGTGTCTATTAAGTGCCAAATAAAGTAACAGGGTTGACAGTAACAGGCAGGGCCGGCCCTGGGCATAAGCGATATAAGGGGTCGTTTAGGGCCCCCAGCCGCTAGCGGGCACCCAACTTCCCCAATTTGCTTTAAAACCACAACATTTTCTCTATGCCTCATGGCAAAATGGAGAGAATTACAGGAAATGTACAAAAAAAATCTCTCTACCATCAAGAGGGTGCCACCAAACGTTTTACCCGCGAGGCTTAGGGCCGGCAAATAGCTAGGGCCGGCCCTGGTAACAGGGTTGTTGATTTGATCTTAAATCAGCGATAAATCTCCTCCTGACAGGGGGAATGGAAGCGTCTTGCGTGCAACAGGGTGTGGCTATTGAATGCAAGCTTCACAATATTTTATTTATTGTTAAAACATTTCTAGCCTGTCTATCTACGGGTAACAGGATAGCCAGGGCCGGTCCGAGCCATTCTGCCGCCCTAGGTGAGACCAAAAAATGCTGCCTGAAATTTTATTTTCTGAATTTCCAACTTTATCAGAAGTTATCTTGAGCCTATCTGCAATGTTTTTATATAATGGGAAATGCAGAGGTAATTTATTTTTTGGTATGATCAGCTTGTCAAAAATTTTGACAAGCTGATCATTTTTGATTTTGACAATGGGGTGAAACTCCTGGACAACAGTTGTGATTGTCCATTCCATATTTTCCATTTTACTTTACTTTGACCTGTCCTGTTTTTAGGATAAGTTGTTTGTTAACATGACAGTGCATTTTTTATTTGATTGGATGCCATTTAGGTTAGGCTATTTCAGAGAAAACTGCATGATGTAAAAAGTGTCCATCTCATTACATTGTCATACATTTTATCTAGAAACTGTAGGCTACAGAAAAAGCCACATACTCGTTCTGCCATATCTTATATCTGCTACATGATTCATGTTTGATAATTTTTTTGACAGAATGTTGGTGGAGCACCACAGCGATGCGTCTCTCCAACAGCACCCTGGAGAGGCACGCTGGGAATGGACAAGCAACATTTTTTTTTTTTTTTAACCTTTATTTAACTAGGCAAGTCAGTTAAGAATGACAGCCTATCTACAGGGTCAGCCTTAGTAGTACAGCACCCCTGGAGCAAATTAGGGTTGCTGAAGGACACATCGACACGTTATCACCTTGTCAACTCAGGTATTCAAACCAGCAACCTTTCAGTTACTGGCCCAATGCTCTAACCGCTAGTTACAGTTCATATATCTAACCGCTAGTTACAGTTCATATAAGGAAATCAGTCAATTGAAATAAATTCATTAGGCCCTAATCTATGGATTTCACATGACTGGGCAGGGGTGCAGACCCAGCCAATCAGAATTAGCTTTACCCCACAAAAGGGCTTTATTACAGACAGAAATACACCTCAGTTTCATCAGCTGTCCAGGTGGCTTGTCTCAGACGATCCCGCAGGTGAAAATGCTGGATGTGGAGATCCTGGGCTGGCGAGGTTACACATGGTCTGCAGTTGTGAGGCCGGTTGGACATACTGCCAAATTCTCTAAAACGACGTTGAAAGGTTATGGTAGAGGAATGAACATTAAATTCTCTGGCAACAGCTCTGGTGGACATTCCTGCAGTCAGCATGCCAATTGCACGCTCCCTAAAAACTTGAGACATCTGTGGCATTGTGTTGTGTGACATAACTGCACATTTTAGAGTGGCCTATTATTGTCCCCAGCACAAGGTGCACCTGTGTAATGATCATTCTGTTTAATCATCTTTTTTTTTATATGCCACACCTGTCAGGTGGACGGATTATCTTGGCAAAGGACACATGCTCACTAACAAGGATGTAAACAAATGTGTGCACAAAGTTTGAGAGAAATAAGCTTTTTGTGTGTATGGAACATTTCTGGGATCTTTTATTTCAGCTCATGAAACATGGGACCAACACTAATCCTGCCTAATGAGTGGGATGGCCGTGAGGGTCCATTACATTACACATAAGAGTCATTGGACGAAGGCGTCTTCTGTACAATTTTGTTAAGAGACCCGACACTCAGTCTGAATATTGACACACATCACTTGTAGTACAGTTTTGGAAGCACCGTATCTTATTATTATCGGATTTATTGAATTCTCCATTTGGTCTATATTAAAGGACACTTCATCTAATATAACAGGCTTTAAGAATGCAATATTGGTGCACAATTTCTGTTTAAAATAAAATTTTAAAGATTTGTACAGGATGATGTCGCAGGTGGGTTTCATCCAAAGCCACCAACTCAGACATAATTGCTCATGTCAACAGCAAAAGCCAGAATTCAAAGCTAATTACTCATGTGTTTGAAACCCTGTGGACTGGGCTTTCATACCGAACCAATGCGTTACCACAGGAACACACAAAATGGCTTTCAGGGGAGTTTTTTTAAGCCATAAAGGAAAATCAATCACCATTACACCTTTACAAACATTCAATGTACATTGTGCCATTTCTCTCTGAGGAGAAAGCCGGCAACCCCTGAAAAAGTCTGAATGTAGCCTGGGGCATGCGTAGAGTGGACACAGTGTTTTCATCATTACTGCGCATGGTTCCTCTGACATTAGCCACGGCAGGGGTGCGTGTGGCCCGGGGTAACGTCATTGATTTATGTCAGAGAGCTACGGGGGGTCAGTGTTGGGAAGAAGAGGAACTAAAGAGATTTTAATGATCTTGTAATGCTAGCTCTTTTTGGATTCGTGTGCCAGCGCAGAATGTCTTGGAGGCACATTTAGTCATTGACTGTAAAAAAAAATGTAACATTGAAATGGATCTTTTATGTTGTTGTTGTTTTAGTTGTTGTTGTTGTTGTTGTTGTTGTTGGGTGGTAAAGCCACGCTCCGTAAGATGTGTAGAGATGGCCTGTCATAATTCAACTGGTGTATTTGTGGAAATCCCCAATGGATACCCAATGGAAATCAGATTGTGTGTGACATTTTCTCAGCAAAGAAAATACTACTCAGACTCTTGTAACGGGAATTATCTGAGGACTAGGAAATTCTAATCTACACATCCAAATCTAGCATATATTTATCGTTACAACAACGCCTTTGCCATTTCCAAAGCTGTACTTGGCTTGTTTAAGAAACAGACAATAAAAAAATTGCATGAACTAATGCTAAACATATGCGAGGAGGTCTCTGACGTTAAAATAGCCTTATCTATGTAAAACTGTGCAACTGTTCAGGCTAGGATAAAGGCTAGAAAGATAGAGTTTAGACTCACAAAGGGCAGTGGGCCGAATTCGAACCAATACCAACTGCACATGTGCCGGGGTCAGAGGCACTAACCGCTGACACATTCTGGCAAACTGAGAAACAATGAGATGAGGTGGCAAAAGATGAGATGACGTGTGTCACATTATGAGGAAAAACTCCTTGCCCTGGGAGTATTGATCACATCTATTATTGTTCTAGAGGATATGTTTGCATTTCCTCATCTTTGATATTGAGGTGATATGTCTAACAAATGCCTGTCTTTTGAGTCCTGTCATATCTCCTGCTCTGCAAATGCCATTCCATTATGAGGTCAGTGCACACATCTCTCTCCCTGGCCTTTCAGAGGCTCAAATCAAATCAAATCAAATCTAGCCACACACACACACACACACACACACATACATGCACACATGCACAAACCCCCACACACACGCAAACACACCCACGCACGCACACACACACACACACACACACACACACACAATCCACCAGAACACCTCAACAGCCAAGCTAATGATTTCCCAGTGGCGAATCAATCATTACACAGGTGCCATGAGTAATAATCTCAATTCATAGCCCAAAATAGCACGGATACTGTCTTCAAAATATCCTGCCCATGCCACACGGTTGAAAAGTCATTCAGATTACCTTAATTGTCTTTGAAAAGGCAGGTTTCTACAGGTATTTTTTAGCATTTTCATTAATGATTGGTTAAAGGGGATATGGAAGTACGCAACAAAATCAATGTTGTACATTTAACTCTGAAAAGGCTAAATGTATACTATTTTCAGTGAATATATGAGTCCCACTGAACTGGTGTGAAAATAACACTATTGAAAGTGTTAAAGATTTAACTCTGTTGCAGTGTTCCCCATTCAACTCTTAAAGTGTTTAAATGAACTTGACTGTGGTGTTTGCATAGCTCTACTGTAGAGTAATACGTAACACCTACAGTGTAAAACAGAACACTTGGTTTAGAGTAGATTGGACACACATTGCTTGGTGGTGACGCTGTTACACTTTCTCAGTGTAAGAAATGAACACCTGCAATGTTACAGTAGATCATTTTGGGGTGTTGTTTTAACACTGTATGGTGTAGAGCCTAATTTGCATATTTAACACCCATGACTGCATTTGTTAGAGACAGAGACATGGTTATTGGGGCTCCCAAATGGCACGGTGGTCTAAGACACTGCATCTCAGTGCTAGAGGCGTTACTACGGACAACCTTGTTCAAATCCAGTGTAGGCCGTTATTGTAAATAAGAATTAGTTCTTAACTGACTTGCTTAGTTAAATAAAGGTTAAATAAAGGTTAAATAAAGGTTAAATAAATAAAATATATATGCATACACTACCGTTCAAAAGTTTGGGGTCACTTAGAAATGTCCTTTTTTTTAATAAAGAAACCCTAACCCTTTTTTTGTCAATTAAAATAACAACAAAATGATCAGAAATACCGTGTAGACATTGTTAATGTTGTAAATGACTAATGTAGCTGGAAATGGCTGATTTTTTATATATTTTACATCTTCCTCTGTCCAGTGTCTGTCCTTTTGCCCATCATAATATTTTCTTTTTATTGGCCCGCCTGAGATATGGCTTTTTCTTTGCAACTCTGCCTAGAAGGCCAGCATTCCGGAGTCACCTCTTCACTGTTGACGTTGAGACTGGTGTTTTGTGGGTACTATTTAATGAAGCTACCAGTTAAGGACTTCTAAGGCGTCTGTTTCTCAAACTAGACACTCTAATGTACTTGTCCTCTTGCTCAGTTGTGCACCAGGGCCTCCCACTCCTCTTTCTATTCTGGTTAGAGACAGTTTGCGCTGTTCTGTGAAGGGAGTAGTACACTGCGTTGTATGAGATCTTCAGTTTCTTGGCAATTTCTCACATGGAATAGCCTTCATTTCTCAGAACAAGAATAGACTGACGAGTTTCAGAAGAAAGTACTTTGTTTCTGGCCATTTTGAGCCTGTAATCGAACCCACAAATGCTGATGCTCCAGATACTCAACTAGTCTAAAGAAGGACAGTTTTATTGCTTCTTTAATTAGCACAACAGTTTTCAGCTTTGCTAACATAATTGCAAAAGGGGTTTCTAATGATCAATTAGCCTTTTAAAATGATAAACTTGGATTAGCTAACACGACGTGCCATTGGAACACAGGAGTGATGGTTGCTGATAATGGGCCTCTGTATGCCTATGTAGATATTCCATAAAACATCTGCCGTTTCCAGCTACAATAATTTCCCCAAACCTTTGAACGGTAGTGTATATATATTGAATTCTTTCATTTAAAAGGCCTGTCGCTTTCACCAACTGAGTACCTAGACAAATGCTATCATTAAAATCTATGACAATACAATACATATATCATATGGCCTTAGTTTGATGGCCTAGTTTTATCCTAACACGAAACACCAAATAAATGTTTATTCACCCGCAACCTACATTCAGGTAGGGTTGCAAAGGGTCGGAAACTTTCCGGTAAATTTCTGTAATTTTTCCAGGCATTTTCCATGGGAAGTTAAGCCCTGGAATTTTGGGAATTTTGCTTAAATTCATCAAAAAAGTTAGCTTATAACAGTGAACCTTTTTGTGGGATACACAAACAATTTATAGTTAAACTATCCCCAATTCAATGGAATTGCAACCCTCTGCATGCACAGTGCATTTTTCCATCACATGTGCAGCGCACTCTTCCATCACATGTACAGCTGAGCCCACACTAAAACACTGTCTGAGACAAGCTTTCTAGTAAGTTAACATTTTCTGCTAGTTAGTTTTTGCTACCATGTGGGTTTTAGCTTGCTTGTGCCTGCTAACTGAGGAGTGTTAATTCACCTGTTTCCATACATGTTTCATTTTAAAACATGTATCTTCCAAAGTAGTAGTTGTTTAATCTAACTGCTTAACTATTTATCTGCACATGGAATTGTATTTGGGATTGTTTTTACTTTACAGGAAAATGCCACAGGCACTATCTGATGTGTGGAGACATTTCCCTGCAGCTAATGTAGAAGGAAAAGCTGTGTACATTTGCAAATACTGTGCCAAATCATATGTGAAGAATGAAACAAAGATACAGAATCATCTGGCCAAGTGCATAAAGTTCCCTCAGCGCTCACAACATGCAACCTCTGACAAAAGTCCCTCCACTTCTATTCGAGGTGAAAATGACGAATCAGACACCTTATTGATAGCAACAGCTCATGGTCCTCCTGGAATCAGAAGTTTTTTTGACTCAATGGAGGAACGTATTCAGAGAAATGCTGATGACTGTCTTGTTCGAGCTGTTTGTGCAACTGTTTCACCTCTGATGCTCACAGGCAATGTGTATTGGAAGAGATTTCTGAATGTTCTTCGCCCAGCATACACCCCTCCAACCAGACATGCTTTATCTACTCATTTGCTGGATGCAGAGTTCAACAGAGTTCAAGTGAAGGTCAAGCAAATCGTAGAGAAAGCAGACTGTATTGCAATCATCTCTGATGGGTGGTCGAATGTTCGTGGGCAAGGAATAGTTAACTACATCATCTCCACCCCTCAACCAGTATTCTACAAGAGCACAGACACAAGGAACAACAGACCCATCTGGTCTCTACATTGCAGATGAGCTGAAGGCAGTCATCAATGACCTTGGACCACAGAAGGTATTTTCACTGGTGACAGACAATGCTGTGAACATGAAGGCTGCTTGGTCTAAAGTGGAGGAGTCCTACCCTCACATCACACCCATTGGATGTGCTGCTCATGCATTGAATCTGCTCCTCAAGGAGATGATGGTACTAAAAACAATGGATACACTCTACAAGAGAGCCAAGGAAATGGTTACGTATGTCAAGTTATAGCAGCAATCTACCTCACCAAGCAAAGTGAGAAGAATAAGAGCAACACATTGAAGCTGCCCAGCAACACCCATTGGGGTGGGGTTGTCATCTTGTCTCCTGGAGCGGAAGGAGTCTCTCCAAGAAATGGCCATATCACAGTCTGCCGATATGGACAGCCCCATTAAGAGGATTCTCCTGGATGATGTATTTTGGGAGAGAGTGGTAAGCAGCTTGAAACTCCTGAAACCTATAGCAGTAGCCATTGCACGGATTGAGGGAGACAATGCCATCCTGTCTGATGTTCAGACTCTACTTGCAGATGTAAGAGAAGAAATCCATACTGCCCTGACCACTTCACTGTTGCTCCAAGCAGAGGAAACTACATCACAAAGCGTGAAGACTTCTGCCTGAAGCCCATTAATACCGCAGCGTACATGTACATGTACAAGTATGCTGGCAAGAGCATCCTGTCTGGTGCAGAGATCAACAAGGCCTATGGTGTCATCACGGCCTTGTCTCGCCACCTTGGCCTGTATGAGGGCAAGGTTCTTGGCAGTCTGGCGAAGTACACTTCCAAGCAAGAGATTTGGGATGGAGATGCAATATGGCAGTCGTGCCAACATATCTCATCAGCCACCTGGTGGAAGGGACTTTGTGGATCTGAGGCTCTTTCCCCTGTTGCCTCCATCATCCTTCAAATCCCACCAACATCAGCAGCCTCAGAGCGCAAATGGTCCTTGTTTGGGAACACACACACCAAAGCACGCAATAGGCTGACCAATACAAAGGTTGAAAAACTGGTGGCCATCCGGGAAAATTTGAGGTTGGAAAGTGACAGTGAAGATGAGGCCTCAGAGTCTGATGTTCAAGAAGTGGACATTAAGGAGGTCCAGGGAGAAGACATGGAAGCCAACCAAAGCTTTAGTTTCTAGGCTATCATTTTACAGATGTATGTTGAAAACGCTTTTGGGAGATGAGATGGATCATTGGGGATCATTCAATATTCCCTTTCTTTTGTTGTTCAGTGAAATCATCCCATGTGAAGAGTCAACTCATTTAATTAAAGTTCAATTCGTAAATAAATTGTTTTTTTTAATTTCTATTGGAAGGATTTAATAATTTGTAATTATGTCTACTTATGATAAGGTTAAAGGTTTATATTTCTGTCTCCATATGATATGGTAAATAAATCTTATGCAAAAAACATCTACATTTAAATGGTATTAATATTAATTTGCATATATTCCTGTTAATTCCCATATATTCCCGTTAATTCCCATATATTCCCATTAATTCCCACGGAAACCATTCAAACGGGAACAACTATTGCAGTAATGCGTGCAATAAATCTAACTAACTGATTGGATTAGTTTAGAAAAATGTATGTTATTTACCTTTGTGTAGCATAAGATGAATCAGTCAAAGACACAGATTTGAAAAACAATCCTAAAAAAATAAACCTGCAATAAAGCATGCTGGGAAATATAATAATGACGGGCGTGGTTTTGATGGGGCCGTTTTACTCCCCACGGTGTAAAACAATAACTCTAGGTATTAACACCAACACTGGGGGTTATTTTCCACCACTGAGTGTTAATTTCACTCATACAGAGTGAATTTAACCCCTGAATCACTAGAAATGTTACAATGAAAAATCAACTGGACCAATTTGCTGTGTGGGGGTGCACAGGTATCCAACCGAAGCCTTTCTCAAGAAGACAGTGGTTACATCCCAAAAGGCACCCTATTCCTAATCCCTATGGGCCCTGGTCAACAGTAGTGGGAATAGATGAGTGCAGTGAATCAGGGATAATGAGTGTTCTTCCCGCTGCGCTTCAGCAGTGTCTCTCTGATAATCAGTGTGTGTCGGAGGTGTGAGAGGACAGTGCTGACAGACTGCGTTAGTTGAGAACGTCCGTGGTTCAGTAGCTGTCTCTCTCGTCCTCCTCGTCCTCGACCCATTCTTCGTCCTGTCACATTCACGTGTCGGATCATTAGCGCCGTTGTCATAGTAACCGTCGTCACCGATTTGTTGTCGATGTTCATTAGCTATAATATCTTACACTGTATATTATCAGTAGCTAGCCGCTGTGTATATTGACATGGCTGTACAGAGAAATATGTCTGTCATCTTGCTGTATAATAGAATTTAGTCTGGGATTCAATCTGATCAGAGGTAGATCCGTGTTATAGGGCACTTGACATTTGAAGGTAATTTCCAATTGAGCCGAACTCAGGAATGTTGCCTTTTAAAATTTGCATTGCTGACAACGTGCATGCAGTCAGATTGAATCCCGGCCCCAATCCCCAACAGTTTGTCACATAGCAGCATTTTGAACTTTCTTACTGATACTGAAATGTCTAGTTTCTGCTAAATAATTTATTGTCATTTTTGTGTGAAAGCTTAGGCTACAGGATTGTCATAGAACATGGGGGAAAATTACAAATTAATCTGTTCCAGTTTTAAAGTTTCCTTCTATTGGAAATAGTGTTAGCGCATGCGTGTTTGCATGTCTGAGTGTGTTGGTGTGATATGAATGTGTGTGCCTGTGTGTGTACAGTAAGTATGTCCATAAATGTGTGTAGACTAGAAGCTTATTCCAAACAACCCCACACACCACTAGCGCACACTCACATTCCCTAGTGTGAAGAGAGACCAAGGGCAAATGATGAGCGATTAGTCCGATTACTACCAACTCCCGCCGCCTCGGATGTGGGGCACACAGTGTGGAGGTGGAGGGGGACTAATTGACAATTCACCAGCCTCTTGGCACAAGGAGCTATCATCCCAAATTGACTTAGGTCTCAGGGCATCTGCAGATAATGTACTTTTCAGGTGTTCGAAACTTCACCAAGACTGTTTATCAGACTCAACTTTTTCAAAAGTAGCACCTGGAAGGCCAAACACCCACCTCACCCCACTTTGACATTACACAGCATTTTGTGTAGATCATTGACAAAAATTGCTAATTAAATCCATTTGACAGTTGTTTTCAATTGCTAACAATGCATTGGTCAAAACTGAAGTCACATTCTCAAAACTCTTCACACAGTCAGCGAAACAGATGTTTATGTGAACCAAACTGTGAATAATTTTTCATTGCTTTCACACAAAATGCATTCAATGACCACATTCTCCGAAATCCATGAACTATTTTCTCAATCATGGTCCACCACCTGCAAAACTATATATTTGCAGGACATGTTTTCAAATGCTAACACACTGTTTCCAAAAACACATTGATAACAGAATGATGGCAAATGTCGTGCATTTCTGCAGTAACCAGATTGAAACATGTAGAAAATCACAGCAGAATATTTCATCATTCCAAACACAGCTGATTGCAATTTAATCTGAAAGTCTGTTTTTAGTCTTGTTACCAAACAGACAAAAGAGGACGGCTTCGGAATGATTTTGTTTGGAAACATGGCTCAAGGAAGACAGGTTGGTGGGGAAAGAAGAGTGTCAGGGAGAGGGAGAATGTGAGGAAGACAAAGGGGAGGAAGAGCAAGAGCGCTGGTCTCTGATGAGATAAGGACCACAATTACTGACCATGGTCTCTCTTTGAGAGAGGCTGTTTTAAGGGTGCAACCAAGGATGAAGCAGTTGTACACTGTACCCTTTGAGATAAACGGTGAACGTGTGAAAGAACTCCGGTATCAATATGTCCAGGTAAGATGTCTGTTCAATAACAGTACTTATTGAACAAACCGCATAGAGGAGTTTTTCTCTGCGTGGAGGTGGAAGGTTTATGACCACCATCCACATGACCAGATGTCCTTACTGAATGCCATGAATGCGGGGTGTGGAGACACTTCTCCTGAAGACTGCCAGGGTTGGATTAGACATTCCAGAAGATACTTTCCAAGATGCATCGCCAGAGAAGACATAAGATGTGATGTTGATGAGAACTTGTGGCCAAGTATGTATGGCAGCCATTCCATTCCAGTGTCTGTTGAATTCCAACACAGGCACACCTCATTCTACTGAATGAGGTACTGATTAGGTGATCACCTGAACCACATCTTATTTAATGAGGAAAAGTATAAAAAACACTGCTGTGGTCATCACTATCCTCTTGCAATAGGACCAGCTGGATGGCAAAAACAGTACTAGTAGTACCTCTATTTTGGAATCAAAATATAACTATTGACCATGCCAAAAGAGTTGAAAAGAGTTGATGTTTACCATTCTTGATACACACAGGAAACTGTCGAGCGTGAAAAACCCAGCAGCGTTGCAGTTCTTGACACAAACCGGTACGCCTGGCACCTACTACCATACCCCGTTCAAAGGCACTTCAATCTTTTGTCTTGCCCATTCACCCTCTGAATGGCACACATACACAAACCTTGTCTCAATTGTCTCAAGACAATCCTTCTTTAACCTGTCTCCTCCCTTTCATCTACACTGATTGAAGTGGATTTAACAAGAGACATCAATAAGGGATCATAGCTTTCACCTGGATTCACCTGGTCAGTCTGTGTCATGGAAAGAGCAGGTGCTCTTAATGTTTTGTATACTCAGTATATTTTATGAATCAACATGGATGTCAACGTTTCATCAAAGTTGGAAACAAAGATGTGTCAAATTGCAATACCATGTGAATCATTGAGGATACAATCCAGTTTTATCTGTTTCATTTGCCTTCTAAATCACTACAGCTTTTGAACCACATTAACCTCTACGTGAAAATGAGCTACATAACTACCCCAGAGATAGTTACGTTGTGTGACATTTAAAACAATACACTTGTCACTCCGTTGAAGGATGTGTCTGATCCAGTTAACGGGGGGTTCCCACTCATTAACGCTTTTAATTAGCACATCAGTGCTTCATCATATAAACGATGCGCAGCGCTAACTGATCTGAACCTGGTACTGTGTGTGTGTGTGTGTGTGTGTGTGTGTATGTGTGTGTGTGTGTGTGTGTGTGTGTGTGTGTGTGTGTGTGTGTATGTGTGTGTGTGTGTGTGTGTGTGTGTGTGTGTGTGTGTGTGTGTGTGTATGTGTGTGTGTGTGTGTGTGTGTGTGTGTGTGTGTGTGTGTGTGTGTGTGTGTGTGTGTGTGTGTGTGTGTGTGTGTGTGTGTGTGTGTGTGTGTGTGTGTGTGTGTGTGTGTGTGTGTGTGTGTGTGTGTGTATGTGTGTGTGTGTGTGTGTGTGTGTGTGTGTGTGTGTGTGTGTGTATGTGTGTGTGTGTGTGTGTGTGTGTGTGTGTGTGTGTGTGTGTGTATGTGTGTGTGTGTGTGTGTGTGTGTGTGTGTGTGTGTGTGTGTGTGTGTGTGTGTGTGTGTGTGTGTGTGTGTGTGTGTGTGTGTGTGTGTGTGTGTGTGTGTGTGTGTGTGTGTGTGTGTGTGTGTGTGTGATACTAAATAAAAATAAATACTAAATAATATACCAATATAATATACGTATAAAGTTGCATGAATATATATGCAAACTTCTATTCATTTGTGTTATTTTCATGAACATGGACTGCAAGCATTCAACATCCTCACAGATCCATACAGTTACATTCATCACCAGATTTCCCATTTTGAAATGACCAACCACAGGCAATATGTGAACTCTCAACTCTTCTCTATATTGGACATTCCAGCCAATTAAAGACAGTTCAAACAGTATTGAAAAGTATTATACTGTGGAATATCATAATAGCATAGATGCTTGCTCCAGTTCTGGTACTTTATGTTTCAATAACGTAAAGTAGAAGCAGCCTTAAGGCATTATTGTTATAGAGGCTGGATCCATTTCTGTATCCATGGATACAAGGGTAGTCATGATCTGATTTGTTTGCATGAGACAGGGCTACTGAACAGTAGACCAGCAAATGTCTGACTCTTTGGCCAAGTATGAAATGTAAGGAGAGACATCTTTGTAACACTCTGTCCAAGGCGTATCTCAATACGGGTTATTTTTGTTCAATAAAAGGTGAAAAGAGAAAAAGAGACACTGTGAAATAACTCCAAATACCAACTTTTCTGTATGTAGCCTATAAATAGCCTATGCAATGAATGTTTCCTCCGACAACCAATTCACTTGAAGTTAATTCAATAATATGTGAAAGGTCATACAGTACTATCAACAAGATTCTCTTGAGTTTTTTTCTTTATTATTTGTTTACTCAGCAGCATTAGGACTTCTTATTGTCTGCCTGTTTGACTTTCTGACCATCTGTCTATCTGTCTGTCAACCCACCTACATATAATCACCATAATACCCCCATTTCTTAAATTAAACAACAGTATAACTCTCAGGCTGACGCCAAGATCACCAAACACATGGGGCATGGGCAGGTGAAATATCAAAACCCTGTTTGCGTCACAAATGGCACCAAATTCCATCTATTGTTTATTACTTTTGACCAGGGCCCATAGGGATCTGCTCCAAAGTAGTGCACTATATAGGAAATATGTTGCCATCTGGGACAAACCTCAAGACCCAAATAGTCAATGTTCTTCATCACCTTTCACTTCTTCTTTAGGGAACTATAGTTAACATTTGCTGAACAAAACATTTAACATCAAATGGCACAGGAGAGCAGAAGATGAACTATGTCTTTAAACAGAAGAGGGCAAATTCAACCTCCTCAAACAGCTTCAAGGTGGTCTCTCACTGGGCACAGACTTAAGTTCAACATCTAGTTTGTATTCTAATGTGGTTGAGTTGTCAACTAATGTTAATTCAACGTAAAATCCACCAAAAAAGTACTATGTCAATGGATTTAGGTTAAAGGATTGGTGAAAAAAACTATGAAATGTATGACTTTATGCAAATCTAATTCCATTTCCCGCACTGATTCAACATCATCACATAGATTATTGGGGTTGAAATGACAACCTGTCTGTCTGTCTGTCTGTCTGTCTGTCTGTCTGTCTGTCTGTCTGTCTGTCTGTCTGTCTGTCTGTCTGTCTGTCTGTCTGTCTGTCTGTCTGTCTGTCTGTCTGTCTGTCTGTCTGTCTGTCTGTCTGTCTGCCCTTGTTACAGCAACACAACAGCATCATCTCAAATGAACCACAGAGACATGCCCATATGAAATGTTTAGCTGGAGGTATTGCTCCCTTTGTGCATCTCTTGACACGGGTATGGAGACAGGGGTAATTGTCTAGAGCCCTCTTGGCATCACAGTTTCAGGCATATGTCAATTGAGGTGGAGATCCAGTTGAATTAACTACACACTCCCACAGAATTGTCTGCTGCTCTCTAGATTAATCACGGTTCATGTTTTCTTGGGCCTCCGTGACGAAACGGCACAGATATAAAAGTGCACCTGGTGACGTTTAGTTGCCAAAGGAGAAGAGGCAAGGGGAAGGATTTGGTCTACCTACAGAGCAAAGGGGAGAAGACTAACTACATGAAAATGATTTCAAATATCCCATTTTGCTGTTTAACTACGCTTGTACTTCTGAACTTGGTAGGAGCCAACCCCATGTCAAACTTACAGGTAAGCTGGTGCTTCATGCACCAAACTCTCTTGACCATTGCTATTTTGCTGTTCTTCTTATTCCACCAATTCAGATACATATAGTGTATATATTATTGTAATTGATGGAAGACTGTTTCAAGTGTCTTTAAGTGACTTTGAGGTTAATCATTCCATTGTTTCTCTCCGTTAGAGCTTAAAACAGCTTTTGGAGGAGGAGAGTCATGTACCATATTACGCATCGGAGGAGATGGAGGTGGATGGAAAAATTTTGAATACAGAGAACACCGCGGAAGAGTTGCCTCCTTGGGACTCCGTAGACGCAAAGAATTCCGCGCTGACGGGAAAGGAGAACGCAATTGCGCGTCTTCTCAATGACATTATGACTACCCCCAAGCGCTCGTGGAGCCGGTTCAAGAAGGGTGGACTGAGAAGCTGCTTCGGCGTCAGGCTAGAGCGAATTGGGTCATTCAGTGGGCTTGGATGCTAAAGGACAGGTATTGTTATCCTCTACGTCAATCCAACCGAATGGATTTTCCATTCAAGCTGTAGCTACAGTATGTTGGAGTTGAATTTATATTATAATGTGTTTATTTGAACAATCAAATACATGCAACATTGTTTCTCAAGACCGACTCTATGTTTTGTGTTGTTTCTGTAGGTTTTGAGGTGTTGATCAGAGCACAAGAAACGACCCTTACTTGAACTCTTCGACAAGGATGAACCTCTTCACCTCAGAAAGTATTGACTCAGAGTTTACAATGGCGTGATGAGATGTATTTACATTTGTGGTTTGCATTTGGCATATTTAAATGGTTATTATTTTAGAACTGTACTGACGACTTTTCATTTTTGGCTCTTGCTATAATATACTATTGTTGTATGTATTTATCTATTTATTTTCTTGTAAGAAAAAGAACGTGCAGACCTGCGATAGATTGTAGCCTAATGCGGAGAAATAAATATTTTGCATAATAAGTTACTTTGTTGTGAGTTTTATTGTCTCCGTTGTATTAATCCTGGTCTGGCATAGGCTACCGAGACTTACACTCTCCTCACTCAAGCAAGTGAAGCATCTGTTTCCGACTAGCCAAAACCATCATCATAAATACCAACAGCGACGAGTAGCCTATCGCAACTTCCTTCTCACCTCTCCATCCTCCATCTGACCTATTCTTAATCTCCCATCCTCATCCTCTTCTCATCCCCAAAGACAAACTGAAAACATGACACCTAAACAGTTACCTTCGACTCTACAGCAAATAAGCCTATCCAGTCCAAATAATGGTCCAAAAAATATACTATATTAAAAGGCAGTCGGTCCGGGCGTCGAACACAACTCTGCGCCCTTATCACTGTCAAGACGACTCAAGCTGAATTATGTCATCACATGCAGTCCTTGATAAGTAGGCTACTATCCGAGGCACTGGCTCTACATAAAAAGGGTCCCTAGTCATCCCGTCATTAAAACACTGAACGGGATATGTGAAACACCTCAAAAAGACCGCAGGGTATGTCCTTGGAATGGAAAAATTGCATATTTTCTTTGGATATATCGTATTAATAATGACGCACAGTGTGAGCTGGGGAAATCTGTGTGCCAGTATGAAAATTTCAAGAGTCGGAAAATCTGAAGGTAACACATACAGTTAGAAGCAGTTGAAAAACAAAAAAAAGGGCAATCAAGTTAAATGGAGTTCTTAGAATTGTGTAATTTCTGCAGACAACATGCAACTGGAGACATAAGCATACGTTCTATGCGCACAGGCCTACATTCGATATTAAAATCACATTTACGTTATGACTATGTGGTATTAACACGCGCCATTGTTCACTTATAGGACCTGATCCAGCGGCTCGAGGACAAGTTGACCGTTAACGAGGAAAACTAAGTTTATCCGTCTGAGTCTGAGGAAGTGGACGCAGCGGATACGGAGGACATTGAGAACTCGCCCACGGCGATCCGGGGCCAGGAAGAGAGAATGGTAATGAACGCACCCAAAATAATTGCCCTCGAAAGCCCTGTGGTGTCACGCCTGAAAGATCTAATCGGTTTGAGGAGGACGGCCAAATCGTTCAACAGCTGTTTCGGTAAACGGATTGAGAGAATCGGATCGTGGAGCGAATAACGTCAAGACTGGTATATTTGAAGGCATTTTTGGGGTTGGAATACCTTTACAAAACTTACAAATCTGCTCAAGAATGTAGTGTGATGTCAATGTGTGGAAAAAGTCCGTACTTTGGGGCGAAAAGTTATGCGTAAAATGTATTGGTTTTACGCACGAATTGATTTTACGCATAACTTTGTCTATTGTAAGATATAATATAAAGGTTGTTGCAAGATCACTAACTCCATTCCATTATTATAACCAAGAAAGGGCTTTATATTCATTATTCATTGATACAATTTTAGGGCTCTGACTTCTGCATGGAGATGTTTGACTTACAATATAACCACTAAAAATGAAATGAATCAGTCAATTATTATATGATTTTAATTTGTATTTGCAGGTAACAATAAGAGAATATTTGGGAACTGAAGAACAACGTAGCCTACTCATTCATGGACGTTACGAAACTTCTCCATGTCGGATCTCTGTGGAACTCTCCCTCCCATTCTGGAGAATGCATTTTTTTCCCTTCAAACAATAGTCCTAAACTGATAAATATTTATTTAATAAACTAATTACTGTGTTGGTTTGTTTCTAGACTGTCAGTGACAATTAGACATGCATGTTGTATTTCTACAAAAAAAAAGGAACATATGATTGCTAATTGCAGAAATACCTAAATACAAGGCATGTGTTATGTGTTGGACGCCTGTACAGTATTGTTGACTTGTGTTTATCAAATCGATGTATATGTCTGATCATGTTGTGAGATGGTATTATTTGTAATAAACTATTAGATATGGAACGCTTTGCTTTATTATCATAACTATCAATAATCCAATCATATATGTTTTATGAATTCAATACATTATAGCCTTCCATAGTTAGTCACATTAGTTGTCACACAGAGAGAAGGATAATGAGATCAATTCAAGTCATACTGATAATGAACTACTTGCTGAAATACAAGGAATAGTTTATACACTCAACCAGCGATGCAATGAGAGCACATGAGGTCCAAATAATCCGAGGATTATTATGATAAAACGAATTATCAACAATATGTTGCATTCTTGTAGACAGGTACGACACAGTTAACGAATTCGTTATCATTATAAGCCCAACTATTGCTGTTGGACCAGTAAATTGGAAAGTCTCCCATTGTTTATTGTAAAAAGCAAAGTTACCGACACTACAAAAGTCAATGTAAATTCAGAAACAAGAATGTGGGAGACGCAGTAGCCTATTATTCCACATCGATATGACACGATTTAGTAACTTAACAAAAGTCCAACTTCAAAATCTATATGGCAGGTCTTTAGACAGAGCATCAGCCCAGGCTCAGGGCCCAGCACACACCCCACTTTAGACACACACACATTAGCTAAATGATGTCTAAATTATTATAATATATTAAAATGCACATGGGATGGGGACCAGATGTTGGAGCAGCCTTAAGCGCAGTAATTAGCAGGAGGCAGCAGGATCAGGTGCAAAATTGTGTCCAGTTTATTATCAGTGAAAGTTGGTTCCAGGTGAATGGAGAAATCACATTTATATTTACATAATCTACAAAGGTATTTACAAAAAAACACAACAAATACAGGTTTGAATACAAATAAAAAACCTAAGCCTCAAGCAGGCCTACCCAGTCAAACAAAGTATAGCAGATTGGGTTATACCAGGCTATGGATAGCCTCCCCACACAGTTCACATACAAGAGCTTAAACATAACTGAAGCTCACAGGTGAAACAGGTATACCTTTATACCCATGGCTTCTCCCTATGGCCCAGACCATTAACCATGGAGCTCTTTACCCAAATATGGCATTACATCATGTAAGAGGCATTTTTTTATTATACGTACATTTACAAATTCCGCCTAAATAAGCATATTAAACATTCCTGTCTTATCCTCAAAACGGGAATACTTTCAAGTAATTAATACATATTTCATAACAATAGTTCTGCAGGCCAACAAGCAGCAGCAAAACGTATTACTTATGGAGCCGTGCATCCGCCCGCGCTCCCATTACGCACGTGCATGACAGAGAAGACACACAGGATGCATTACAATAAGGAAATTACCAACTTCTTTCTCGCCATTGTAGCAAGTGATCATGTACACCTGAACATCGCATCCACGTGGAGGCAAAATGATAAATTACTGCATTTAAATATGAAACTGAAATGCGCCACAATGCAACTATTTCCTCGACACACAATTAACCTTGCTCGCAGTAAATACTCATGGCACCTGGCAAACGAGTAAAATAATAACAGTGTATACATTTAGGATTAATGAATTACTTGATAATATGGGGAAACATAAATGCACTAAACAATTTATAAGGGGAATTCAGTAACGTGCGTTTGAGTCAGCTTCATCACAGCACACATGAACTAAGTGGACAGCGGGAACACTTGACATGCACTAATTTTAAATATGTAGTTAGGCTGTTATAAGATGTTATATAAGCCAACGGTCATCTATAAGGCAATCATTCAGTCATTTTCTTCTTTGTCTGATATATGTGTTTTTTCATTCACAACTAGGATGTTTACCACTTTATATTAAGGTCCGTAATAAACCATTTATAAGACATTAGTAAAGTATGGGTGCAGTCCCTAATCTAAGGTGAATGCTATTTATACTTTATAAATACCTGATAATTGTTTTGAGTGACCAGTGTCATTTCTCACAAAGATGGGCATACCATTGGTAGACATTCCTGCAGTATATGGTAAAAGAACAAGTACACAACACAGGATGTTTAATGAAGTATATATACATGTGTGAATAACCAGCTTAATAACATTTACACATGTGGGACTATTGATTAATAAATGGTGAGCAAACGGTTTGTAAATGCCTTATACATAGTTTATTAAGTAACCTTAACATAAAGTGTTACTGAACAGACAGAAAGAGAGTTTATTGATATTTTGGCTCCATATTATATATGTAACAGTAATTAACCCATAGGATGTGGGGGGAATATGAATATATTATTTTGTATCTAACAAATATGTTTATTCATTCACAACTAGGATGTTGCTGGGCCCAGCACAGGCAGTGTGGTCCCCTGGTCTTCTGGTACCAGTGCTGTGGGAAAGGATGCTAGGGTTAGCAGAGACAGCTCAGAGGGGAGTGCAGTGGAGGTAGGAAGAAAACAACGAGACAGATGCACTGCCAGTTCCTTAATATGTTGTACTGTATGTAATAACAATGAACACTTAGGAGTGACAGACAGACAGACAGACGGACGGACAGACAGCGACAGAGTGACAGACAGACAGACGGACAGACAGAGTAACAGACAGACGACAGACAGAGACAGAGTGACAGAGTGCACAACAGGGAGGCAACAGAAACACAGTTATATTGGTGAGTTGTAGCTCCAGTGGTGCTTTTACATGTAGTATTTGTCTGGAACATGAGCTGGTTAAAAAGAGCTGGTTAAAAAAGGAGGACTATGTTTCACCGGTCACTGGTACAGTAAAAGTTGTGAAACGCTGTACTATTGTTGCCTGTGTTGTCAGTAGCATTACTGCCTGTGTGTGCGCATGCAGTGATGTGGGCTGTTGTGGCTGAAATGCCAGGGCTGAAACCCATATAGGCCTATGACATATATTTAGTCATTAAATCGTTGTGGATCCCAGTGGTTTACTGAGAACTTCACAATGACGTAATCATGAATATCGCCATCTTTAATAACATTAAACAAGGCGCGAGGTCTGTCCTTAATGCAAGACAGTGGCCCACTGTTGGCAAATCCCGTGTTAAGTCTGTGACTTTCTGTAGGCCTACTCCAAGTCAACAATCTCTTACGATATGTGAGCCAATTTATGAACGTGTGTTTCTAAAGAAAGGATTGAACTGACTAGGCCTATGTCATGGGTATGTCCCATTATCTGCGAAGACAACGCTTTTAAAGGAGTCGTTTCCGACAGCTACTGTTATCACAATCAGGTGTTGGCATGCAACTCCAATTCCTCGCATAACTGTGCGTGTCAGACCAGATATAAAAGACCATGCGGTAGGTGTGTAGAAACAACGACAACTGCGAGGAAAATAAATAAGCTTTACACACCACTTCACCTGAAGAAAAAAAGAGAATAATGCAGCTCTCCAACATTACTCTTTTTGGCCTTCTCCTGTTCTTAAATCTGCCGCTGCTCAGCGCATATCCTGTCTACAATGGGTTACTGACCAATGATGACATGGATGTCTTAAAGGTAAGCCTTTTAAGCTATAGGCCTACAGCCTCATATACGTCATGGAGGGATATCTTGTTGCGGATAGATCATGCAGTTTATATTTCCTATACGTTGAAGCCCAATGATAGATGCCATTGAAACCGTGTGTTCAAACTTCCTTTTGGCATTGTAGGTACTTCTCCATCGACTTGAAGAGTCCATTCCTGAGCGGAGCGAGGTCGAGCGTGTCGCCACAGAAAAGTTGGACGACATGACTCTCGAAGACATCGCAATGGTTGCAGAAGATGAGAGAGAGCAACAACAAACACGATTCGACAAATCCGCAATAAGAAAGTTCCTCTCGGCTCGGGACCTGAAAACTGTCCGAAACGACTCAACATCGAAGAGATACTCGGGCTGCTTCGGGCGAAAGATAGACCGAATCGGCTCAATGAGCTCTCTTGGATGCAACACAGTTGGCAAATACAGTGAGTATAGTTGAGGTTAAGATCATAGGCTAATGTGCATCAGACAAAATCTCTGAACCAAATAGGGTCCAAGTAGTCGACTCCAAAACCGCGTGGTTAAATTGACTAATATCCATTGTGAGAGTTATGTTGAGAGACAATATTGTGTTGGCTAATTTTGTGTTTTCTATATTTTCAGATCCAAAGAGAAGATGAAGTCTTACACATTACCTGGACCAGCAGAGTCATTATTAAAAAATAGATATTATTATTTGTAGTCTGTAGGCTACCTATTTATTTTATATTTATTAAATTTTGTTTATTGCCAATATATTTATTTGAACCAATGTAAGATATTTCTTTATATGGTGTCATTGGTGTAAAATAAATGTTTACAATTGCGCATAAAATGTTTTGTCTGGATCATTTCTATACCATCCATTAGGACAAATAAATGATTCAAAATTACAGAATGCCTAAGTAGTAGGCTAAGGCTGAATAATCAGTGAGGAAAATAATGAAATGTGAAGTTTGCCTTAACCATCTTGGGATCCTATTCATAGGCCTATCATAAGTCAAATTGAGTCAGGTGCTTATCAGTTGGGATGACCTGACCATAGTCTACTAACTCACAAGAGACCTAGATGACCCTCACAGAACAATAAACCCAGACAGAACAATACATTACGAGAGAAGAAAATGAAAACTACTTGGTGCTAAGTAAAATCACAAGGAGTAAACCTCAAATTCGAGATTTGCTTCAACACCGATTTCAGCACTGCTAATGTCATTTCAGCACCTTGGAGAGAGAACTCTCGGGATATAGGCTTCGGTTACCCTTCTGACTCGTCCAGACGTATTTTGGACGTGTAACTTTATACTTTGGTTCAATGGTTCCATGATTTCACAACATCGACAAAACCATGACTCTGGTCAGACATGGATAGGACATGAGATATGGAGTCTAATATGGAGCACCCAAGACTCTCGTCCATATATCAGTAAATGCCCAACAACAGCCCCCTTAGCAGATAATTCACATGCTTTACCATAATACTGATAGGGCTTGGTAACTATTGGCACAACATTACTTATTCACAAGAAGACTATTTATTATTGATGACTCAGAAATACCACCACTCAAGATGAATCAAGTCATACATGGCCTCTCATAGGTCTCGCTCTCTTTTGGGCCATGCAAGGTGATTAGGAAACTCCAAGAGAAAACACACTCAAAGGAAGATATTCTACTTCTTGTAAGGATGCTTTAACCATTCTAAACTAGGCCAACGTCAGTGTTTGTTCAGTTAAAGGTCTGGATTGTACACCATATATACAGAGCTAAAGGTTATTGAATGTTCAATGAGGTACCAACAGGATTTTTAGGACTATACCTAACACCGTACTTATTTATTGTGTATTTTTGCCTTGTCATTATGTCTTGTGATGTCTCTACATGTTATGTTTGCCAAGTAAGCCAGTATGATACAATCAATATTCCCTAAAACCTAAAACAGTATTCTATTCTTACCTGGAGAAAATATTAATGAATAAACCCCACTATATATAGACTAGCAGAGCATGCTTTTAACCCATTATGGTATATTTAGTGTTTGGAGTGAGAGCAATGCCAAGTATTTGTGCAGCGGATGCATTCCCGGTCATGTCTGAGCGCAGGCCCCTAAGACTGATCCTGAGGTCACACACTGTTTGTGTGTGTGACCGGGCCCTACCATGAGTATCCTCACACACACACACAAATACACATGCAACAGTCACCAGCCAGCCGCCACTTAAAAGGACATTTTCCCAGCAGCCTTATCAGAAAGAGGTGTCAGAATGCACTTCAGACAATCCACAAAATGATGAGCCACTGACACCAGATCGTCTCCTCTGAGGGTGTGTGTGTTTATGTCTGACTGTCTAAATAAGAGAGTGCCTGGCTAACAGCCTGCCCTAGCACTAACAAACCACAGCCTGAATAGAATTAGGCATGGCAGGAAGGCCGCCTCATGGGGACTTCTGGTCCTGCTTTGTCAGCAGACGTTGATGGCAGCCCATGTGTAGGGCAGACTCTACCCTGCTAGCAATTTGGCCCAATTCCTGAAATTTTCCATACTCACAAAAAATGTATTTCTCTCCAATTTTGTGCACAAATTTGTTTACATCCCTGTTAGCGAGCATTGCCACAATAATCCATCCACCTGACAGGTGTGGCATATCAATAAGCTAATAAAACAGCATGCTCATTACACAGGTGCACCTTGTGCTTGTGACAATAAAAGGCCACTCTAAAATGGGCAGTTTTGTCACAAAACAAAATGCCACAGATGTCTCAAGTTTGGAGGGAGCTTGAATTGGCATGCTGACTGCAGGAATGTCCACCAGAGCTGTTGTCAGAGAATAGAATGTACATTTTTCTACCATTAGCTGCCTCCAATACGTCAAACCAATCTTTGAAATTGTTGCATGTTGCGTTTACATTCAGCCACAGGCCGATTCTTTCTCGGGCGGATGGTTGGGGGCCAGAATATAATTATAAAAAATGTGTACACTGAACATTCATGGCAAGAAGCCCAAACAGATATCGTATTTGACAAAAACATAACAATTTCAAACCTTGATTACATTTGGATACGATAACATTTGTCTCTGTATTTATGCATGGGAATACTTAAATAACTTTAAGATGATTTCCTGGTGATTACAGTCTTTTTTGTCTATTAGTCTATTGGATTTTTACCAAAACTCTGAGGGTCAAATTAAATCATCCGCGGGCCGCCTGTTGAAGACCCCTGATCTATATCATATATGTCTGTAGAATAATTTACAGGAAGTATATTGACATCTGTCTACGTTCTTAAATTGTATTAAAGGTGCTACATATAGGATTTGAATTTTGTTTTGCATTGTAATTTCAGAAAATGTCCATAATATATTGGCTGTTAATAGTGGAATGATAGTGTTTCACTGAATTATTTACCCGGTAGTGTTGTGATTGGCTGTGATAATGCCTATTGATTTATCCAGTCAGACCGGCATCGGTTGTCAAAATGGGAAAGCTGTTCGGTCTTTGTGGCTGTGTTATCTAGTGGAAATACTTTCCTGGTTGCAAAAATTATACACTGTTCTTTCAATTTCAGTTTATGAGAGAAAACATGCACTGAATAGTCTAGGGAATCATTGTACTATCTAAATATATTTTCAATAACAGCTGTTTTAAGCTCTTATTTAAAATATATTTCACCCCTGGCCAGTCACGTGAAATCCATAGATTATTGTCTAAGGAATTCATTTCAAATGACTGATTTCCTAATATGAACTGTAACCCAGTAAAACCATTGAAATTGTTGCATGTTGCGTTCAGTATATAAACTACTGAAGGCCACCATCTGACTAGTAGCTGCCTCCACACGTCCAGAGTATATCACCTAGCACTTCTTCCCCATAGACTGCAAAAGGCCATCATTACACATCCTAAAACACCTTTCTGACCAGTGGTGAAGTGAGTTAATAACATTCTAACACTCCTCCAAGGAGTCTGCAGTGCCTTCAGAGATGAGGTGCATTTCAATGAGCCCATGGGTCCTCTCTTATATCTTTGCTGGCCTTAAGACACAGACTAACGGAAAGCAATATGGTGAATGCCTACCACACCAAGGGCTTTGAAACACAGAGCCAAACTGAACCACGTCAAACAAAGCTGTACTGAGACGGCCTGGTCCAGCTCAGTTTGGTTGGGGTCGGAATGATAGTGTGAACAAGTCCAGTTGCTTTCACATCAGTGTCCGATGAAGTGGAGACGTGGTTGTGTGTAGGGCGTCTGGTGCCAAGTGACAACAGTACTGCTCACTCTACCTCTTCATTTCGACATGACGGAAGCAACAGGACATAGTGCTCAGACTTCCAAGAAAAAAACGAAAAGGACTCAACACACCATTAGATTCGTTCTTCAATGGATCTTCCAAGAGGAAAGGGGAGGACTAGGGCTTGTCAATGTACAACACATTCTGTAAAGCAGGTATTTTCTCTGCTTTCTAAAGTGGAAGTCTGCTGTTCATGTTGCCTGGACATCATCACAAGGACTAAGGGCATGGCATCATGAATTTTGCCATGATGTTTACTGTGAATGTGAAATGTTATTATAACTCTACAGTAAAAACATAACTCTTTGATATCCTAAAAAGGGGTCTCCCTATAGCCTAGAACGATCGCTAGAGAAAGAACTGAGGGGGCTACAGTATTGGACAACACCAGGAAATATTACTAATCTGTATAACAACCACAACCACACTCTCACCCTGAGATAAAATATGTGATTCATTCATTACTAATAAAAAAAAATGCTACACACTGTGGAGTGTGTCTGGTGGGAATGTATTCTGACAGGCAGCGTGAATGGGATGCCAGTGTTGGTTACACTAAAGCGAAGCCCTGTCACTCCAGTCTCACACATATGTCAAATTGGGTTACTCTTTATGAATTAGACTCCGGTAGTCTGCTTCAGTGAAGGATCACCACAGATGGCAACGACCCATTGAGAGAAGGTGCAACATTTTTTAGGAAGAGCAGCTGAGCCGTGCAGGAACTAATCAAACATAAATGATGCGCCTGGCGAATTTACTCCTTAACGGTGTCAGGATCACTTAAGTGGCACCGCAACTGACCCTTGTGGAACTCCGTTTAGACTCCTGGGCCTGTCAGTGACTGTGATCCCAGTGATAAGGCAGCGGCCCATGGAATGACAACCCTGGGAGGATTTTTCCAGAGTGACGGAACATTTGCCTGATTGGTAATTGGTAGTTTATAAGTGTGGGCTAGGTTCCCAGAGCCAGTCAAATGTGGAAAACTGGGACCAGGACCTTGTGCAATCCCTCCGTATCTGGCACATCAGAACACCTTACACAGCCAGCCAGACCATGCATGTCCTCTTTTTAGTACCAGGCAGAAGGGAGTCTTGAGTAAATCTGGACAACTCAAGCATTGGAAAGGTGCACTATGACAATATATCTATGTACATAATGTTATTGAAAATAACACCTTTGTAATATATCTTCTAAAACATATTTTTTCAACAGTGATAATAATACAAAAATAAGATGGATACATTTGAATGATTTACAAAACAAACAGACCTTTATTTTGAAGAGTAATGTCACGGCACAAGACAGAGGCCCAGCTTCTCAACAAGCTCAGAGCAATTCCTAAACATCCACAGCAGATGTACTAAAACACAGGTTAGTCCATAATGTTATTTATAACTAGCTAAGCGTAGCGCATTCACCATTTGTCATACAACCTCATCTGGTGGCATGTCATCTGCAAAGAGACAACATTTACTGGGAACATAAAGTAGCACGATATATAAAAACCAGAGGATGATGGGAGAATGGGCTCATTGTAAAGACTGGAATGGAATAAATAAGAATGGTATCCAACACATTAAACATATGGAAACCAGGTTTGACTCCCTTCCATGAAGTCCATTCCAATGAGCCCATCCTCCTATAGCTCCTACCACCAGCCTCCTCTGATAAAACATTGATTTAAAATAACAAGTGGGCTATGGCTAGGGTTGCAAAATTACAGTAACCTACCAAAAATTCCCAGTTTTTCAGAAATCCTGGTTGGAAGATTCTTGGAATTACGCGGGAATAAGCAGGTAATCCAGGAATCCTCCAACTAGGCTTTCTGGAAAACCAGGGACTTTTGGGAAAAATACCCTTACATTTTGAAGCAAATCATAACATTGAAATGTTCATTTCTTAAATAAAACATTTAGCAAAAAATATGACAAATAAAACAAGGAATACTTAGTGTGTAAATATGTGTCATCATGGTTTGTCATAATTCCTTATCTTTATCTATCAACACCATTTAGAATTCATAGAAAAGCTGTACTGGCCTCATCATTATGGTAGGCTCTGCAATTTGACATCACCATACACAGTGGGGCAACTTCCTACTTACGCACAGTAACTTAACAATTTATGACTGAACGCCTCCAAGTCAGAATCCCCCCTAAACATAACGATACCGTAGCGCCGCGGATCTTCGGTTGGCCACTCCCCTGAGTAGTTACACATATTTAACTTAACAATTTACACCATCCCTTGAGTCATGTGATGATGTCATATTGCAGATTCTACCTTTAAAAAGTACCACCAACCCTACCTACATTAATGGGGAAACTATAGCCAGAATGTCACCCAACTGGTTCCCTGCAACGTGAATCTACAAAGGTGAAGTTTGCACAAAGGTTTTACAGAGGTACTTAAAACCTTTAAAAGTCTAAGCCGTTGGGGGGTTTAGGACCCTCTAGGTATAAAAATATATATAACATAAATGTTCTATGTCCTATATCTATCTAGGATATACGAAAGCTTGACCCACAGATGCGACCAATAGACTCTTAAGGATTAATTAAGACACACAAACCTCCACCCTTTTCTGTCTAGAAAATATGCTGAGCCTTCCTTGGTCAAAATACCAAAAATAAAAACAAATAAACCTTGGTCGATTCCATCCAGTCCTGACACACCATCTTCCTCCATCCTCTCAAACACTCATAACCTTGTTGCCGGAATATTTGTCAGCTTTACATACGCAGGCGCAATGATGTATTTTTGTGTTAACTTAGCTTCAAACATCCATTGATTAGAAATAGTCCCTAATGTGACATCTTGATTTCTTGATAAGCCTAATTTGATCGACACCCTGGCAGGAAATGGTTTTAGTGCAAATATACAGTAAACATAACAAAATTAAAACATACAATCAGAAATCAAAACAAAAGTGCTACAGTGATACAGATGATAAATCATTGGTTGCTTGGTAAAGCATGGAAACTTGTTGGGACACAGGGGGATGTCTTGGGGTGAAGGAAGGCTCCTCAGCAGACAAAAGTCACCAGCTTTCATTACAAGGGGTGTGTGCCTATTGTCTCATACAGAGAATGGATGCCGTGCGGTTGTGTGTGTCTAATGGATAAGACATGGAAAAGCATGGTACAGGTCCAGTTGAAGGGGTGGTTGTGACCCAAGGACAGCAAGACGTGGGGGGGGCTCTTGTCGGCTTTAAAGACTGGACTCTGGAGATCAAATGGTGACGAGGTACGGTCTGGGTTAAATTGTGTTGTGTGATTATTCCCACAATCTGAAAGAGAAGGTACAGAAAGCAACATCATGTAGCAAATAGCTTCCTCTCCTCTAGACAGACTCTCAAAACTAATTAATTAGCTACAGCAGTTCATTAAGAAAGCAATTTCTCTGCTTAGTGCTTCTATGCAAAAGCAAATTACAGAGCTCATTTTGACAGATCAAATAAGTGGCGTTACTTCCTTGAAGCAGCGTTTATGTCAGAGAGAATGTTGATAATTCATGCCGGTTTAGAGTTTAACAATATGGACATTTAATACATACTGTGTCAACTACTTGAAATTAGTCTATGGTAGTCTTTATGATGGACCAACAGAGACATGTTGTGATGTGAACTGTTGCTATTATAAATCTGGGTTGTATTCATTAGGCACCAAACAGAAAGAAACAAACTTAAACAAGGATGGACTACTTGAACTTGTCCAACAAGAAACACTCCTTTCTATTGCCCATTGCAAACCGTTTGGCTACGGTGTTCACTGATGAATAAAACTCTGTCCACAGAGAGGAAACAGGAAGTAGAAACAGGAAGTTGAGGAATGGGTCTTATTAACCCTTTGCAGTAACACTCACCTCTCCTACGGCGTTGACCACAGGCAGGTGTCGGAGGCCCATGGTCCTGAACAGGTTAAAAACGTGGGACACATGCGTGTTTGGGGACACTGTGTAGGTGCACGGGTTCATGTACGGGGTGACGTCCTGAAAGGGAAGGATGATCACTTGTTAAATTGTTAAAAAATAAATGTACATTTTATGTTTGAGGTAAATTGTCCCTTTTACGCATTGTTCATTGCATTGACTCTATAAAGAGTTGTCACACATCCATAATGGTTGACTGGGTCGTACCACTTTAACGCGGGGGTGTAAGTGCAGTGTTAGCTGTAGATGTAGTATTTAGTAATTTAGCAGGATCCCCATTAGCTGTTGCCAAGGCAGCAACTACTCTTCCTGGGGTCCAAACAGAGATCAAACAAAACATTGTGCATTATACAAATTTACAATTCTCCATTATTACATTACAATACTACATTACATTACTAAGAATAGTGTGTTGGTGTGTGTGTCTTCACAGTCCACGTTTTATCTGTTTTTATAAAAATCAGATTTTACTTGAGTTACCTGAGGTGGAAGAGGGTTCCATGGCTCTTTATTGTACTGTGTGTTCGCTAGCCTCTGTTCTGGACTTGGGGACTGTGAAGAGATCTCTGGTGGCATGTCTGAGTGTCTGAGCTGTGTGTTAACCCATTGAACGGATAGTTTTAACACATCAATGCCTCTCAGAAAGACCAGTAGTCAACATCTCCTCTACTTTGAGCCACGAGAGACTCATATGCATGTTGTTGATATGAGCCTGTGTACATGTAAAGGTCAGACGTGCTGCTCTCTTTTGGGCCATCTGCAATCTGTCTATGTCCTTCTTTGAAGCACTTGATCATCTAACTGGGCAGTAGTCCAGGTATGATAAAACTAGAGCCTGTAAGACTTGTTTGGTTGATTGTGATATCAAGAAAGCAGAGCAGCGCTTTATCACAGACAGAGCTCTCCCCATTTTAGTAACCGTTGAATCAATCCGTTTTGACCATGTCAGTTTACAATTGCCAGGGACCTCACAATATGATATTATCATGATACTGATACTACTGATACTATATGTATTGCGATTCTTTATGTAACACTATTTTATATACTTCGAATCGATTCTTTGATTTGATGTTCAAAACATACTGCTCACTACATGTCTGCTGCAGAAGAACAAGAGAGCCATGGGAAAACAAGTTTTGAGCAGTCATGGAAATAAAAGTGCTGAAAACATATTGGCTCCCCATACAAAAAGAAAATTAAAATCAAGATAAAATTAAGATAATCTCGCGTCCACAAAGAGTGCCAATCTACTGTACACACGTTTCCCCCCCCCCCCCCCCATCACTAACGAATACGACCCTGTTGAGGAGTGGGTTGGTTTGGGACACTAACCGACTAGTTCTCTACGTCGCAGACACCGCGGATGAGCAGGTTGACCAGCTGGGACCGCAGAATGATGCCATGGAAGGTCAGAGGTCGGAAGCGCTCTTCCATGGTCAACTCCTCGCTAGGGGACTGGTCTGGATACAGGTTAGGGTATGGCACGTGTCCGGAAAGACACACACAGACACGCACGTCAGCATGACATTTCCTCCAAATAAAAACACCAGACGGACTAATCACAGTTAATGGGAACTAACTACGTTTTACCTGCTTCTCCCTCTAAACAGCCTTGCTAATTAAACAGAGGATGGGTTTATTATCTGGTTTATGACTGCAGTAATGGATAAAGACGTCAGTGCTCAGATATGGTTATGACTTCAGTGGTTAGAACATACCATAGTATCCGTTTGGACACTTCACCTAGTAGTCAAGCATTGTGTGTATGCTAGGTAACTCTGCACTGTTCTCGGGAAGGTATGGGCATCTCCCCACTTCTCACACGAAAGGAGGAAGATGTACCGATTATTACATTAAGACCTAGAAGCCATATGTTTCCATATTGACCAAGCCATAAAGTAATCATATAAGGGTCGTTCCACCAATTCGGTGCCTTCTAGGAAGTGTAATTACATTATGTCATAAATAACACATGGTTAACTTCATAAAGAAACAAATTTCAAACTCAAAATTACTATTTCACTTGTCACATGCACAAGTACAGTGACTTAACTTGCAAGCCCTTCCCAACAGTGCAGTATTCAATATCAAAATAGGTATCACAAAACATTTACAATGTAAGCTAAATACAGGGTCAGTACCACATTTACAATGTGCAGGGATACTGACGTGTTTCAGATAGTTATGTCCATGTAAACTGGGATTAGGAGAAAGTGACTGGAAGCAGGATAAATAATAGTTAACTGTATGGCAGCAGCATAAGAGGGGTGGGTGGGTGTTTGTGCAGTGGTGATTGTGTGTGTACAGTGGCAAGAAAAAGAGTGTGAACCCTTTGGAATTACCTGTATTTCTGAATTTATTGGTCATAAAATTGTATCAATAGACAAAACACAGTCTGCTTAAAATAACAAACAATTATACGTTTTCATGTCTTTATTGAACACACCCTGTAAACATTCACAGTGCAGGGTGGGAAAAGTATGTGAACCGTTGGATTCAATAAATGGTTGACCCTCCTTTGGCAGCAATAACCTCAACCAAACGTTTTCTGTAGTTGCGGATCAGACCTGCACAACGGTCAGGAGGAATTTTGGACCATTCCTCTTTACAAAACTGTTTCAGTTCAGCAATGTTCATGGGATGTCTAGTGTGAACCGCTCTCTTGAGGTCTTGCCACAGCATCTCAATCGGGTTGAGGTCAGGACTCTGACTGGGCCACTGCAGAACAGGTATTTTCTTCTGTTGAAGCCATTCTGTTGTTGATTTACTTCTGTGTTTTGGGTCGTTGTCCTGTTGCACCACCCAACTTCTGTTGCGCTTCAATTGGCGGACAGACAGCCATACATTCGCCTGCAAAATGCCTTGATAAACTTGGGAATTCATTTTTCTGTCGATGATGGCAAGCTGTCAAGGCCCTGAGTCAGTAAAGCTGCTCCAAACCATGATGCTCCCAAGGCCTTGAACCTCAAGGCTTTTAGATACTTTTGTAACCCTTTCCAGCTTTATGCAAGTCAACGATTATTAATGTTAGGTCTTCTGAGATCTCCTCTGTTCGAGGCCCGGTTCACATCAGGCAATGCTTCTTGTGAAAAGCAAACTCACATTTTGAGTGTTTTTTCTAGGGCAGGGCAGCTCTAACCTACATCTCTACTCTCATCTCATTGGCTGGACTCCAGATTAACTGACTGCTGACTCCAATGAGCTTTTAGAGAAGTCATTAGCCTTGGGGTTCATATACTTTTTCCAACCTACACTGTGAATGTTGAAATTATGTTTTCAATATAGACAAGAAAAATACAATAATTTGTGTGTTATTAGTTTAAGCACATTGTGTTGTTGTGACTTTAATGAAGATCAGATCACATTTTTGACCAATTTGTGCAGAAATCCTGGTAATTCCAAAGGGTTCACATGCTGTTTCTTGCCACTGTATGTAAGTGTGTGTGTGTGTGGGTGTTGATAAACCAATATTAATTTTAGCAGAAGCGTAAGTGTGTGTGGCGTCAGTAATGACTGTGTGAGTGAGGGTGTATGAGAGTGTGCATATGTGAGTTTGTGTGTGTGCATGTGAGTAAGAGTGACAGTGAAGGGCTGTGGCGGTCATGACGGTGTTGTCATGCAAAAGATGCCAGTCTCACGGTAATTTAACATAAACACACATTTAGTATTTTTGTTGCATAAAAGCCACTGATGTGCGTCTTTGAAACATCTACATTTTAAAATGTCTAATTAATCAATTTAATATACACAATCACAATAAATCCATTTTTTTTGTCAAGGCCTAAAGAAACATTAAGATATGAAGAAAATGTATTCCTGAAGAACATAATATGAGTTGGCCTACTGTATGTTATCTGGCAATGCTCCATGTCATAGGCTGTAGGCCTATATGGGCTGCATGATGCAACTACAGGCTATTGATGATTTGAGAAAGTTGCAAAAAAGCTTACGCTCTGTTCCTTGCCTCAGCCTGCACAGCTGTTCTCTCATTAAGTGATCATATTACCACCCATCAGACTATTCTCAATTTGATGTTGTCTTTACTAATATGCAAAATTAGCATGTACTCAAAAAGCAAATGGAGGCCGGAAGCTTTCTCGCCAGTCCGTTTTTCGATGATGCCTGGTAGGCTACTTCGGTTCCGCCCAAACTCTGTATGCCATGGGCTCTCCAACCCTGTTCCTGCAGTTACGCAGTGCTTAATTTGGGAAACCAAGTGAAATCTGTTTGGGAACATCGATAGTAACATGTTTTCGCAAACAAAATATATTTCACTAAACTGTTGACAGCCCCTTTGCACGCTCAAGAAAGGAATAAAGGAGAGAGAGAGGAGATGGAAACGCATGGTAGTCAGATATTCTGCATAGCTACATGTATGGAAATGCATGGTGGTCTGATATTCTGTATAGCTACAGGTATGGAAACGCATGGTGGTCTGATATTCTGTATAGCTACAGGTATGGAAACGCATGGTGTTCAGATATTCTGCATAGCTGCATGTATGGAAACGCATGGTGGTCTGATATTTTGTATAGCTACAGGTAATGTCCTACACAATTAATTATGAAAATATAAAAAATTCCCTATTAATAGGCTATTCGAAATACAAATACAAATTCACTATAATTGTAGACTACCTGTAAGCCGCCCTGCACCATCAATGAACCAACAGCATCGCCTAGGGCTAAATGTTCTGTCCCAAACTCATATATATACATTTTGGAGCGTTGCATAAGGTAACCAGTCCATTCAGTATGCATAATAATACAGTCCACACTCAAAGACGATTACTCACATTTTTTAAATATATAAAACAGGAAAATCTCTTTATTTTTGTTGACTGCACTGGGCCTTTAAAAATCTGCCATAAATCAGCCACATTCATAGTAATAATTACACGTGCTTCTCCCTCTAAACATTCTTGCTAATTAAATAGAGGATGGGTTTATTATCTGGTTTATGACTGCAGTAATGGATAAAGATGTCAGTGCTCAGATATGGTTATGACTTCAGTGGTTAGAACATACCATAGTAGCTGTTTGGACACGTCACCTAGTAGTCAAGCATTGTGTGTATGCTAGGTAACTCTGCACTGTTCTCGGGAAGGTATGGGCATCTCTCCACTGCCCAACGCATTACCGGGGGCAAACTACCCGCTTTCCAGGACACCTACAGCACACGATGTCACAGTGTATTGTTGTGAATTGTTAGATACTACTGCACTGTTGGAACTAGGAACACAAGCATTTCGCTACATCCGCAATAACATCTGCTAAATATGTGTATGTGACCAATAAAATTTAATTTGAAGACCTACATCAGGGATCAACAACTAGATTCAACCATAGGTCGATTTGTTCTTGAGCGGATGGTCGGGGTGTCCTGAACATAACCACAAATAAAATTGTAGACTGCAAATTGATCGCAAGACGACTAAACAGATACACTGAGTGTACAAAACATTAAGAACACCTGCTCTTTCCATGACATAGACTGTCCAGGTGAAACCAGGTGCAAGCTATGATCCCTTATTGATGTCACTTGTTAGATTCACTTCAAATCAGTGTAGATGATGGGGAGGAGACAGATTACAGAAGGATTTTTAAGCCTTGAGACAAATGGTAGGAGGTGCACCGGTTTGTGTAAAGAACTGCAACGCTGCTGGGTTTGTCATGCTCAACAGTTTCCCATGTGTATCAAGAATGGTCCACCACCAATTAACATCCAGTCAACTTTACACAACTGTGGGAAGCATTGGGGTTAACATGGGTCAGCATCCCTGTGGAATGCTTTCGACACCTTGCCCCGATGAATTGAAGCTGTTCTGAGAACAAAAGGGGGGAGTGCAACTCAGTATTAGGAAGGTGTTTGGTATACTCAGCGTAACTTGAACAAAGAAAAAATACTTTCAAACCTCTATTATGCGTGGGAATACTTGGGAACAGATTTACAAAATTTAAAAAATCACTTGGAGCTGATTTCCTGGTGTTTTTATAATCTTTTATGTCCAACAATGAAAATATATATATAAAAAAATAAAACCTGTTTTTAGTTTTTGCTCAGAAAGCTTTGAGGGCCAAATAAAACCCTGACCCACATTAAGACCTAGAAGCCATGAATCCATTGCAACGAACAAGCTGAACTTTGCACATACCACTGTGTTAACCAATGATGTTTATAAACCCTGGGTTGCTGATATTATGTATTGGCAAATGAGAGGCTTTGAAACCACCGGTGGGCCATAGTATCAGAAGAAATTGAACTGCCTGTGTAAACGCAGCCATTGCTGATCATATAACTGACCTGATGTTTTTGTACTGACCAAAGATAATGTCAATCTTATGTAAATTGAAAGTATATGAAGCCGGTTGAGACTCACGAATGTTGGCTTTGTATGCTACGTGTATGCCGTTAATTAAAGTCTTGAATTGGATTCAAGTGTTTGTCCTCAATATCAACATTAACATCACGACTCAGAATCCTACAAAGTGAATCTATTGATTACAATGTGCGCAATGTTTGTATTATACATTTCAGAAGACTCAAAATCCACATTTGATCCAAGTCAAAGTTACAGGGATGGTCACATAGTTGGTATTGTAAAAAATGGGATGGGGTCAACTCAGGGGTGAGAATGAAGGTGTGTGTGTGTGTGTACGTGTGAGTGTATGTGGGACTCACCTCCTCTCCAGCATCTGCTGCAGCATGTCCTGGCCCTCCTCCATGGCGGGTACCATGGCCAACGCTTGGTCGTCACACACGATGCGCAGTTCGCTGGACGGATATGACTTCATGGATTGGCAGCGTCACCGCTGTTCCCCTGCCCGCGTCAGCACACTCGCTTTCTGAGGGGGGGGGAAGAGGGCAGGTTTACACACGTGCGTGTAGAAACTAATACAAATAATTTGGTGGGTGCTTGTATTTGTATTTCATTTTTCAATACATTAGAAAACATTTTTTTAAAACATGTCACTTTGTCATAATGGGGTATTGTGTGTGTGTAGATGGGTGAGATAAAAACATATATTTAATACATTTTGAATTCAGGCTGTAACAACAAAATGTGGAATAAGTCAAGATGTATGAATACTTTAAGGTACTGTAGATGGCACCGTCCCATGTATTATAGTACAGAGCTCTGACTCCCCCTTGTGGCAGCTGGTGGTATGGCTAGGGCACATTCAGCAGGGGTATTTTCATTAGTTGCAGACCGTAGCAAAAACATAGCGTCTGTTGCAACGGAAAAAACGAAAAGCTAGTTTCTTTTGGACTAATTCAGGTTGCTTCCGTTTGGTTCGGTAAACGGTTTCCATTGCAATGCGTTTCGCAACAGGCCAAACGTTTTGCTACAGTCTGCAACTAATGAATACACCCCAGGACAAAACACTGTGAAAGGTTAATATAGAAATAGGTTATGTAGAACAAGAATACCTCTCTAACATCTAGAATAAGAAATCATATCGGCTCTAATCATTACATTTATGGCTCTTACCTAATGTTGTTGCCGATGAATGTTGCCCTTTATGAACTCGGAAGGCGTGGTAGACGCTGGTGGGCAGGATGCTCACCAGGGACTGGACGTGCGTGTGGGGGTACACGTACGTCAGGTTGGGTTCCATGATGTCACTGGCTGTCAGTCTGGGGAACAAACGAGAGACATATGTGCCAGGGTTAGGGTCCATCAATTCAGTAAAACTGAAACTCTAATTCATTCATTGAAAAGGTTGAAGGAAAACTGAAAAGCAGACGCTATTTATATTTATTTAGAAAAAACATGTTTTATCCCTTCCTGAATTGAGTGGATTTGAACACAGCAGCAAATTACACAGTAATCTAAACACAGTAATCTCAAATTCTAAAAGGGCCACATAATGTATATTCAGTGTACTGTATGTGTATACTGAAGACACTAGTTAGCTTTAAGTTCATTTGGATGCAAGTGTCTCTTTAATGACCACTGATCTTTATTATCATAAATGTACTATTTCTTTCTTACTTGTCCATCTCCACCTCTGTTTCCCACTCCAGCAGTGGCACTCCTCTCAGATGAATGTGGATGTCATAGATGCCCTTATTGAAGAAATCCCCCGTCCACTTGGCCACCTGAGCACACACACGCACACCATCCTGTAAGCACCAACACAAGTGCACTAAATTGTGAATGTAAGTTCAAATCATTGAAGTATACTTTACCTTGAGGGTTATCATAATGGGCAAGACGTAGGTGATCTCATTGGTTGATTCGATGACAATGACAGTCAAGCTGTTGGTAATCCGGACCACGCCTCCCAGGAAGGCGGCTGCTCCAATTAAGAGCAAAGGTCACGGGGTAGATGTCTATTCCCAGGTTGCTGTGGCAACAAAACAGCCAAAGGAGCCTATCAGGAAGAGCAGTGTCAGTCAAAACCGGAAGTGAGCATAAACGCATGCAGAAGACTCTCAGGCTTACTGCTAGCAGTGTCAACTCAAATTGCGTTATTTTCTTGTTCCTAGAACCCCAAAACTAATCCATGAACCAATAAGAACCACAAAACTAATCCATGAACCAATAACTATAAATCAAGATAATAATCATGTTTGATAAGACAGCTTGCATTGTCTTCCAACAGGTGGCATTACACCCCACCTGAGTCGTGTTATCTGACGTGAGACAGACTGCTCAAGGACAATTACCATGTGATATGAAGCAATAAATGCAGTGTGTGGGATCTTCCCTAAACTATCTTACAAAGTTTCGTCCCTGCACATACAGTCCAAACGCCTGGAGAAAGCAGCCAGCTACGATAAGTCTCTCCCATAGACGTCCCTGTGTGACACATAGCAGTCATTACTTGCAGCTGAGCAGAACTGACAAAGCAGAGGAAGAAGTAGAAGTGGGTTGAATACAGAGGAAAAACTCTGAGAGCAGGAGAGAGAAGCGCTGAGAGAACATGCCCGGTCAGCAGATTCCCTCTCAGAGGATGTCAACTTTAAAAAGTAGCTATGTAAGCATTTTTCACTTTCCAAGAGATAGAAATTCCAAGGGAAGAGCCCCAGCTACACTTTATAAATGCTGGCGCTGGGAAAGTAGGTGAAAGATTTCCAAACCAAAAGATTTCAAATCATATAAACCAGAGCAGTATACAGCTATATGAGTGTGTATACATGTTTATGACTGATATACACCATTACCATTCATGGACATTTTGCTTACGTATTTGAGTACAGATTATCCGAATGTTGGGTTTACATTTCGACAACATTTGATTGTGAGAACGTTGACCTAAAATTTCTAGAACATTATAAGAACGTTGGCCTTACATTTTGAGGAGGTTGGCCACCAGGCGTCCGAAAGCGGCGCCACAGAGCAAGCGAGGGCACAAAGAGGCCACTGGGCACCGACACGCCATACGTCCAGCATGCCAACAGGAAGTACAGCACAAAGAACACTGTCAGCGTCACAGGGCTGAACGTAGACAGACAGGAAACACACAGTAAATTAAACATGACAAGGAGGGTCAATATAGCATGGGCTGGACAACTGAGGTCATCAAAGGTTTTCTACCTCGTAAATCAACCACAGCAGTAACAGCAAGTGCCAGGGAGAAAAGAAAGCTAGCAGGACTGCAGTGCTCAAGGGCCTTACTGATATATGTCAACTTACATAGGAGGATAAATATATAGCAGGCCACAGAGGTGTTCATTATGTTATAATGATTGACTAAAGTATAGCAATCACCAGTACACTGAAACACATTTATATCTTTCAGTGTGTATGTGTATAGGGAGTGAGACTAGGGGCCAGGGTGAGAATTACGGGGGAGCTCAGCTCCACAAATGCAACAAAAGTCAAACTTTGGGGTGGTCTCGAAATAACGCAAATTTAACCATTTAAATTTGTTTAAAATCCAGTGGTAAATATGTTTTAAAATAAAAGCTTTCAAATGGAACAAACACGCCATTTGCTTGCCATGCGTCCTTGATAAAAAATAGCCTTTATTCCAATTCATTCGATTTATCCATAGATTTATTGGTCAGTCAGCCGTTTAGATCGCTCATTGCTTTGTTTTTCAGGATATTGGCGTTCTTCGTGCCGTCCGTGCCGAGAAGAAGTAGACCATTTAGCGTTATTATTTTCTATCCATATTTGTTTTTTCTTCCTTGGCTCAGCTGATGATGGTCAACAAGATCACTAGACAACAAGCCTACAGCTATCCAACAAGTATACGTTAACGACAGTAGGCCTATAGTTGACTTTCAGTTGGAAGCATTTGATTTTGCAATGGCAAGGGCCTACATTATTTTGGATGTGTGCCCATGACAACTGTTTTCACGGAGAAACATCATGAACTGTTACTTAGGCATTGTTACACTTACAGTGCACTTTCTGAGATCTCCAAGATCCAGGATTCACACAGGGTTTAAGTTCAATGTTCTAACTCAATTGTTAAATGCTTAATAATGACAAATATCACAGTCATAAATATCATGTATGTTAAAGGATGCTGCCAATATTTCTTCCTGAGTCATCATGCAAGGCTGTGAATAGTTTGAGGGGAAATAATAGGTAGATGTTTTAGCTCGCTTTCAACATACACTTCTTCAGACAACTTGTGCCCCCTTGTCAAACAGTCCAATTGGGTGTTTGACAAGGGCCAATTGGGTGTTTGACAAGGGCCTCTATTGAACAATGAACATCATGATCATGCAATGTTTCTTGATAAATGGAATGGGTCGTGCTTGCCAAGCATCAAGCTAGTGTAGTGTCCCCAAAACATGTATTTAGTCTATTTCTATTCCGACAGCTATATAGCAAACATACTCGAACTCAATATGTATTTATTTATTTCTCTAACTATCATACAATATAGCTAGCAAGCTAGCTAGCTAGTTAAGTTAGCATTGAGAAATGTATATTATATAATAATATATGCCATTTAGAAGAGACATACAGTCATGCGTGAATACATGTTTAGTGCATGAGAAGTTGAACATCACAACAGAAGAGGTTTGAGCTTTCTCCAGCCAGGGTGAAGAAGTCAGGACACAGGCTTAGCTTTCCTTGGAAATCTCTTTGAATTGTGGCAAATTCTCTCATACCAGTTCCTCGGGTGTGCGGGTCTCTTCATCCCTGCAGCAGCAGTGACAACATGAGCAATTCCCACAGCACGCCATCTTCGTTGTTGCCTCTTCAGCACCACACTTCCCACAATGTCATGTGACGAACAAAGAGGGCGGAAGTAGTTTGCCCAGAAAATACTTCTTCTTCGGTGGGGTTTATTGGCGGTTGGCATCCAACGTTATGGAGCATCACCGCTTGCTACTGTACTGGAGTGTGGGCCAGAGACAGGGAGAAAATAAATCCTACTTGCCAGCCCCTTTGGTCTTAAAAAAACAAACAAAATATTGACGTTCTACTCAACATACTCTTTAATCTAAAATGTCCTGTATCCCCTTCTCCTTTATACTAGATCTCAGCCTCTCTCTTTCCCTCTGATACTGTCCACACTCTAGCAATACATGCTCCACAGTGTCTGTTTCCTGGCAATAATCACCCTTTCCTGTTTGATGCTTTCCTATCACATTTAAGGTCTTATTCAACCAGCTGTGTACCCACCCTTAATCTTGTAAAAATAGCCTTCTCTCTTATGTCCGTTCCTGCAGTCCTCCCCGACTTTCCTCTGTATTTGCCCTATTCCACTGCTCCTGCCATCTCTGCACCATCACTGTCCATATCAGGCTTTTTGCCTCTGTGTTGGTCATTGAAACGACAACATCAACATCCCCACTACTAAGTGTTTGTTAAGCCAGTACATCAACTGCCTTATTTCCCTCCACCCCACATGGGCTGGGACCCAAGTAAATCTACTCTGTATACCCGTCTATCTAATCCTGCCAAGGGTTTGTAGTACCTCATACAGCAGGTCTTGTCTGCAACGTGAGCTAAAGGACTGGAGACTCATCAACACCACATGAATCAGAGCAAATTACTACTCTGTACTCTTGACTTCCTCCACCCACTGCAAGGCCAACAGTATGGCCATCAGCTCTGCCGTATATACATCCAGATTATCTGTAATACGTTTCCTGACTGCCACCCCACATTCCTGCACTACAAATGCTGACCCAGTACATCCTGTCCTTGGATCTTTTGAACCATCAAAATCCTGATACACAGTATATAGACTTCTCTTAAACAAATCAGATGGATCAACACCCTACCTATCTTTCATGCTAGTTTTTTTCTGACAGCTAAAAACATAGCATCCAAGCTATGGCGACAAAAGCATCTCCCCGGGTCCTGTCCACACTGTGCCTTCTTCACTGTGAAGAGCTTCCATCGACAGTCAACAGGACCCAAACATGGGGGCCGGTGTCCCTGATGGCTCACCAGAGGCGATGGGAATCGTGGAGCGACGGCTGGCACTAGCTGGGACAACCTGCAGGACGTGTGGACCTGCAGGACGTGTGGACCTGCAGGACGTGTGGACCTGCAGGACGTGTGCAAATGCGCTGCGAATAAACTGGTGATTCCATGGCCCAATGCAGTAGCAGAGACGACCACGTCCCGCTATGAGGGTAAGAGGCTACCAAAAGCCAAACGGGCAGCCAGGCCATTACTACCAGTCTTCCCAGAATGCCTGGAGGAAGTTACCAATACCTGGAGTACACCTTTCTCCTCCAAGAACCCTGTCCAAGGTGGGTCAGTGTTGGACTGTGTTGATGGGGATTGGGCTTGCCCACATGCCTTCCATCGACCCCCGTTGTGGCTTCCCATCTACACCCCAGCCAAAAGTCCTCCATGATCTTGACTGTCCCCACCTTACCAACCAAGTGCGAGCGCTTCCAGTCCTCTGCGACAGAGAAGGTCTACAGGTTGGTCGCCACAGTGATGAGGGCTCTCAGCACCTCCTCCGTGCTCTTGACATACCAAGCTGAGCTTCAGGAGGAGCTAGTGGTCACACCGGAGCCGGGTCTATGGGATGAGATTGCCACAGACCTCAACCTGCGTGTGCTTAAAGCCCCTGTCCAGTCATCAGGAAGAGGGATGGGGCTCATAATAACCCAGGAGAGGGCTCGATGGCTCAACCTATCCACGGTGTCTGATAGTAAGTAGCTGAAGATCCTGGATGCACCAGTATACCTTAAAGGCCTTTTCGGTCCCACCGTCAAGATGATGCAAAACGGTGCAAGGAGAAAAAGAGGGAGTCTGAAGCCCTCCAGCCCTCCAGCTCGGTCTGCCCAGGAAGACACAGCCCAGAAGCGGATGGCCTAGCGATGTCCCAATTGCCAGAGAGGCAAGTATGGCCTCCCTCAAGCGCTGTTATATCTCCTCCGCCAATCCTGAGCCTCTTCCAGGGAGCAAGTTACCAGGCACCTCAGTGTTCTTTCCGGTGAAACCGGGCCCAAGGTGGTCACAGAGTACAGCCCAAAGAGGAGGAGAGACAATGTTCAGGTGGATGCTCCTACAAGGCCCCCCTCTAGTCTCACAAACACTCCCCAATGTCAGTTCACGTTAAAAATGTGCAGATGTCTGCTAGAACGAATCGCGCTAGCTCGTGCTTGGCACTGCCCACTATGACTCATCTGCTCCCATTGGAAATGACAGGCAGTGGTCTATCTTGGTTTAGTTATAAAAATCTTTGTTAATACTATCAGAGAACCGGGTTTACAGTCGTAACATAAAGTTTATTTAGACCTTTTTTGGAAGTACATAGCGGACGTGACGGCAGCCAAACTCCATTTTTGGTTAGTAATTAACATATTTTGACATTAATAAATGAATGGTCGAGCTGTCTAACGGCTCGATCACAGCTACAGTGTTTTTGCACAAAATTATATGCAGCATCTGGATAGAGTCCAACAAAATGTAAACATTCATAGAATTTGATACATACGTTCGATAAAGCCAACTTTCCCCACACATAACATACTGCAACTGCCTATGCAACGCAATCGCAGCGTTCCATTAGACATTTCTGTACTTCTGGTGTACCAAAACGTCCAAATACTGTTTGTGTGATCGATGCGGATCTCTTCATTTAATTTTTTAATTTTAATTTAACCTTTATTTTACTAGGCAAGTCAGTTAAGAACAAATTCTTATTTACAATGACGGCCTAGGAACAGTGGGTTAACTGCCTTGTTCAGGGGCAGAACGACAGATTTTTACCTTGTCAGCTCGGGGATTCGATCCTGCAACCTTCCAGTTACGGGCCTAACACTCTAACACTCTAACCACTAGGTTACCTGCCGCCTCTTCATAGTCATCGTCTGCCCCTTTTAGCCGACTAAACTCAACTCAACGATTTACGATGGAGTTGTTCGGCAACTGGTGTGAGCGGACTGGAGCTCTGATATCATAATAAATCAAATTTGTATTTTAAAAAAAATACTGATTTCAGCACCCACAGAATATCACACATTTTATTACACATAACAATGTCGTGTGTAATTTGGCTGTTTGAGCGCTTAAATAAAACATTTCATAATGTGACGTCGAGCTCCAGTACGCCTTATCTAGTCTGTGCTCAACTCCATCTCCCCCTCTGCCCAGATACTGGTTCAGGACGGGGATATAAGACCAGTCACACGTTGTAGCTCCTCACATAGCAGAGGCGAGCCTGGGAGAATATCTAGCTACGCCTGCAGGATCATTTCTGGAAGAATTGAGAGAAACAGGTAAGTTAGCTAGCTATGCATTTCTTGCAGAATGTTTTGCATGATCGCTTACGTTAAATGGCTAGCTAACCTTCTTTTTGTAACGTTAGCTGGTTTGTTTATTCGGTTCAATGGATAACGTTAGCTAGCTAGCTAAGTGATACATGCATGGCTTTCAGTTTCACGTTTCCGCCCGTGGGTGTTAAGAGAGAGAACTTCAGTGTAAGCCCACTCGTGATAGTTTGGGAGTCAAACTTCATACGCTGTTTTTGGCTGCAGCAGCAGCAGCATGGTGAATCAAGTGCAGAGAGTCGAAGACACTTGGCGAACATGCAGCAAAAGCGACTCCAGTGGCGCGAGCAACAGCGGCGGCGAGAGTTCCAAGGAAAGCTCGCGCTCTTCGACGCCCGTGTTGGACACTGACCGCACCGACAGGCTACGGGACAAGATGCGCCGCCGGACGGAGTCGGGCGACCGCTGGTTTTCCCTCGAGTTCTTCCCTCCTCGCACTGCCAGTGGAGCTGTCAACCTAATATCTAGGTCTGTAGCTAAAACGTTGGCGTTGGCTTGTTCTAGTAACTCAACAATTATTTGAAATGTATCACACGCTAATCACTGCATATTTCTCTAATTTATGCCAATTCAGATTTGATCGCATGGGCTCTGGGGGGCCCCTGTTCATAGATGTTACCTGGCATCCAGCGGGGGACCCGGGTTCGGACAAGGAGACTTCTTCCATGATGATTGCCAGCACAGCGGTCAACTACTGTGGCCTGGAGAGCGTCCTGCACCTGACCTGCTGCAACCAGACCAACGAGAAGATCACTGGGTACCTGAGCAAAGCCAAACGCCTTGGCCTGAAGAACATCATGGCTCTAAGAGGAGGTAGGTAGGGCCCTTAGGATGGACTAGCGTGACATTGTACCTAGACCCAGTTCTAAGGTCAGTTTTCACTTTTTCCTCTTAAACTGGAACTTGCAGTGTTTTAATTACTTTTCAGCTATGACACAGACAATCATAATATCAGTCAAAAATATAACATTCATAGTTTATGCTACAAAACCAACTTTATAATATGTTTTAAAAATAGGTTATATTTGACTCTGAATTCCATGACTTTGAGTAAGGCATTTTTAGCAGAATAAATATACACATGATTAATATAACTAATTCACCAATACTTTCCTTGGTAGTCCAACAAATATTGCTATCAGGTTGTAAATCACAGCTGGCCTGGTACACTGTTTACTGCCTCCAACCCTTTGGGATACACTGTTTCAGTTGCAATGACTCAATGTTTTGGACAAAAATGGACAAATGTATCTAAAGCTGGGAATGTCAATACAATCAAACCTATCAAGAGGCATGACTACACGTCAGTCAATGTGGCTAATAGATTACAAAATGATCTATACTGAGCAAAAATATTCTATACAACATGTTAAGTGTTGGTCCCATGTTTCAGGAGCTGAAATAAAAGATCCCAGAAAATGTCCATACACATTTATTTCTGTCAAATTGTGTGCACAAATTTGTTTACGTCCCTGTTAGTGAGCGTTTCTCCATTGCCAAGATAATCCAGGTGTGGCATATTAAACAGCATGATCATTACACAAGTGCCACTCTAAAATGTGCAGTTTTGTCACACAACACAATGCCACAGATGTCTTCAAGTTTGAGGGAGTGTGCAATTGGCATGCTGACTGCAGGAATGTCCACCAAAGCTGTTGTCAGAGAATTGAATGTTCATTTCTCTACCATAAGCCGCCTCCAACGTTGTTTTAGAGAATTTGGCAGTATGTCCAACCAGCCTCACAACCACAGACTATGTATAACCACGCCAGCCCAGGACCTCCAAATCTGGCTTCATCTGCGGGATCGTCTGAGACCAGCCACTCGGACAGGTAATGAAACTGAGGAGTATTTCGGTCTGTGATAGAGCCCTTTTGGGGAAAATCAGATTGGCAGGTCCTGGTTCCCCAGTATATGGTCCTTGCTCCCAAGTGGGTGGGCCTATACCCTCCCCGGCCCAACCATGTGAAATCCATAGATTATGGGATAATTAATTCAGTTCAATTGACAGATTTCCTTATATGAACTAACTCAGTAAAATTGTAAGCATTGTTGTGTTTTATATTTTTGTTCAGTATATTTATGTAGTTTTATTTAGCAAGCTAAAAACACAGAGCCTAATGCTAGCTGCTGGGAGCATGTCATGTCATTGGGTGAGTGGCCAACTCACTTTTCTAGCTATGCTGAACTTGAACAACTGTTATCAACAGTTAGCATATCTCTTAGTTGCCAATCACATGTATTTGGCATCGATCAAATGGGAGGGCAGGCAGGCAACTTCCCATTCAGTTATCAAAACATAGGTTGAGACAAGCATGCATTGCCAGGCAAGCTGCAGAAGGGCGAGCAGGCTACTATTTCCCCATTGTTTACCAGTGCAATTTTGATGGCCGATAAAGTTTGAGCGTTATCTACTGTTCCCTCGTTTAGATTTTAGCTCATTTCACTCTGTTGGTGTGCATATGCAACTGAGGGAGAGGACTGAAGTTCCCAAATGTAAGAGGATTTCTGTGGTATTTTCATATTTTAGGTCTGTCCCTGACAAAAAGATTTGAACCAATTGATTTGGTCAACATTTTTTAAACTGTGTATTTATCCGTATAGACACACCCTATGTGTTTAAATAAAATCATCTATATGTATTGAGCTTGTCTGATGCTTTAAGCACACTGTTTGAAATAAGACACAAATGACTCGGGAGCTAGAGATAAAGATATCCTGAAGAGGAAAAAACAAAAAAACAACTTAAGTTTCTTCAAGTGCTGTCGCAAAAACTATCAAGCGCAATAATGAAAGTGGCTCTCATGAGGACCGCCACAGGAAAGGAAGACCCAGAGTTCAATAGAGTTACCAGCCTCAGAAATTGTAGCCCAACTAAATGCTTCAGAGTTCAAGTAACAGACTCATCTCAACATCAACTGTTCAGTGGAGACCACGTGAATCAAGCCATCATGGTCGAATTGAGATGGCTTGAGATGGTTCCACGTTAATGGTAAAGGTTAGTATTTGGGGAGGGTGAGATGATCCTAGGAACAACTTCTACACAGAGCAGGGTTGGTCATTTTGTAAGAATGTTCTTGTGTGTGTTTCGGTATTGTGTTACAATAGCCTGAGGGTCCCTGAATTCCTGTTCACATGCACGATAGCAGCGTCTTTCATCGCTCTCACTGCAATATCTTTGGTTCACATTTATGCTTGTGGTCACATTGTCTCAGTTTAAACCTTTTTTTTTTTTTTTTATTATTCCAGGTTTTTCTCATTGTGTTTTTCAAGAGTCCTGGCTGACTAGCTAGGTCTCATTGTGACAAATTCCCATTTAAGCACTGTTTTCCTGATCTCTTTATAGATCCCATGGGGGCTGACTGGGAAGAGGAAGAAGCGGGCTTCAACTACGCCACAGATCTAGTCAAACACATCCGCTGCGAGTTTAATGACTATTTTGACATCTGTGTTGCTGGTATGTTTGAAGCATTATTATTATTACTTTTTTTTTTTTTTTTTTTACAAAGCTACATCATATTGTAATTACATCCTTTATATCAGGTAATTTGTGAAGGACTTTAAAGTAGGCTGTTCTACCTACTGATACGATGTGAGCATTTTCACCCCAAAAGTCATATTCTATAAGTTGTTGGTAAAATGTGACCAACCACCTGAATTCAGTCCTATGTAGCAACATTTAAGATGGTGTTTTCTACATTGGATAAAAGTAATAATATTACACATAGCGTTAGCTAGCTAACAGTAGGCCTTAAACTTGCAATGAAAACTACTTTCTGACCAAATTAGAAACTATTATCTGAAAATGTAGCTACCCGTATATATGGATGAACGCTTCTCCCACTGTCATGGGTGACATGGTTGCCCTTAGTTTGAATATGTAATCCGTAGAGAGGTGTTTTTATACAACAGCCTCCTGTCATCTTTTCGACTTTTTCCGCATTTGGGAATTATCTCTGCTTCCACTGGGCATTCCACTAATTTCAAAACTCAACTTCTTCTGTGACAACACTGTTAATTGACGTTTCTTCTGACCATGATGGGGGAAGACTTGACAATGTTTGGTTCAATATTCTTTTTTTATTTTTTTTATTTTTTTTAACCTAAATCAGGGATTTCCTCATTGTCTGATTGTCAAGAGTGGCCGCATGGCATGATCGTCCTCCAGAAAGTAGTCCAACTTTTTCCTGCAAAAAAAACTGCCGTAGAAAGGATTAACCACACATACTGAGCAGCTCATGTTATAGACAGAAGCTACATGGCAAAAAATCCAAATGTCCAGCCCATTATTATCCCAGCCAATCATGGCTAGCGGGAACGTTCCTGTCTTTTTCCGTGGCTAAACTAGGCTCGTAATGGGGATAAAAAAATAATAATAAAAAAAAAATATATATATATATATATATTCCTATTTACCAATGGCATACAAGTCTGTTATTAAGGCACATGAAAGTTTCTGCCGGTTTTGCTTATTTTTTTTATTTTTTTTTCAAAATGCCTCTGAGGTAGTGACGTGTGACATACGCCTAGCTTCTTGAAACAGGTCACATATGACCTGAATAAACGCACATACTGAGCATTAAAACCCTTTCATTGTGGCAGGTTACCCCACTGGCCACCCGGAGGCGGAGAGCTACGACGAGGACCTGAGACATCTGAAGGAGAAAGTGGACGCTGGGGCCGACTTCATCATCACACAGCTCTTTTTCCGGGCCGACACCTTCCTGAAGTTTGTCAGGGACTGCAGGGCCATAGGGATCACCTGTCCCATCCTACCAGGCATCTTCCCTATCCAGGTACTGTTGGACAGGGGCCTAAACTGGGACATGGGTTTAAGTGTGTGCACTAACTACTGTAAGTCGCTCTGGATAAGAACGTCTGCTAAATTACTAAAATGTAAAGTGTGTGTGGTGTGCTCAAAGGCTACATATGTCAAAGGTTAAAAGGGAGGGTAGCGTGGGCGTACTTTAAGTGTCTCTGAACAGAACATTCTTTCTAATGTGGTGATAGCCAGCAACAGTAACAAATGACCTAGTACGTTCAGTGAGATTCAAAACAACGTTTTCTCATAATCAGACCATTTGTCTCTTTGAATTTGAGTCAATTCCACATTGATGCAAGTCAATACAGAAGTAATAGAACACTCCCACTGTGATGTGTGTGTTTGTCCTTGTTTCATTGTCTTAAATGTGTCTTTGCGTTGTGGGAGTACATCAGTTGCATGGAGACATCCTTTGTTTCTTTATATTTGTACCTGAAACTGTAGGATTTGTGGTTTTCCAGGGCTACCAGTCTCTGAGGCAGCTGGTCAAGCTGTCTAAGCTGGAGGTGCCCGAGGAGATAATGCGCGTCATCGAGCCCATCAAGGACAACGACGCGGCCATCCGCAACTACGGCATTGAGCAGGCTGTGGGAATGTGCCGCGTGCTGCTGGAGAGCGGCGAGGTGCCGGGCCTCCACTTCTACACGCTGAACCGTGAGGTGGCCACCATGGAGGTACTGCGGCAGCTGGGCCTGTGGATCGAGGACCCCAGGTCTGTCAAAATCGCCCTAGATGAATTTTCTTTCAAATACTTGAGTTTACCCAGTATTTAGGGGGAAACCCAAAAACTAATGGCATGTTAGACTTCTGAGATGTCACGTTTTCACACAGTGTGGGTACCATTTGTAATCCTGTGTGTATTACAGCAATTTCATTAGTCCTGGAACACTTAACAAAGATTTTTCTAACTGGCTAAGTATTAGAATGGAATAGGTGCTGTCTTGCCTGTTCCTAGTACTGATGGAGTCTTGTGTGTCTACTTGGGTTGCCAGGCGGACACTCCCCTGGGCGGTGAGCGCTCACCCCAAACGCAAAGTGGAGGATGTGCGGCCCATCTTCTGGGCCTCCAGACCCAAGAGCTATATCTACAGAACACAGGACTGGGATGACTTCCCCAATGGACGATGGTGAGCACCACTGGAGAAAAACGTCAGAGAAATCCCCTTGAGTGGCCAGAATTTCTCACTTTGGATAGTTTGTGGCTGTAAATGACGTTGTTCATTCAAGGCCTTTTCACACTACTGGACTGAGCTAAGCTATAATGTGATGTGAACAAGTACAGTATAGTCCGTGAAAAGGCAATGTTCCCAGGTCTTATCAGCTTGGCTCTGTTATTTCAGGGGCAACTCGTCCTCTCCGGCCTTTGGTGAACTCAACGATTACTACCTGTTCTACCTTAAGAGTAAGTCGTCCAAGGACGCCCTGCTGAAGATGTGGGGTGAGGAGCTGACCAGCGAGCAGAGCGTCTACGAGGTCTTCACCAGCTACATCACGGCCCAGCCCAATGTCGCAGGACACAAGGTGATACCCAGCCCTCTACACTTTTGAGTGAAACCAGACCGAAACATTTCAGTCCGCTTTCTTTCATTAGGTGCCTCATAAATACAACCATGTGCATTATGACAACCACTTAAATAAACCCTTGTCTTGCACTTTGCTCGGCCGACTTCTCTTGACCTTGCTTCTCCTAGGTGATGTGTCTGCCGTGGAATGACGACCCGCTGGCCCCGGAGACCAACCTGTTGAAGGATGAGCTGGACAAGGTGAATCGCAGGGGAGTCCTCACCATCAACTCCCAGCCCAGCATCAATGGCAAGCCCTCCTCAGACCCCATCGTGGGCTGGGGCCCCCCTGGGGGCTACGTCTTCCAGAAGGTAGAGTTACACCTCCGTGGTTTGTATGTGGAGATGACCAATTATTAGATATTATATAGGCTCATGCATGCTTATTACTGTACCTGCGTGCTTAATGTAAAGTTTTACCAAAATAATAAGGTATGCCTAGTAAAGGGAGTGGGCGGATTACTACTGGTTTATCAAGGAGAATTATCAAGGATTACTACTGGTTTATCAAGGAGAATTATCAAGGATTACTACTGGTTTATCAAGGATTACTACTGGTTTAACAAAATTAAGGCTGTCCCCATTTTTTTTCTTCTTATGTTGTTGAGACTAGGTTGCTTCACAAGCTTTCCTAGAAATGAAGCAGCATTTCTTGTATCACGTGCATACTCATCATGCAATGACATTAACCTTTATACTGTGCCACGTTCGCAAATCCAACAGGCCTATCTGGAATTTTTCACCTCGAGCGAAAACGTCACCGCTCTCCTCAAAGTGCTAAAGAAGTACGAGCCTCGTGTCAACTACCACATCGTCAACGTTCACGTAAGTTCTCAACTACAGGTATTACATCTACACTGATTTAGTGAATTTTAGAGTTTGTTAACTTGATCTGCCTGCTAATTGTATCCATCTACAGGGTCAGAATACTACTAACGCCCATGACATGCAACCCAACGCTGTGACATGGGGCATCTTCCCCGGCAGGGAGATTGTCCAGCCCACCGTGGTGGATCCAGTCAGCTTCTTGTACTGGAAGGTAAGGTCAAATGTCATCTCATTAACATACTGGCCCCTCCCAGGAACATTACCCCTTATGTACTTGTGTAGATATGTGGACAGGTGTAAGCAATTCCAGTGAAAAAACCTATCAGCAAGATTGAGTGTGCTAGGGGTTGTGGACAGTGCCCAGGACTCAGATGAGTTTGTGGAATGGTTGTAGTTCTGAACAATTTTAGTGGCGTATGGTATTTGAAGTCCAGTTTTGAACCCTCCACATCTCTTTGAGCTTGAGCGTTTGACACAACTTCCGGTGAAGCCTCTTTTAAATAACAGTATTTTGTGTGTAACTGATAAAGCTTGCTGATTTACATTTTTATCAGAGCTGTAAAGATACACCACTGTTCAAATGTTTGGGGTCATGTAGAAATGTCCTTGTTTTTTTTTGTCTATTTAAAAAAAACATCAATTTGATCAGAGATACAGTGTAGACATTGTTAATCTTGTAAATTACTATTGTAGCTGGAAACTGCTTTTTTGGGGGGGAATATCTACGTAGGCGTACAGAGGCCCATTATCAGCAACATCACTCCTGTGTTCCAATGGCACGTTGTTAGCTAATCCATCATTTTTAAAAGGCTAATTGATCATTTTGCAATTATGCTAGCACAGCTGAAAACTGTTGTGCTGATTTTTAAAGAAGCAATACAACTGGCATTCTTTAGACTATTTGAGTATCTGGAGCATCAGCATTTGTGGGTTCGATTACAGGCTCAAAATGGCCAGAAACAAATACTTTTTTTCTGAAACTCATCAGTCTATTCTTGTTCTGAGAAATGAAGGCTATTCCATGCGAGAAATTGCCAAGAAACTGACGATCTCGTACAACGCTGTGTACTACTCCCTTCACAGAACAGTGCGAACTGTCTCTAACCAGAATAGAAAGAGGAGTGGGAGGCCCCGGTGCACAACTGAGCAAGAGGACAAGTACATTAGTTTCTAGTTTGAGAAACAGACGCCTCACACGTCCTAAACTGGCAGCTTCATTAAATAGTAACTGCAAAACACCAGTCTCAACGTCAACAGTGAAGAGGCGAATCTGGGATGCTGGCCTTCTAGGCAGAGTTGCAATGAAAAAGCCATCTCTCAGGCTGGCCAATAAAAATAAAAGATGAGGATGGGCAAAAGAACAGACACTGGACAGAGGAAGATTGGAAAAAAGTGTTATGGACAGACAAATCTAAGTTCAGGGATGCAAACTAATCACCTTTTGGTGAAATTTGCCGTTTTTAATCTAAAATAGGTGACCTACGTGATTCGTGTAAAAACTGATAAGAAAAGTTTTTTGGGGATGGGGTGGGCTTTGGATCACTGCTGTCTGTAAGCGCAGTTTGCCGGTCACAGCAGCGCGGTAGGTGAGAAGCCTGACCACGGAGACTGGTGAGGAGGTGATGAAGAATACTGAACGAGCTGTAACCGAAAAACAACTTGCATTTTGGGAAGTTTGAAGTGAGGGAGAAAGTGTGGTGGAACAAGTATTATTAGTATCTTGCTAGCTGGATCGAATTCTCTGTTAGCTAGCCAGAGAAATGTTGAGTGACCTTAGCCAACTTAACGGATCAAATAATTGAGTTTGGTGTGTGAAAATTAGCTGGCTAATAAAGTCAGACAGCTAACGTTACAACATCAGATGACTAACTTTAGTAACCTAACCAATTCGCTATAGTATTAACTAGTAACGTTTAAGACTCATTGAAAGAGATCAATTATGCCAACAAAGGGTATCATGCTCTTTGTAGAACAGATGTCCACAGGCAGAAAGTGTGCAGTGTAACACAAAGATATTGCTTTTGTTGTGTTGAATTTGACAGTAACACTTGTGTCTGAGTGAGGGGGGGATTATTAAATGTTTTTACTCCGTGACCATTATTTTGCACACGTAGCCTTGTGCACTTGATTGATGTGCACAGTATTTAGATGTGTGACGTCACAAGCGTTCTATTATAAAGGCTGTCATGGCTGACTGCAATATTAGTGGATTGTTTTTTCTCAAGACTTGAGTATCATTTGCAGTAAGGTTTAAGCAACAAATAACATTGGATTGCTTTCTTTACATTTTTTAGGTTCACATGAATCACTTTATTTTGTGTGCAAAAAAATAACCAGACCCCTCTTTTACGCTGCTGCTACTCTCTGTTTATTATCTATGCACAGTCACTTTAACTCTACCTACATGTACATATTACCTCGACTAACTGGTGCCCCCTCACTATGACTCTGTACTGGTACTTCCTGTATAAAGCCTCCTCACATTGACTCTGTACTGGTACTTCCTGTATATGGCCTCCTCACATTGACTCTGTACTGGTACTTCCTGTATAAAGCCTCGCTATTGTTATTTTACTGCTGCTGTGTAATTATTTGTTACTTTTAGTTTCAATTTTTTTTGTTAACTTCTTAAAGCATTGTTGGTTAAGGGCTTGTAAGTAAGCATTTCACTGTTATATTCAGCGCACGTGACATAACATTTGATTTTACACACAGAGACTGGTCATTTAGAGCATATTCTTTGTTTAATTAGTTAAAACCTGCATTTTCCCCTAGCAGGGATTTTTTTTGCATGTTTGGTGAGTGCAAAGAAAAAGTCTCACCTTTTTAGGCCCTCACCAGTTTGCATCCCTGTAAGTTTGAGGTTTTCGGATCACAAAAAAAGAACATTTGTGAGAAAAGATGCTGGAGGAATGCTTGACGCCATCTGTCAAGCATGTTGGAGGCAATGTGATGGTCTGGGGGTGCTTTGGTGGTGGTAAAGTGGGAGATTTGTACAGGGTAAAAGGGATCTTGAAGGAAGGCTATCACTCCATTGTGCCATGCCATACCCTGTGGATGGCACTTAATTGGAGCCAATTTCCTCCTACAACAGGACAATGACCCAAAGCACAGCTCCAAACTATGCAAGAACCATTTAGGGAAGAAGCAGTCAGCTGGTATTCTGTCTATAATGGAGTGGCCAGCACAGTCACCAGATCTCAACCCTATTGAGCTGTTGTGGGAGCATCTTGACCGTATGGTATGTAAGAAGTGCCCATCAAGCCAATCTAACTTGTGGGAGGTGCTTCAGGAAGCATGGAGTGAAATCTCTTCAGATTACCTCAACAAATTGACAACTAGAACGCCAAAGATCTGCAAGGCTGTAATTGCTGCAAATGGAGGATTCTTTGACGAAAGCAAAGTTTGAAGGACACAATTATTGTTTCAATTAAAAATCATTATTTATAACCTTGTCAACGTCTTTACTATATTTTCCTATTCATTTTGCAACTCATTTCATGTATGTTTTCATGGAAAATAAGGACATTTATAAGTTAGCCAAAACTTTTGAACGGTAGTGTACATCTGTGGTGACGCCTAAAATCCCCCACCCTTTTTTCTGAAATGTGTTGTTAATTGTTTCTGCCTTTTTAATAGGACGAGGCCTTTGCCCTGTGGATCGAGCAGTGGGCCAAACTGTACGAGGATGAATCCCCATCACGTATGATCATCAAGTACATCCACGATAACTACTTCCTGGTCAACCTGGTCGACAACGACTTCCCTTTGGACAACTGCTTGTGGCAGGTTATCGACGACATGTTTGAGCTGCTTGACAACCCTCCGGAGGAGCAACCCACGCAGCAACCTGCAGAGCAACCCACCGAGGAGCAATCTGACAAGGAACAACCCGCAAAGTAACCGTGGCGACAGCCACCGACTAACTTTCTTTTTCCCTTTTCTTCCCTGGTGCTGCTTTCAATAACTTTTCACTCAAAACAAAGTACTTAACTACAGTATTATACCGTACAGTGTATACTCCAAAATGTGTCTTTGAAAAATATATACATTTTTTTTAAACTATTTTATTATCTGGATGATGAATCTTAATCGAGATGCACTTAAGTGAATGAATATGATGATAAATACAGTGCATTCAGAAAGTATTCAGACCCTTACCATTATTTCCACATTTTGTTACGTTACAGCCTTATTCTAAAATGGACAATTTCTTCTTTCTTTTTTACTCATCAATCTACACACAATACCGCATAATGACAAACCGAAAACAGTTTTATATATGAAATAAATATAAACTGATACCTTATTTACATAAGTATTCAGACCCTTTGCTATGATACTTGAAATTCACCTCCGGTGTATCCTGTTTCCATTGATCATCCTTGATGTTTCTGCAACTTGATTGAAGTCCACCTGTGATAAATTCTATTGATTGGACATGATTTGGAAAGGCACACGCCTGTCTATATAAGGTCCCACAGTAGACAGTGCATGTCAAAGCAAAAACTAAGCCTTGAGGTCGAAGGAATTGTCCGTAGAGCTTTGAGACAGGATTGTGTTGAGGCATAATTCTGGGGAAGGGTACCAAGAACACAGTGGCCTCTGTCATTCTTAAATGGAAGAAGTTTGGAACCACCAAGACTTTTCCTAGAGCTGGCTGCCTGGCCAAACTGAGCAATAGAGGGAGGAGGGCCTTGGTCAGGGAGGTGACAAAGAACCCAATGGTCACTGACAGAGATGGGAGAACCTTCCAAAAGGACAATCATCTCTGCAGTACTCCACGAATCAGGAGGAAGCCACTCTTCAGTAAAAGGCACATGACAGCCCGCTTGGAGTTTGCCAAAAGGCACCTAAAGGACCGATCGATAATCTCTGGAGAGACCTGAAAATAGCTTTGCAGCGACGCACCCCATCCAACCCCATCCAACCTGACAGCGATTGCAGAGAAGAATTGGAGAAACTCTCCAAATACAGGTGTGCCAAGCTTGAAGCGTCATACCCAAGAAGACTTAAGGCTGTAATCTCTGCCAAAGGTGCTTCAACAAAGTACTAAGTAAAGGGTCTGAATACCATTTATGAATATGTAACATTTCAGTTTATTTTTATTTATTTTTTGAATAAATTTGCAAAAAAAAAGTTTTAATTTGTCATTGTGTGTACAACAATTTGAATTCATTTTAGAATAAGGCTGTAATGTAACAGTGGATAAAGTCAAGGGGTCTGAATACTTTCTGAAGTCACTAACACAGGGAAACGTTTTGTACTTTTTAAACCATTTGATTTGTATGTTTGGTGTATTCTATCAAAGTATGTGGACACCTCTTCAAATTAGTTGATTTGGCTATTTCAGCCACACCCGTTGCTGACTGGTGTATAAAATGTAGCTAACTGCCATGCAATCTCCATAGACAAACATTTATAGTACAATGGCCTTACTGATGAGCTCTGTGACTTTCAACATTGCACTGTCATAGGATGCCACCTTTCCAACAAGTCAGTTTGTCAAATTTGTGCCCTGCTAGAGCTGCCCCGGTCAACTGTAAGTGCTGTTATTGTGAAGTGGAAATGTTTAGGTGCAACAACAGCTCAGCCGTGAAGTGGTAAGCCACACAATCTTACAGGACTGCCGAGTGCTGCAGCGCGTATCGTGTAAAAATCATCTGTCCTCGTTTGAAACAAAACTATACACACAATACAACAATTACATTTTACGGAATGTGTAATTGTTGTACTGTATGTCGGTGTATAGTTTTGTTCAATGTTGTATGTAAGTTGTTTTGTCTGAAACTTTGTTCCCTCTGCTGCTGTTGGACCTGGTCTCTGAGGGGGAAAAAATGCACTATACCAAGCGTCGCCTGGAGTGGTGCCTCGCCGCCATTGGAGTCTGGAAAAGTTGAATCGTAATCTCTGGAGTGATGAATCATGCTTCACCATCTGGCAATCCGTCGGACGAATCTGCCCCAATGCATAGTGCCAACTGTAAAGTTTAGTGGAGGAGGAATAATGGTCTGGGGCTGTTTTTTTCATTGTTTGGGCCACTTAGTTCCAGTGAAGGGAAACCTTAACACTACAGCATACAATTACATTCTAGACAATTCTGTGCTTCCAACTTTGTGGCAACAGTTTGGGGAAGGCCCTTTCCTCATGACAATGCCCCCATGCACAAAACAAGGTCCAAACAGAAATGGTTTGTTGATCTGTGTGGAAGAACTTGAATGGCCTGCACAGATCCCTGACCTCCACCACATCGAACACCTTTTTGGGATGAATTGCAACGCTGACTTCCCAGAAGAGTGGAGGCTGTTTTAACCGCAAACTCCATATTAATGCCCATGATTTTGGAAAGCGATATTTGACGAGCAGGTGTCCACATACCTTTGGTCATGTATGTACTTGAGGGTGAGAGAACAGTGGCAGAGTATTGGAAACTGTTTTACATTATGTGAAATGAGAGACGAAATGTGTAGACTAGAGCAGTTCGTAAGACTAAACTCTGTCTTTGGTTTAAAAGTTTTAAATTGAGCAATACAAGGACATTTCTCCTGATGTGTCAGGGTTACCAGAACACGGAAGCAACGACAGACTTTATATGTGATTACCATTGTAATCTGCCATAGACAATCATTGAAAACAATACACACTACGAGCTGCTCCTAAGATAGAATGGTGGGTGGAGTTACCCGAGGCCTTAACGATTATTAAGCAGTGACACCCACTGCTCTGTTTCTTTTGTGTTATTTATTACCGTCAATTAAAAAACAAACATATTCCACGTTGCAGTGTTTAATTGTGACCAGCACAATGGGAGTTTGCTTTCTTTTTTTCCTGATGTGTACATGGTTGTTTTATACCAGGGGTTCCCAAAGGTTTTCAGTTGTATATTTCTATGGGTACAAGCACAGTTCATGACACAAACTGTTCACACCACTGTTGGTGGAGAAAATGTTGCACGTTTTAAAGCTTATTTCATGCAGTTCTACACATTTTATCATGGGGTGCAAATAACATTTAGCAGATTTAAAGCTATTTATATGCCATGTCTAATGTGTATTCATGTGATATTTGAGTGACAAATGTGAGCTATGGGCAAAAAAATTAATGTAGCTGACATGGGCTAGTTGAAGTTCTAAATAGCTCTCTAAGGTATATGACAAGGATACACTTCCCAATTTCTAAATTGCATTCTATTGTAACTTTCAAGAGTACGTTTTTAAAGCTGGACTGAGTTCCTTTTTAAAACATTGGTTTACATGCCTATACCATTTGCATGATGGCAGTCAGTACAAAGTCCATGGGATCTCACCACCTGATGGCACAAATGAGGGATTTCCCCTTTTGAACATAGAAGCCTGTGACTTGTCAAAGGGATTGGATGATCCTTACAGACAGATGTATCACTGCCCCTGTGGCAGGTGTGAAGTCAAATCATATCCCACTGCATACATTGGAACAACTTATCTCTTGAGCCTGCTGCCCTATAACCTACATAAAACATACTGCACTTGGCTGGAATCCAAGCATTGCCTTACGTTCAAATGTGTACTTCAGCTGAGTGGTGGCAGGTCGCTTAGCGGTTAAGAGCATTGGGCCAGTAACCGAAAGGAAAAGAGCCTCTGCTAAATTACTAAAATGTAAGCCTACTGTATTGCTGCCATTGGTAGACGCCAACATTATTTCAATAGATCCCTGTTAGGCATGGTGGCACGGAATCAAAATATTCAACCCCCTCCTGCCAACAACATGAGTCAACAAACTAAAAATAACAGAATTGAAGCCTACTTGGCAGAACTCTTTTCAAAAGAGACCGATATGACCAGCTGTTCTGGGGCAGCAGAAGTCCTCCCCTGGGGTTTTTAGATAGAAAGCCAGTCTCAGGTCAGTTATGTCTGGCAATGATTATCTACTAAGGGTTGCTCTTAATCTCCTCAGTCATTCGGTCGAATAAATGCCTTCTTGGAAAGTTAGAGGGTGTGTCTTAATGTTAAAGCAGAGGGTGAATTATGGAGGGGGGGGGGGGGGGGGTCTCAGACCTCCTGAATGAGACATGAGTCCCCCTAAATGCAACACTTACTTTGTGGGGGGTTCTCAAAATAATGCAATTTGTTTAAGATTTAAGATTGTACTGCTAGTGGTAAATCTTTAAAATAAAAGCTTATTCCAAATTAAACAAACACCCCCACCTATGTGCCACGGTTAAAAAGAAAAACGAATTTCAACATGGCTGCATTTGTCATCCTGGGACATTGGTGTCTATGGGTGTCTCCCATAGACACCAATGCAATATCAGTTGGGTCTGGTCTACTTAGTTCATTCACTTTAATTGAACCAGAAAAAAACAGCGAGTGGGGTGTCTCGCTTCCTCTTCCGTCTCTGGTCCCATATTACAACCCCTTTTCAGGTGTCCCAACTTTTTTATTTCTACAGAAAAGGTCCTTTTGTCAGCAAGACGCATCATTTAATTCAGGCTACAAGAGTCAAGACCCAACTACGTTTAATATCATGGAACGTTTTGGTAGTTTGTAACAGATGTCTCTTTCCATTCATCAAATGGTGCTAGAAAGTACACTTTCTGGATGTGGAAGAACATTCACAGGTAGCCTACTTTTTGAAGTAATTCATTTCACAATAAGATGAAAAAAAATCATGACTGGTTGTGTTCATGACAAATGAAAAGTTACTAAAACATTTTACTGTTAAATGACATCTTTACTATTAGGCTCATCCATTTTTTTCACACGCACACATAGGAGGTCCAATGAAAAAAATGGATGCCCCTGAATGTCACGGTATAATTTTCACTCTGTGTAAAGGCATGAGGCATGCCACATGCTTGAACTATGTTGAAACCTGCACCAAGTCCTATATGGTAAGCCCTCTAGTCCTAGGGTAGTAGGAAACCAAATGAACATGATAGTGGAGATGGGAACCTGGGAACCATGAGGCATGAACTCACTGTGAACCCACTGACAGATGTCTCCTGGCAAGATTACACATGAAATGTCAGTTCCACCTGTTTTCATTACTCAGTGAAACCCATTAAACATGCCAATACTAGCCCGGAGTTGTCAGTTGGTAAAGGATGAATTATTAGTGTCAGTTGTTCAATGCTGAGTTTGCAAAATGTGATATATTTTAGCCTATAGGTACTAGCTCAAAAACTGTCACCTCATACTTATGCAATACCTCCCAGTCCCATACATCAGATAAACCTTTGGGAACTTGAACTTTAGACAGACAGGAATACAGAGAGGTCATTATTCTCAGTTTAGATGTAGTTCAATAGTACTGGGGAGGATTCATTAGTGTACAGCATAGTAAAACCTTTTGCCACAGAAAACAGGTTGCAACAAAAATGTGCATTTGTTATTGGAGAAGTTCATGTTAGTCCCTTCTCATTTCGGCCCTTTGGTTTAAATATAAATTTTAATTAATCGCAGTGAAACTGACAAGAGGACTTGCAAACCCTGCTCTTATCTTGTATAATATACTCGTATACTAATATACGCTACTATGCATTTATTAGACTTTATTTCAATGTAGATGTTCCAGTGGCTTGTATGATGGAGGCCTAGAGATGATAAACATGTTTATGTTAATTAACAGTCAATTACCGTGAGACAGGCAGTCTTTTACCGTGAGACAGGCAGTCTTTTACCGTGAGACAGGCAGTCTTTTACCGTGAGACAGGCAGTCTTTTACCGTGAGACAGGCAGTCTTTTACCGTGAGACAGGCAGTCTTTTACCGTGAGACAGGCAGTCTTTTACCGTGAGACAGGCAGTCTTTTACCGTGAGACAGGCAGTCTTTTACCGTGAGACAGGCAGTCAATTACCGTGAGACAGACAGTCAATTACCGTGAGACAGACAGTCTTTTACCGTGAGACAGGCAGTCAATTACCGTGAGACAGGCAGTCAATTACCGTGAGACAGACAGTATTTTACCGTGAGACAGGCAGTCTTTTCGATGCGTCCTGTTCCGTACAATTGACCTTATTTTAGCGCCCAAAAAACGTAATACTTCCAGGTCAACTGTAATATGAATACCATTATAAAGCACACTTTCTCCCCTTTCCAGCAAAATCAATGTTGAGACCTTCATGCTGCTCGTCGCTGCATGGTTGAATTAGGCAATGAGCTCCGTTGGGTCTTTTTTTTAAATGCCGGGTTGGGAAGCGAAAGCTACTGCGTGAAAGTGAAAGGGGAAGATATGTGTGGGGAAACTGCATTTTTCACCCGATCTGTCAAACTTATCACCTCTAAAATTTAAATAAAACACTATGAATAGTTTATATAATGTGTCTTCACATACCTATTAGAAGGTTTGTGTGGAATTTGAATCGGGTTTTTAGGGCGGCGCTAAAGTTATCTTCAGAAGTAAACAGCGACTGTCGCGGCTTTTGAGAGCCATGATGGCTTGCAGTGATGACGCAAAATCAATGCATTCAGTTGTACAATTGACTAGGTATCCCCCTTACCCTGTCCCTGTCCCTGTCCCTGTCCCTTTCTTGTTTCTAATCTGCGAGAGAAGAGCTACACCTGGTGGAGAGACTGTACGACACAGAATGAGTTGCATAATGCCCAAGTGCTGTACGTTACGGCATGAAACGTCACATTTTAATGTACAGCTTCAGAGGGGTTCGTTTTTCAACTTTTCTCCAATACTATTGGGCAATTACCATGTCAATCAATGCTTGAATAGAAATGTAGTTCACACCCCGGATTTCGATGCCAACACAGTCGCTACAGCCCCATTAGTTTTCATTGCAGCCTCGTTTGAATGCTGCAGGTGCCCATATTTGTACGGAATGGGGTTAGTCACCGTTACATGGATGGACGCTTCTCTCTCTCTCTGTCACAGATGCCATGGTTGCCCTTAGTTTGAAGATGTAATCAGGAGACAGGTGTTTTATACAACAGCCTTCTGTGTGTTCTCTTTTCGACCTTGTCTGCATATTTGCAATCAAACGCCAGAAGTTTCTCCATCTCCTTAGCTATCATACTCTAATACCACTGATTTCAAAAGTCGGTCCATGTAATTTAACACATTTATTTACAGATGGCGTACAATTTTGTTGTTAAGGCACATTAAACTTCACATGTTACAGAAGAGCATTTCCTGTGAAGTATTGACGTGCGACATACGCCTAGTTTCCTGAAACAAGTCTATCTTCTATCTTGTTGTGGAGGGGATGCAGAGGTTGTTAAAGTTAGTCCCTCAATTTTAACTGCCTTCTGATGATCTTGTTATTGTTTCCCCCCCTGTGTTATTGTATATTTGCTATTTTATTATATTTCCTATTCTGTAAGTGAAAGTAAAATGTATTATTATTATCATTATTATTATTACATGCACTTGTACTTCTACACATACAGCCTTGTTGTGATGTTGACACCATGCTTCCTAATAATACTGCCAAGGGGTAACATGTAAAACAAAACAGTCCAAAGTCGATCCTTGAGGGACGCCACATAAGATCTCTATTTTCCCTTAGGCATGGTCACCCAAGGCAACCAAATGTTCTGTGTCAATCAGATATGCCCTAAACTAGTTCAGTACTGAGCCTTGAGGCCAACCGAATTCTGTAGTCGATCCGGGAGGATACCATGATCTACAGCAACTCATTCCATAGAGAGCCTAGTGCAGTGTTTCCCAAACTCGGTCCTGGGGACCCAAAGGGGTGCACGTTTTGTTTTTTTGCCCTAGCACTAGACAGCTGATTCAAAAAATACAATTTTGTGTAGTGCCAGGGCGAAAACCAAAACGTGCACCCAGGGGTCCTCAGGACCGAGTTTGGGAAACGCTGGCCTAGTGTCTGATGGTTTTAGTTTAAGATCTTAATCCATCAATCAAGTACAAGGGAGGAGAGAACCCGCAGACACTGGACCCTCCATGGAATGAGTTTGACACGTGAGCTACAGTATCAAAGGCTTCCAGGAGTACAAGGACAGAGAGCTTTTTAGCATCAGTGTTAATCCTAAGGTCGTTCACCACCTTGACAAGTGACATTCTGTGCTGCGGTGGACACAAAAACCTGATTGGAATTGAATTACTACTGAGGAAATCATGTTTAAGAACCAATTTTGCGGTTGGAAATTGGTCTATAATCGCTGAGTTCTAAGGAACATCAGCTGAAAAAATGGGAGTAATTGACAACAGTGTGTACTTCCTCAACTCTACTTGTAGCATTATGCAATCACAGTTCAACAGGGGAACACACGTTTCAAATGATTATGAAATAGTTATATGATTAGCACCCAGGCACAGTGTGCTCAATAGTGTGAAATATGAACAATGCATCTACTATGTCTCACACACTATTTTCTTCTCATGAGGTCTGTAAGAATAGCAGGCAGGGACAATGATCAATTTATCAGCGTACAGGTGAGACCCAGGCGCAGACAACGTTGGAATAACAAATGTTTATTATACCAACAGGGGGCAGGCAAAAGACAGGTCAGGGGCAAGAGTTCGGTAATCCAGAGTAGTGGGGCAAAGGTACAAGACGGCAGGCAGGCTCAGGGTCGGGGAAGGGAGAGTAAAGGTCGAAACCGGGAAACCAAGAAAACAGGCACTTTAGAGAGACAGGAGTAAAGGGGGAAAACGCTGGTAGGATTGATGAACAAAATGAACTGGCAACAGACAAACAGAGAACACAGGGATAAATACACTGGGGATAATGAGGAAGATGGGCGACACCTGGAGGAGGTGGAGACAATCACAAAGACAGGTGTGTCAGTAGAGTTCTATCAAACTATGTAGTTTATTTGTGTTTGGTCCCCAATTAGAGGCAGCTGCTATGCGTTGTCTCTAATTGGGGACCCTATTTAAGTTGCTCTCTTTCCCACCTGCATTGTTGGATATTGTTGTGTTTTTGTGCTTGTGGGCCCCACACACACACACACACAGCAGCTACTGTATATTACAGGCCGGCTGACAGGCCCCTTTCCTTTTATAGCTGCCCTCAGTGTAACCAGCCCAGAAAAGGGAAGACGAGATGGGACAGCCACTGCGTCACATTCTCTTACACAGCTGTTCAAACACACACACACACACACACACACACACACACACACACACACACACACACACACACACAGAGAGATAAAGTATGACTAACTATTACTGCGCTGTGCCTTGGCCCATTTCTACACACCATCATGACAGAATATCCCACCTTGTGGTCGGGAAAGGAAGGTTTCCTGAGGAGAGCGAATGACAAGGAGGAGGAAGAAGTCCTGGCGCAGTACTACGATGGGGTCTTGGAAGAGCTCCTGCAGTCAGGGGAGGAGTACGGCGTCGGATGTGGAGATTGAGGTGTCTGCAGTGTGCGCCTTCCCAGTCCAGTGCCAGCCTCCCGTACCAGGCCTCCAGTGCGTGTTCCCCTTTGTGTTTGGTCCCCAATTAGAGGCAGCTGCTATGCGTTGTCTCTAATTGGGGACCCTATTTAAGTTGCTCTCTTTCCCACCTGCATTGTGGGATGTTTTTGTGCTTGTCGTCCACACACTCTTTGGTTGTTTGCGCTGTTTCTTGTTTCTAACTATTACTGTGCCTTGGTTTATTTTTACACACCATCGTGACAAGGTGAAACAAGAACACAGCTATACAATTTGTATAACAACAATATGTACAAAGGCTATGGGACCTCACCAACCACTGACACATATTTGTGATTTCCCCTTGGAATCTAGAAGCCTGTGATTTGTCAGAAAGGGATTGGGTGAGGTATCATTGCCCCTGTGGCCGGTGTGAAGTCAGACTATATACCACTGCATACATTGGACCAACTTCTTATCTCTCTACTGCACTTGGCTGTAGTCCAAACAACCTCATTCACCTAAAGTTAACCTGCTGTAGTGCTGCCATTGGTTGATGCGAACATATCAACAGAACCCTTAGGCATGGTGGGAGTGTGACAGTATAAAAAGTATTGACCCCCTCCAACCAACAACACAAACATGAGAGCACCAGAGCAAACAAACAAAACATAACATCATTTAAACCCACTTGGCAGAACCCTTACCAAAAGAGACTGACATGACCAACTGTTCTGGGGCAGCAGAAGTTTAGGGTCTTTGTCCTATGGACCCTGGTCAAAAGTAGTGGACAAGTAATTGAAACACTTGAATGAGGGATACAGAGTGTATTGAAAGTGGGTACTTCCACACAGGTGTCGTTCCTGAGTTAATTAAGCAATTAACATCCCATCATGCTTTGGGTCATAAAAATGCTGGGCAGGCTATTATTATTACAGGCTACCATGGCTATGCCTCCATAAGATGACAATGCTACCATCCACAGGGCACGAGTGGTATCTGAATGGTTTGATGAGCATGAAAATGATGTAAACCATATGCCATGGCCATCTCAGTCACCAGATCTCAACCCAATTGAGCACTTATGGGAGATTCAGGAGTGGTGCCTGAGACAGTGTTTTCCACCACCATCAGACTTTCTTGTGGAAGAATGTATTGTAGTTCCGTATTGTAGTCCCGTGTAGCTCAGATGGTAGGGCATGGTGCTTGCAACGCCAGGGTTGTGGGTTTGATTCCCATGGGGGACCAGTATGAAAAAAGTATCGTAATGTCTTCACTAACAAACTGTAAGTCGCTCTGGATAAGAGAAACTGCTAAATGACTTCAATGTAAATGAATGGTGCCTTAAAAACTGATCAATAACATGCGTCATATTTACCTGGAGAAATCTGATCTGCAATTTGTAAACATAGCTGCTGTACACATAACTCGTAAAAACTTGAAGTGACACAAATGGCAAATTAAGCTTTCATATATCCATTTTGAGATATATTAAACAATTAAAAAAGTTACATATAATTTAGGATTTACCGAGTCTGGCTTTAACTCATTTTATTTATCGTATTTACAAGCATCTATAAGAAAATATCAAAAAGCATTTTGTTTAAAAATAAAAACATTACTCATATGAAAACATATATCCAGCATCTACCTCAATACACAAATGATTTAGCTACGTTAGACAAATGATAACATTGGCCTAGATAAAAGCATTTAAAAAAAGTCAAGTAACAAAAAAAAAATGTTCTCTAAAAATTTCACATTGTCCCTCACAACAGAGCCGGTCCTCCCATTAGGCAAGATTGGGGCGGTATTCTGACAATTGGCTGGTGCCCTCCGGCGCCCCTGATCGGCTACTACATCGCCGGCGGCACTCCAGTTGGTGTAGTAGCCGATCAGGGACGCCGGAGGGCGGCAGACAATTGTCAAAATGCCGCCACGGAACGTCCAGGGCCGGCCCTGCCTCACAATATCTCACATTATTCCCTTGTGTAGCCTATACAGTGCCTTCGGAAAGTATTCAGACCCCTTGACTTTTTCCACATTTTGTTATGTTACCGCCTTATTCTAAAATGTATTAAATAGTTTTTCCCTCACAGTACCCCATAATGAAAAATAAAACTTGTTTTAAATGATCCATCATTTATAAAAAATTTAAATAAAAAATATCTGTCTGGGCCACTCAAGGATATTCAGAGACTTTTCCCGAAGCTGTCTGTTTTAACTGCTGGTGCACAGCTCAGACACCCATGCCACCAGAGGTCTCTTCACAGTCCCCAAGTGAGGAACACAGTACTACATAGAGCCATGACTACATGCAACTCTATTCCACAAGCAGTAAAATTTGATTTAAAAAACATAAAAATACACCTTATGGAACAGCAGGGACTGTGAAGCAACACAAACATATCTTTTTAATTTTGTATATTTTCTGGGCGTGTATGCAAAGCAAATTCAAATAGATAGTTAGAACACAGTTCATTCATACAACCAACAAACATGATTGGCAGAGCTAACTACAAAGGGGAAAGGATGGTAAAGTCACCAAACAAGATATGTAAATTAAATATAAATAAATACAAATTCTGAAAATGCATTACACTCATTTCATGAATCACTGTAATACATTTGTTAGGTCATCATTCATAAAGTTACAGTAAAAGCCCTATTTCATAAACAACCATCTGTTGGGTTGTCTATACTCTATACATGTACATGTGTATAAGAGTATGAGAGAGTAGGTTTTGTATCTGCCTGAATCATTCTGGCTCATGGCTGTTGCTGGTACTGGCCCTCTGTTGCGGTGTAGAAATCCTCCAGGACACTCACCAGGTACTCAAAGGTTGGCCGGTCCTCAGGCTTGTTCTTCCAGCACTCCAACATGATGTCATAGAGCTCCTGCGGACAGCTGTCGGTGCGCTGCATGCGGTAGCCTGTCTCCAGAGAGCGAATCACTTCTGGGTTCGTCATACCTAGATGATCATAACAAGGGGACAAGGATCCTTACACTTTAGCATTTAATTCATCATTCAATTAATATACAGTACAAGTACAGTAGAGTACATGTTCTCATTCAGGTCCTGACCTGGATATGGTGTGCGTCCATAGCCGATGATCTCGGTCAGCAGAATGCCAAAGGACCAGACATCTGATTTGATGGTGAAGGAGCCATAGTTGATTGCCTCCGGGGCTGTCCATTTGATGGGAAACTTTGCTCCTTTTAAGGAACAAGAGTAGGCATTCTTACTCTACGTCTGCTGCACACTGCTGTCACTGATAAATAATACAGCTTGTCTCACAATCACAACATATTTTTTTCTAACCCTGTTGTCATGACTCTCCTGACAGTGGCTCAAAGGACACATCAGGTAGGCAAAGGTTTGAGGACAGCCAGACCTCCCACAGGAGAGGAGAGGGGGATTTGGGACGGTTTTATGACTTAACAGCCGGTTGTAAATACTTTCTAACTTTCCCGCTATGCCCTGCAGTATAGGGAAAACATAAAACTAATGTGTCGAGAGAGACTCTTGCCTAAAAACTCTAACATCAAAAGATTGGACATTGGAACATTATTCTTTGAAATCCAAACATTTGTAATGGTCGGTGGGGATCTAAAGAATAATCATGTCATATGGATTATTATTTTGTGATGTCATTAAGGATGGTATAACAACATAACTCTATCTCTGAGGGTGAACATTTGTCAGGTTTGCATCTAAATGTTGTATAAAATATATAATTCAATATTATAATACTTTTGTGAAGATAACAATGTGATTTAGCCTCCAAAATGAGATAATTGTTTTCCATATTAACTTATGCTCAGTCAGTGGCCACGCCCAAGTTGGCACAGACATTGTGTCGGCATGATGGAACGCCCCCTTTTCACCCGTGTATAAAAGCCTTCATAATAAAATGTACATTAGACCAGTCGACGTGAAGCGCAAGCTGAATACGTTACAAATGGTTTAAACTCTACAGACCAGAAAACGGTAGTCCATACGTTTAAAATGGTGAAACTCTGAAACTCTCATCAAACGACCATTGGTACATCTGAAGTATATGTCCTAACAACCACGATCAAGGACAGCTACGCGTAAATACAGTTGAAGTCTGAAGTTTACATACACCTTAGCCAAATACATTTAAACTCAGTTTTAAACAATTCCTGACATTTAATCCTAGTAAAAATGCCCTGTCTTAGGTCAGTTAGGATCACTACTCATAAGTTTACATACACTCAATTAGTATTTGGTAGCATTGCCTTTAAATTGTTTAACTTGGGTCAAACATTTCGGGTAGCATTCCACAAGCTTCCCACAATAAGTTGGGTGAATTTTAGCCCATTCCTCCTAACAGAACTGGTGTAACTGAGTCAGGTTTGTAGGCCTCCTTGCTCACACACGTTTCTATAGGATTGACGTCAGGGCTTTGTGATGGCCACTCCAATACCTTGACTTTGTTGTCCTTAAGCCATTTTGCCACAACTTTGGAAGTATGCTTGGGGTGATTGTCCATTTGGAAGACCCATTTGCGACCAAGCTTTAACTTCCTGACTGATGTCTTGAAATGTTGCTTCAATATATCCACATAATTTTCCTTCCTCATATTGCCATCTATTTTCTGAAGTGCACCAGTCCCTGCTGCAACAAAGCACCCCCACAACATGATGCTGCCACCCCCGTGATTCACGGTTGGGATGGTGTTCTTTTTTCCTCCAAACATAATGCTGATCATTATGGACAAACAGTTCTATTTTTGTTTCATCAGATCAGAGGAAATTTTTCCAAAAAGTACGATCTTTGTCCCCATGTGCAGTTGCAAACTGTAGTCTGGCTTTTTTATGGCGGTTTTGGAGCAGTGGCTTCTTCCTTGCTGAGCGGCCTTTCATCTTATTGTTTTACTGTGGATATAGATACTTTTGTACCTGTTTCCTCCAGCATATTCACAAGGTCCTTTGCTGTTGTTCTGGGATTGATTTGCACTTTTCGCACCAAAGAACGTTCATCTCTAGGAGACAGAACCTGTCTCCTTCCCGAGCGGTATGACGGCTGCGTGATCCCATGGTGTTTATACTTGCATACTATTGTTTGTACAGATGAACGTAGTACCTTCAGTCGTTTGGAAATTGCTCCCAAGGATGAACCAGACTTGTGGAGGTCTACAATTTTTATTCTGAGGTCTTGGCTGATTACTTTTGATTTTTCCATGATGTCGAGCGAAGAGGCACTGAGGTTGAAGGCCTACACATGAAATACATCCACAGGTACACCTCCTCCAATTGACTCAAATGATGTCAATTAGCCTATCAGAAGCTTCTAAAGCCATGACATAATTTTCTGGAATTTTCCAAGCTGTTAAAGGCACAGTCAACTTAGTGTATGTAAACTTCTGACCCACTGGAATTGTGATATAGTGAATTATAAGTGAAACAATCTGTCTGTAAACAATTGTTGGAAGAATTACTTGTGTCCTGCACAAAGTAGATGTCCTAACAGACTTGCCAAAACTATAGTTTGTTAACATGAAATCTGTGGAGTGGTTGAAAATTGAGTTTTAATGTCTTCAACCTAAGTGTATGTAAACTTCCGACTTCAACTGTACAGTATATACATTGCATTCCTTTTCTGAATGGGGTCTGGATCAGAGGGGGGGCATGTTAACACGACCAGCATGACTCCCAACCTCCTGTATACCACTGTGTTTGTATGTATGTTGTGACCAAGAGAGCGAGAAAGACAAAGAAATAGGGGGATATAAAGAAAAAGAGGGACCAAATAAGAAAGGCGGAGAGAAAGTGTCCTGTATGAGACCTCTGACATCATCTGTGACATGGGACACTTGTCTGGCTCTCCAGGTGACTAACACACACACACACACACACACACACACACACACTGTGTCTTTTATGTCACCGCGTACTAGCAGTGTTATCATCCCCATTTGTTTGCATCCCCATCCACTCCAACCACAGTAAAGAGGTTGGAGTGGAACCAGGAAACTGATTCATAAAGAGAGGATGATTAGGGTGCTAAGTATTCGTATTCCTGTTAGCGTAGCTTACAAATGTCCAAATAGTTGAATCTCTTTGTCTCTTCCTTTCCCTCTCCTTTTGATTCCTCCATATTTTTATAACCAAAGGTCATGCTTTGTTAGTCCACTAGGGACCTGTATTCATTGTATTACGTTACTGTATGTTTGTATTCTGTGTTATTATTTAGTTAGTTAGTAAATAAATAATTAAGCCAATTTGTGTATTGCTGATTCATCAATGAGGTTAGGGTTCTTGCAGATATCAAAGAAAGTATGACGTTCAGAATGAGACTGATATGAGGTAATTGATTAATAAGTGACTGTTATCGATATATATAATCTTGAGTTAATTCGGGAGGTGGTAACTCGTTAAACAACTTTTCCTGTGGTGCCCCACATTCCTAAAGAGTTGATTGTTGCATGATTAATTTAATCGAGTAACAATCAAACATAGTTAATTTATTTGATAAATAACAGTCATCATATTAATGTAATCGTTCACTCCCACAGAACTCACTCTGACACAATTATTTATCTCTCTTCAGTGTTCCCTGACTTCCCCAAATTCGAACACATCCAGATCTGAAAGCTCCTTTTCTCTACTACTACTACTGTACAAACATTTGTTAAATAAGCTGTTGTGTTACAGTTATTAATTAACCATTATATGGCACAGACATGTTACCCAAGGGGATAATGCTAGGAGCTAATCTTACCTTCCCTGGCTGTGTACTCATTGTCCTCGATGATTCGGGCGAGGCCAAAGTCAGCAATCTTGCACACCAGAGCCTTCGAGACCAGGATGTTGGCGGCTCGCAGGTCTCGGTGGATATAGTTCCTCTGCTCAATATAGGCCATACCTTCTGCAATCTATGGACAAAGACATGGTTAGATGTCAGAAGACAATAGAAAAGGGGGCACTCAAAACATACTTCTTAGTTTGTTTACTTGGCAAAGGATCTATTCCATCTCCCAAGTGATCTCAGTGATTGAATTGCATTCGGAAAGTATTCAGACCCCTTCCCTTCTTCCACATTTTGTTACATTACAGCCTTATTCTAAAATGGAAGAAATAAAAAAAAATCCTCATGAATGTACACACAATACCCCATACTGCTAAAGCAAAGTTTTTCTAAATTTTAGCAAATTTATTACACAGAATTATTCAGACCCTTTGCTATGAGACTGGAAATTGAGCTCAGTTGCTGTTTCCATTGATCATCCTTGAGATGTTTCTACAACTTGATTGGAGTCCACCTGTGGCGAATTGAATTGATTGGACATGATTTGAAAAGGCACACATCTGTCTATATAAGGTCCCACAGTTGACAGTGCATGTCGGATCAAAAACCAAGCCACAAGGTCGAAGAAATTGTCCTTAGAGCTCCAAGACAGGATTGTGTCGAGGCACAGATCTGGGGAAGAGTATCAAAACATTTGAAGGTCTCCAAGAACATATTGGCCTCCATCATTCTTAAATGGAAGAAGTGTTGAACCACCAAGACTCTTCCTAGAGCTGGCCTCCCGGCCAAACTGAGCAATCGAGGGATAAGATCCTTGGTCAGGGAGGTGACCAAGAACCCAATGCTCACTCTGACAGAGCTCCAGAGTTCCTCTGTGGAGATGGGAGAACCTTCCAGAAGGACAACCATGTCTGCAGCACTCCACCAATCAGGCCTTTATGGTAGAGTGGCCAGACGGAAGCCACTCCTCAGTAAAAGGCACATGACAGCCCGCTTGAAGTTTGCCAAAAGGCACCTAAAGGACTCTCAGCCCATGAGAAACAAGATTCTCTGGTCTGATGAAACCAAGATTGAACCCTTTGGCCTGCATACCAAGCGTCACGTCTGGAGGAAACCTATGGTGAAGCATGGTGGTGTCAGCATCATGCTGTGGTGATGTTTTCAGCAGCAGGGACTGGGAGACTAGTCAGGATCGAGGGAAAGATGAATGGAGCAAAGTACAGAGAGATCCTTGATGAAAACCTGCTCCAGAGCGCTCAGGACCTTAGACTGGGCCGAAGATTCACCTTCCAACAGGACAATGACCCTAAGCACAAAGCCAAGACAACGCAGGAGTGGCTTCAGGAGAAGTCTCTGAATGTCCTTGAGTGGACCAGCCAGAGCCCGGACTTGAACCAGATCGAACATCTCTGGAGAGTCCTGAAAATATCCAACCTGACAGAGCTTGAGAGGATCTGCAGAGAAGAATGGGAGAAACTCCCCAAATACAGGTGAGCCAAGCTTGTAGCGTCATACCCAAGAAGACTCAATGCTGTAATCACTGCTGAAGGTGCTTCAACAAAGTACTGAGTAAAGGGTCTGAATACCTATATAGAATAAGAATTAGAATAAGGCTGTAATGTAGTTTGGAAAAAGTCAAGGGGTCTGAATACTTTCCCGAATGCACTGTATCTGCTGTTTTCATGTGTCATTTCCTCATTTGAAGCTGCAAAGTAAGTAGCCTTCCCTTATGAGACAGAATCTTAGGTTCTGCTATAGGATGATAAAATAAGCAGTCATAAAAATAATGCTAATGGTATCAATAAGGATAATTGACTTTCAATTAGCAAATTATGTTATTTCTCTCTCTCTCTCTCTCTCTCTCTCTCTCTCTCTCTCTCTCTCTCTCTCTCTCTCTCTCTCTCTCTCTCTCTCACACACACACACACACACACACACAAACACGTATATAGAGAAACATTGATAAACCTAATCTGTGTACCAATCTCATTTAAATAATTTAACATAACAAAATCTGTAGATTTAAATCTAAACAGACCGATCTGACAATCTTACCATTCTATTTCAGTTATTCTGTCTTTCTCCCTCTCCATTCCATTTCAATATCTTCCTAATTTTTCAATCCTATCACCTCACTTCACTCTACAATCTACATACAACAGATGGCATGAACATACATAATCACAGTTAAGCATACGTTCATAAATTCGGCTTTTCTCTAAATTCCTCTTTGCCTCTGTATATCTGCAGCAACAGCTGTAAAAATGCAAATACTGTATGATCAGGTTCAAATTGATATTTTGAACTGTGTCTCTATCTATTCCTTGTAATACAAAGTCTCAATAATCATAGTAAAATATATTCTTAAAATATTCTATGCAAACAACTGTTCAACAGCAAACATTGGCAAAAATATTTAGATTTACAAACATGTGCTGCCACACCTCCTTCTTCTGCCAAGGTAAAGACAGATTTGAATATTGAAATGCTGCCCACAATAAGAGAAACATACAGAACAAAGGCAGGATCGGTACGAGACAGCACGGTATCCAAATGAGGGGCTTGATGTAGGTAAATGGACATAACAAGACCAAAGCATTCTCCCCCTGTTTTGTTATGGCATTAGTCCCAATCTTTTCTATCCCTTTTTCACTTCTGCAAAAGAAGAACCACTGTAGAAGACTTGAAGAATATGAAAGAACCACTGTAGAAGACTTGAAGAATATGAAAGAACCACTGTAGAAGACTTGAAGAATATGAAAGAACCACTGTAGAAGACTTGAAGACTATGAAATCGCTTTGGTACATTTTTCAGATGTAAGTAATGTATTTACAAAACTCTAAACTGATAACACTTGTAATACCCCCTGTCTTATGTTCAGAACCTTTCATTGTGCATTCATTGGAGTTGAACACATTTTTTGTTTCCCGTGAAATTCCATGATAACATTTTGTTTAGTCACCAATACATTAACTAACATGTAATCCAATAGCAAAAAATACAAGTTACATTTTTCAAACTGTTGTTTTTGAAGTGCTGAATAGAAGGAATAGCGGAGGGTAAATATACTTTCCCATACAACTGATACAGTATAACCTGTCTCTCTCTCTGCTTGACCAAATTCATCAGCTTACAGTATATCAATGAAATTCAGATAATGAGTGGAATATATTTTTACATATATATATATTTAAAAAAAAATCTCTTAAGTACACTGATAAGATTTGTAATGCCCCTAAATTATGTCCAAACCTTTGATTGTGCATTCTTTGGGGTTTCACACATTTTTAATACATTTTCTATGAAATGCCATGAGAACATTTTCTTTTTGTTTAGTCACCAATACATCAGAAAATGATGAGGCTTTTTGAAGTAATGAATTAAAAGATGAAGTAATGAATTAAAAGATGGTAAAAATGTCCATAATGGGGCGGCGGCTAGCCTAGTGGTTAAAGTGTTGGGCCTGTAACTGAAAGGTTGCTGGATCGAATCCCAGAGCTGACAAGGTAAAAATCTGTTGTTCTGCTCCCGAACACGGCAGTTAACCCACTGTTCCTAGGCTGTCATTGTAAATAAGAATTTGTTCTTAACTGACTTGCCTAGTAAAATAAAAAAATTACTTGACATTCGTAATTTGTATCCAATGTCAGGTTGTGAGCATGTTGAGAAATATATCCTTACATTATCATTATACAGTAAAACACAAATCATCACAAATAGGATATTGTAAAGCAGTTGTCTACTGTAAAACCATTTACAACATTGAGCCCCTTTTCTACATGACAGTGTCTATGGGCAGGTTACTTTCTAAATGTAATCCGTTACAGTTACAAGTTACCTGTCCAAAATTGTAATCAGTTACGTAACTTTTGGATTACCCAAACTCGGTAACGTAATCTGATTACATTCCATTAATTTTAGATTACTTTCCCCTTAAGAGACATTAGAAGAAGACTAACATGTATGTTACCAATTAAACAACATCTATTGCAGGATAAATCAATGTTAAAATTTACATAGCTGGCCATATATGGATGTTAAATGTTACTTTATGGGTTGGTTAAGTAGGCTTCTTCTAACCCATCGCTTTCTACTACATATAATAACAAGATTAAATTATACATTTACGTTAAAAACCAAAGTTTATCAAAATTCCAGGCATTCCAATAAATGTTATACCCCTTGATCTTCAAGAATAGGACTGGGAAATATGGAAGTATAGATTAGCCAAATTGTTTTACCTGAGCATGACCCCAAAACTAAGGACTTATTAGCCAGCCCTACTCTGTTGTTTATGTTGTTGTCATGGAGGACTGATTGGGCTCATTGATTTGAGTTGAAAAATACTGTAAATGCTGCGCTCATGGAATGGCATGCTTTGAGCACTACTGAAAAGTTCTATTTACACGTGAAAAATCTGCTATAGGCCTATTGTTGACCTTTTTGTTGGTGACACTTTGATATCTTGATAATATGCAGCTGTTTAAAGGGCAAATCCACAGATTAAACAATAACAAAACGGTCGCCCCGTCTTTTGGGTTCTCATGGAGTGTGACTGTTGAACTTAAGCTTTAGTTCAACAGTCACACACTAAATCTAAAAATGGATGTAGCAACTACAGAGTGTCAAAAGTGTGCGAGTTTGAGCATGTGTCAGCATGAATTAGATTAAGCAATAAAAGACCCATTTTTATTCCATAGGCTGGGATTCGCACTATGCAACTGTTGCAAGAGCACATTTTTCTCTGGCTGTCCACTGGTTTCAAAAACAATGATTGATAGGCAGCTTAAACGTCTGCAATTCAAACATTATTGGGTTCAGATAAAGATTTGTGAACAACCATCCACAACAACCACAATCCGTAAGGCGCAAATAGCTAAATGAGAGAGCAGCAGTGTGATTCACATCAATGCGCTATGTAGATATCAATAATACGTGATATCCGTATCATTGTAGACTACACCACTGCTGTCATCCTTACCTCAAAGCGTTTATTCAAATCTATAATCTTTGGATGCCGACAGAAGACATAGCTTGGACTGTAGCCTACAAAAGCCTATTCCTGGTCTTTTCCCGCGATCCATCAAACACATTTGGTGTGTCATCAAACATCCTTTCTGAATTTTAAAGTAATCCTTGAAGTAATCATCTAGTTTTTCAAAACTATCTGTAATCTGATTACAATATTTCTGCTGGTAATGTAACAGATTATAATAAACATTTTGTAATCCCTTACATGTTACAGATTACATTTAATCTGTTACTCCCCATCCCTGCTAGCATGCTACGTCTATAGCTTCATACTGGACAAGTTCATCCCCATATTTATTTTTTATTATTTTTCGCTAATCTTGCACTCCAGTATCTCCATTTGCACATCATAATTTGCACATCCTTCATTCCCGTGTTAATGCTAACCTGTAATTTATATCACCACTATGGTCTATTTATTGTCCTACCTCCTAACCTTATTGCATTTTGCACTACATTTTGCACTCTGTATATAGATTTTCTATTGTGTTTTTGACTATGTTTGTTTACTGTGTAACTCTGTGCTGTTGTTTTTGTCGCACTGCTTTGCTTTGTCTTGGCCAGGTCGCAGTTGCAAATGAGAACTTGTTCTCAACTGACCTACCTGGTTAAATAAAGGTGAAATAAAAAAATAAAAAATCTGACTCTGGTGAAGTAGATAAAGGACCTCATTGCCAAAATCCCAAAGTATCCCTTTAACCCTTACCCTAACCCTTATTCTAAACATAACCCTAAAAGCAGTTTTATGCTTGATCTGGCAATGCGGTCCAGAGGGTCCGTACGGATGGTGTGACGCAATTGTGGAGCCTCCGGAGGCTTGCGGGGGGCCAAATCAAGCTCCGTACCACATCGTTGTGCGGCTCCAAAATTTTGGAACAATGGCTCCGTATAGCTCCGTATAAGTCCTCATTGACATGATTGGTTGACGGTAGGTGAGGGGGCTGTGCATTCTGTATAAACACAAACTCATTTCCTTCATAACTTCCTTCACAACAGCTCTGCTCTTCTCTGTGCTAGTAGTATGAATGCCCTGACTTCTGCAGAGGGAGCATCAAAGTAAATGTTGTACGGCCAATGCAGATGCCAGAATTACCATAAATTGGCTTTAACTGTAACAATAGGCAAGCAGTTGCTTATTTACATTTGTTGATAGTATGACCAGCTGCAGAGCATCTACAAATGAAAAATCTGGACTAAATATTAATTAAATTAATTAAATAAAAATATATTTGACAAAACACACATTTTGAAAAGCAGATACTTACAGTAGATTGAAAATGTATCCAAATTGAAAGAATGATTTAGTGCAGTGACCAAGTGACCAGGTGAATTAGTTTTTTGTGCTTAAGAGTTGTGAAAACGTACCACATACTAGTGAAGATTGCACCAAAGTGATAAAAAAAAAGATGTAATTACAACCAAGGTATTTCAGCAGTGCATTGTACACTACACTATAATTCCAAATGTTAGCACATAAAGTGACTCCACTTTGTCCTATTGAAGCTGGCTGATGGAGGGAGACGATGTAGCATTTACAGCCAGGTCTTCCAATGTACATTGATACATTTTACAGTGTTCAGGTATCATCAAACTCTATAGGTAAACTAGGCACTATACAATTTTGCTTCAGTAGTTATCAGTTTGGAGCAGTTTTATTAAGTGAAAGTTAAATGTATTGTTAACATATGACAAAGTAAGGTGAATATTGCATTGTGAAGATGCAAATTGAAAGAGTGATTTGGTGCAGTGACTTTGTGACTTTGTGAATTTGTGAATTTGTGAATTTTGTTTGCTGTACTCGTTCAATTGAAAATGTGCTTAGAGTTTTTGAAATATGAGACATTGTTGTTTAGGTTGTTGTTCTTAAGAGTTGTAAAAATGTACCACATAATGGTGAATATTGCACCAGTGATTTAAAAAACACTAACTGTGAGATACGGTGGCTGAATCTCACCTGTGCTGAGAAATCAATGAGTTTGGGGAGCTGCACACGTTTACCCTCATCAGTCTTCAAGAAGTCCAGCAAACTTCCTAAACACACACACACACACACACACACACACACACACACACACACACACACACACACACACACACACACACACACACACACACACACACACACACACACAAACATAATTCAATGACAGAAATACACTGACAGGAAATGTACTGTATGGTAATGTAAATGTATAGAAATGTCAATTTAATTTTAAAACTGTAGTGTACACACCCTTTTCCATGAACTCTGTGATAATGTAGATGGGTTCCTCTTTGGTAACCACAGCGTTCAGACGGACCAGCTTGTCGTGCTGCAGGGCTTTCATCAGGTTGGCCTCGTCCAGGAAAGCCTCCACAGACATGGTGCCAGGCTTCATGGTCTTCACTGCCACCTTGGTGTGCTTGTTGTATGTAGCTATAGCAAAAGGCACAAAGACAACCAGATGTTTTCAGAATACACATACTGTACACTTATTCTGATCTCCCATTATTGGTTCAAGCATAACCTTCTCAGAATTATGGAGTAACTCACCCATCCAGACATCTCCGAACTGGCCAGCCCCGAGCTTCCTGTCAAGTTTGAGGGACTCCCGAGGGATCTCCCAGGCATCCTTCTCCCAAGGCTTCTGGGGCTTTGGATTGAGGCAGGGGCTGGTCAATGCCTGGCACAGACCATCTCCCTGCTCTGTAGGAAGCAAACACATCCAATGAGAGTAAGACATCCACACACAAAGCTCTGAATCATTCAGGACATTAACTGAATGTATTTTTTAACTATACATAACACACATTAATAAACACATAGAAAGTAAACCGGCAGCCAGCATAGGGGGCTGTTTACCTCTAACTGTCACTATCCACTTTAGTAGCAGTGGCTGCTGGTGTGCATCCGTAGAGATTGATAGAGAACTCTAGTTGGATATAACCCATTTTTGTATGGCCATTGCCTTCGAGTACCACAGTATGAGTCATAATACCCATAAAACCTAGTGGTCAAACAAGGAAATGGTTCCAATAATTTTTCTACCATTCATTTTTCCCATTTTAGAAACACTTAAAATAAGGGCTGTGTTTCATGTAGGTTTACCCTGGCGTGACATTTTGATAACCATGTAAATCTCTCTAGGACAAGGTGACTTTTACCAATATATTCACCTGTATTTACCCCCTAAAATGAAATGCTAATGTGGCTATCATAAAGAACTACAAATGCCATGATGATCTGGACGAGACTGCCGAATCAAGGCAAAGGTAAGAATCTCTGGATTAACTATCTAATGTTAGCAAAATTTATAAATTTATAAATTGTCAAAATGTATTTAAATGGACAATTCTGTGAACTGTCTTGTGCAGGGATTTGTAGGCTAAGCTTGCAGGGTAAGCCTCTACACAACAGCCCTTATTTTAAGTGTTTGTAAAATTCCCTTTGATTGGAACCATTTCCCTGTTTGACCTCTAGGTTTTATGGGTATTATGACCCCTCCACTGTGGGGCTCTATAGAGGGCTTCCAGCATTTTAAAGTAGTCAACTGATATCTATCTCTATAGGTGCATCCCTTTGTATTATGGCGGTCTGGCCATACTGTTGGCACTCACTCTTATAGTGGCTGACCAGTTCCTGCAGGGTGTTGAAGGTGATGCGTGGAGAGATGTAGAAGCCACCGTTGTCCAGTGTACGGATCTTGTAATGCTTTACTGTGTCTCCTGATTGGGAGTCACTGTCCCTTACGGACAGGGAGTAGCTGCCTGTAGCGGGAAAGAGAGACGGTGTTAGCTCGTTTGTTTGTATGTGTGTATGTATAAGCTTTTTAACTTGCTCACCCTTGGTGGTCTCACTGTCACGGATCATGTGTATGTATAAGAGCTTCTTAACTTGCTCACCCTTGGTGGTCTCACTGTCACGGATCATGAACGAACCCGTTTTGTTTCCTGATGCCAGCAGCTGCCTCTCTGCATCCTTCCTGCTCACTCCTTTAAAGAACCACCTGGGTGACGGTCATTTATATTACACTGATTCCTTTCAGCAGCTCTACTCACAAACTATTCACACAGTGCACTGATAAAAACACTTACTCTTCGGTTTCAAGGCTGTCTATGGCTACATAGTTATTGGGGATGAAACCTTCCTCGCCTGTGCGAATTAACTGTGCTTTCCACCATTCTCCAGATCTGTAGAGAGAGAGAGAGAGAGAGAGAGGGAGAGAGAGAGAGAGAGAGAGAGAGAGAGTTACAGAGATACAGAGGCCCAGAGAGTGAGAGGTGTGGGCATAGGTATTCTATACACTGCTATGTATGGGTATGGATGCATCATGTCAGATACACTCACTCCTGTAAGATTTTAAGCTTGTCTCCCTTCTTGAAGCCCAGGTCTCCATCATTTACAGCCTCATAGTCATACAGTGCAATGGCAATGCTCTCAGGACCTGGAGGGGGAGGGGACAGAGAACGTAAGTGTGTGTGTGTGTGTGTGTGTGTGTGTGTGTGTGTGTGTGTGTGTGTGTGTGTTTACAGGTGTGTGCGTGTGTGTATGCGCATGCACGCATATGACAAAGAAAGACTTATGGTTGATAGCAAGTGCAACTTTACATTCTTAAATACAACAACAGTGCTATTTCAACCCACGCACTCACTTCTTTCACTCTCATACGGTATGTGGTCTCATTATATGACAACAAATGGTAACCCATTTTAGACTTACAGTATGTAGTGTGCTGCTCAAGTAAGCAATGAGTATTGTAACTTTTCTTCATCATACTCACCATTAGAGGGGACTTGAGGGGGAATGGAGATGTTTCTCTGTAAAGACATTATGAGATTGAAGTTTTGAGGGGAACCATGGAAAATGTAGTATAGAGCGTAGTATATTAGAGTTGTAGTATAGTATAGTTGTAGTATAGTATAGTTGTAGTATAGTATAGTTGTAGTATATTATAGTTGTAGTATAGTATAGTTGTAGTATAGTATAGTTGTAGTATATTATAGTTGTATTATAGTATAGTTGTAGTATAGTATAGTTGTAGTATAGTATAGTTGTATTATAGTATAGTTGTAGTATAGTATAGTATAGTTGTAGTATAGTATAGTTGTAGTATAGTATAGTTGTAGTATAGTATAGTATAGTTGTAGTATAGTATAGTTGTAGTATATTATAGTTGTAGTATAGTATAGTTGTAGTATAGTATAGTTGTAGTATAGTATAGTTGTAGTATATTATAGTTGTAGTATAGTATAGTTGTAGTATATTATAGTTGTAGTATATTATAGTTGTAGTATAGTATAGTTGTAGTATAGTATAGTTGTAGTATATTATAGTTGTAGTATATTATAGTTGTAGTATAGTATAGTTGTAGTATAGTATAGTATAGTATAGTTGTAGTATATTATAGTTGTAGTATAGTATAGTTGTAGTATAGTATAGTTGTAGTATATTATAGTTGTAGTATATTAAAGTTGTAGTATAGTATAGTTGTAGTATATTATAGTTGTAGTATAGTATAGTTGTAGTATATTATAGTTGTAGTATAGTATAGTTGTAGTATAGTATAGTTGTAGTATATTATAGTTGTAGTATAGTATAGTTGTAGTATAGTATAGTTGTAGTATAGTATAGTTGTAGTATATTATAGTTGTAGTATAGTATAGTTGTAGTATATTATAGTTGTAGTATAGTATAGTTGTAGTATAGTATAGTTGTAGTATATTATAGTTGTAGTATAGTATAGTTGTAGTATATTATAGTTGTAGTATATTATAGTTGTAGTATAGTATAGTTGTAGTATAGTATAGTATAGTTGTAGTATATTATAGTTGTAGTATAGTATAGTTGTAGTATAGTATAGTTGTAGTATATTATAGTTGTAGTATATTAAAGTTGTAGTATAGTATAGTTGTAGTATATTATAGTTGTAGTATAGTATAGTTGTAGTATATTATAGTTGTAGTATAGTATAGTTGTAGTATAGTATAGTTGTAGTATATTATAGTTGTAGTATATTATAGTTGTAGTATAGTATAGTTGTAGTATAGTATAGTTGTAGTATAGTATAGTTGTAGTATAGTATAGTTGTAGTATAGTATAGTTGTAGTATATTATAGTTGTAGTATAGTATAGTTGTAGTATAGTATAGTTGTAGTATAGTATAGTTGTAGTATAGTATAGTTGGGAGAAAGTGAATGAGACAGAGAAGGAGATGTGTGGTCAATGACAAAGTAAGAGTGAGATAGACCGATAGAACATATGAACGTAAGTAAAACAGAAATAAAGGAGAGCCATTTAAATTAAATTACTAAATGTCTGATTAATGATCACAATCTAAATTCTGCAATCGTTTGTTGTGCTACTTCCTCTCACTCATTCTGAATAACAGCCCTTACAGTCACATCCCAGCTAGCACATAACGTTCTGAGAACCATATGTTTCTTAGAGCTTGGTGAGAGCCTGGTTGTTTATGATTCTTTTGCATACAACCTTCCCACACATTTCTGGGAATGGTGCAGAATATTTGGTTGGCTTTGGAACATTCTCAGCACATTTAACGAACTTGACAGAAAAACACAATTTCCTTGGTATTTCATTACGTTTCAAAAAAGTTCAAACATGGCTACATTTAATTGAATTCAGAGAATGTAAAAAAAAAAAAAAAAAAACGTTCAGAGAGCGTTCTAAGAATGGAATATATGTTGCCACACCTGATCTTATTGAGTTTCGTCTTCCTTTGAAATTGGGTCTGTTTGAATAGACTAAAATGAACAGCTTTGTATGCCAAAAAAAACATGGCATGCTAGCTCCATCCTGGTGGATTAATTCCATGGATAGAAAACAGAAGATTAGAGGTTTGAATTTCACTGATGCCATGTCACAATAAAAAATAAATGCGTTTGCATGATTAATTTCCAATTTCCAAGTTCCAAGGAATATCCATGTGTCCTATTTGTGCTTGGAGTTCAAAAAACTTTACACCAAATAAGCTAGCAGTGTTATTAAAAAACGAATATAAACATTCAGTGAAAGTTTTAAGGAAAATCCAAATAAACCACAATTTTAATTCTCAGAGCGTTAATAAACCCTCCCAGGAAGACTTTCAAGGAACCAGAGTAAAACGTTCCCAGAACATCCCTGCAATCTAAATATAAAGGTTTCAAGAACAGGCGAATTTTGAACTTCTGTTCTCAGAATGTTTAAAAAACTTTTAGTTTGACCAGTCAGGAAACATATGGCTTTGTTTCCACAACCAATGTGAAACCAAAAACACAAACTTCCAAGGAACCAGATGTGCTAGCTGGGATTACAATTAACACACAGGAAGTAATGACCACCCCAGACCTACTTACAGATCAGTCACTTGTATGTGGCAACAGAGGAGAGTCTAGCAGCAATGCAACGCACCGCAACGCACATAACAATTTACTTTCACTATGTTGCCTCAATGACAACTACACATAACTTAGAATGTCCCTTACACTGACCCTGTCTCACACTGAAGTTTTTCCCTAGCCATGCTCTTTATACAACTCTCTCTCTCTCTCTCCCTGTCCACAAACATAATAATCCTTGTCATCATAATTCCCCCCCCCTCCCCCAGGTGTTCACTCACAGCCTTGGTCCCTGTGGTAGGGTCTTTGACGTAGTGGGTTGTCCGGTTCGGAGAGTCATCATTGACCTCTTCTTTGCTGCTGGGATCCTTCTGCTCATTGGACCCCACACAGCCCATGGTGGAATAACCTAAAAATGTGTCATGTCAAAAATATCAGTCAGAATACAATGTTGGATCCGATGGAGATATCTTCGACGTAGGTCGGGTTGCCTTGTAAGGATCCGACAGTGGGTAATCTGACTCTACCGTCAGTCCTATTAGCCAACGTACAATCACTGGATAATAAAATGGATGAGCTCCGATCAAGAATATCCTACCAACGGGACATTAAAAACTGTAATATTTTATGTTTCACCGAGATGTGGCTGAACGACGACATGGATAAAATACAGCTGCCGGGGTTTTCGGTGCATCGGCAAGATAGAACATCTGCCTCCAGTAAGACAAGGGGTGGTGGTCTGTGTATATTTGTAAACAACAGCTGGTGCACGAAATCTAATATTAAGGAAGTCTCAAGGTTTTGCTCACCTGAGGTAGAGTATCTCATGATAAGCTGTAGACCACACTATTTACCAAGACAGTTTTCATCTATATTTTTCGTAGCTATCTATTTACCACCACAAACCGACGCTCAATACAGAAGTGGTCCGATGAAGCAGATGCTAAGCTGCAGGACTTCTTTGGATTATATCGATGGCATTGAGGAGTACACCACATCAATCACTGGCTTCATCAATAAGTGCATCGATGACATCGTCCCCACAGTGACCGTACGTACATACCCCAACCAGAAGCCATGTATTACAGGCAACATCCACACTGAGCTAAATGGTAGAGCTGCCGCTTTCAAGGAGCTGGACTCTAACCCGGATGCTTACAAGAAATCCCGCTATGCCCTCTGACGAACCATCAAACAGGCAAAGAGTCAATACAGGACTAAGATTGAATCGTACTACAGCGGCTCCGACGCTCGTCGGATGTGGCAGGGCTTGCAAACTATTACAGACTACAAAGGGAAGCACAGCCGCGAGCTGCCCAGTGACACAAGCCTACCAGACAAGCTAAATTACTTCTATGCTCGCTTCGAGGCAAGCAACACTGAAGCATGCATGAGAGCATCAGCTGTTCCGGCCGACTGTGTGATCACGCTCTCCGTAGCCGATGTGAGTAAGACCTTTAAACAGGTCAACATTCACAAAGCCGCAGGGCCAGACAAATTACCAGGTAGTGTACTCTGAGCATGCGCTGACCAACTGGCAAGTGTCTCGACTGACATTTTCAAATGTCTGTAATACCAACATGTTTCAAGCAGACCACCGTAGTCCCTGTGCCCAAGAACACTAAGGTAACCTGCCTAAATGACTACCAACCCGTAGCGCTCACGTCTGTAGCCATTAAGTACTTTGAAAGGCTGGTCATGGGTCACATCAACACCATTATCCCAGAAACCCTAGACCCACTCAATTTGCATACCGCACCAACAGATCCACAGAGGATGCCATCTCTATTGCACTCCACACTGCCCTTTCCCACCTGGACAAAAGGAACACCTACTTGAGAATGCTATTCATACTGCCCTCAAAGCACATCACTAAGCTAAGGACCCTGGGACTAAACACCTCCCTCTGCAACTGGATCCTGGACTTCCTGACGGGCCACCCCCAGGTGGTAAGGGTAGGTATCAATACATCTGCCACGCTGACCCTCAACATGGGGGCCCCTCAGTGGTGCGTGCTCAGTCCCCCACTGTACTCCCTGTTCACCCACGACTACATGGCCAGGCACGACTCCAACACCATCATTAAGTTTGCAGACGACACAACAGTGGTAGACCTGACCACCGACAACGATGAGAAAGCCTATAAGGAGGAGGTGAGAGACCTTGCCGTGTGGTGCCAGGAAAACAACCTCTCCCTCAACATGATCAAGACAAAGGAGATGATTTTGGACTACAGGAAAAGGAGGACCGAGCACACACCCATTCTCATCGACGGGGTTGTAGTGGAGCAGGTTGAGAGCTTCAAGTTCTTTGGTGTCCACATCACCAACAAACTATCATGGTCCAAACACACCAAGACAGTTATAAAGAGGGCACAACAACGCCTATTCCCCCTCAGCAAAGATTTGGCATGGGTCCTCAGATCCTCAATAAGTTATACAGCATCCTGCCATCCAGGACCTCTATACCAGGCGGTGTCAGAGGAAGGCCCTAAAAATTGTCAAAGACTCCAGCCACCCTAGTCATAGACTGTTCTCTCTATTACCGCACGGCAAGCGGTACCGGAGCGCCAAGTCTAGGTCCAAACGGCTTCTTAACAGCTTCTACCCCCAAGCCATAAGACTCCTTAGCAGCTAATGAAATGGCTACCCGGACTATTTACATTGTTCCTCCCCCGGCCCCCTCTTTTACGCTGCTGCTACTCTCTGTTTATTATCTATGCATAGTCACTTTACCTTTACCTACATGTACATATTACCTCAATTACCTCGACTAATCTGTACCCACGCACATTGACTCTGTACTGGTACTTCCTGTATATAGCCTCCTCACATTGACTCTGTACTGGTACTTCCTGTATATAGCCTCCTCACATTGACTCTGTACTGGTACTTCCTGTATATAGCCTCCTCACATTGACTCTGTACTGGTACTTCCTGTATATAGCCTCCTCACATTGACTCTGTACTGGTACTTCCTGTATATAGCCTTGCTATTGTTATTTTACTGCTGCTCTTTAATAATTTGTTATTTTTCTATTTTTCTTTTTTTTACTTATCTATTTTTTACTTATTTTTCTTAAAACTGTGTTGTTGGTTAAGGGCTTGTAAGTAAGCATTTCACTGTAAGGTCTACACCTGTTGTATTCAGTGCTTTAAGAGAGCGAGAAAGAGAGAGAGAGAGAGAGAGAGGCCTTTAAGTTATAATGAAAATACTCCTACCCCACAGAGTGTAAGCATGGATGAGTGAGTGCATATGACAGATGGCATAAATCACTTTCGTTTAAACTTTGACACACTGTGTATAACACACTGTGACTAAGGCAAGTGTTCATAGAACACTTTCAAAATGCTACTTTTTTAAATTGACAAGGGAATTAAGTGTTGTGTATCAGTCTGAGAGATACCCTTACTGTGACTTAACAGAAGAAAACGTGTAAATATTAACTTCCTTTTCCATTTAAACTGTGTTCCTCTTTGTCACAGCAGGATCAGTTTATTTTTGAACAGTTTAAGTTTTACTTCCAGCAAACCCATTTATGCTTACACACTCCAACACCACTAAAAAGACACACATGGCATGTACTTCCTGTACAGAGGTTAACAGTAGTTGATGCTCAGACCATAGACGCAGAGAACCACCCTGCTCTTTAGAAAGTGCCCACTCACCCTAATCGTGTCCATCCATCTTTCTCTCCACTTCACTTGATCCAATCAGCCCCTAACACCCCAACCATCCTTCTCCTTCTGTCTCTGGCGATGTCTGTCTGTCTGTCTTTGACCCATCATATTACGCACAGATGCAAATCTAGTTATCTGTGAAAGCCCTGTGCCATGTGTGTCTTTGGCCCTAACCGCCATCATGGCATCTGCTGCAGGGCAGGCGGCGGGTGGCTGGGACTGGGAGTGGACACCATGTGAACAGCACTGCTAAACCTCCTCTGCTAATACGCTCACACACTGCCATGCCATGGAACTAGTCACCAGGCTCCATTCACACACATAACATATGAAACTCATGGAAGCAAGTTTCGGGTGTGATGTGACCATTTACTGTTTTTTTGTTATTTTTAACAAAATCCACAATTACTACTTTCCATCAGGGGTTAGAACCTAAATTATATTCTGAACAGAATCCCTATTTTTTGGGTTCCGTTCCAGTGTTCTGAACCGGTTGGAACAAAAAAAGATAATGGTTCATACAGTTCCTTTTCCTTTTTTGAATTATTATGTTATTTAACCTTTATTTAACGCGGCAAGTCAGTTAAGAACAAATTCTTATTTACAATGACGGCCTACACCGGCCAAACCCGGACGACGCTGGGCCAATTGTGCGCCGCCCTGTGGGACTCCCATTCACGGCCGGTTGTGATACAGTCCTTTTATTTATTAATTTTTTTAAAGCCTGTTAAATCTACAGTTTTGATAGCTAATTAAATTACTCGACCAATTAGCACGGATAGAGAAGCTAGCTATGGAACGCATATTAGTTGTTTAGTTTCAAGTTTCTCTTCAACGCAACAACAATGAGAAATAATTCAAGATTAGAATAGGAACATAAAGTAAACGGCTCAGTAGAATAGAATAAACATTGTAGCATAAGTATAATACAGGAAGGCACAATTTATAGTACAATATTTACACATATTTTGCGGAAGCGTTTAAACTGTGCATTATTTAGCAATAATAAATACGAGTCTGGTAGCAGCAGTTGGGATGTGTGTGTAGCATGAATGCATATGTGTGTGTGTCTGTGTGTGTGTGTGGGGGGGGTGGGGGGTGGGGTTCAGTCCATGTTATTGGTCAGAGTGCTACTGTAGGCTCAAGATGCTACTGAAATTTCACCGGTGGGGAGAGAGCGAGATAGGGGTGGACATTGAAGGGGCTTGGCTTGAACCGGTTCTGTTCCCTGAACCGGTTCAAAGCCCAGGTTTCCAATCCATGAATAGGCGTTGCATCTACAGTGCATTCGGAAAGTATTCAGACCCCCTTGACTTTTTCCACATTTTCTTATGTTACAGTAAAAGCAGATTTACACACAGTTCTCCCATCTCCACAGAGGAACTATAGAGCTCTGTCAGTGTGACCATCGGGTTCTTGGTCACCTCCCTGACCAAATCAAAATCAAATCCAATTGTATTGGTCATGTACACGTGTTTAGCAGATGGTTAGCGAAATGCTTGTGCTTCTAGCTCCGACAGTGCAGTAATATCTAACAAGTAATATAACATTTTTTCACAACATATACCCAATACACAAAAATCTAAGTAAGGAATGGAATTAAGAATATATACATATATGGACGAGCGATGTCAGAGCGGCATGGACTAAGATACAGTAGAATAGTATAGAATACAGTATATACATATGAGATGAGTGATGCCAGATATGTAAACATTATTAAAGTGGCTAGTGTTCAAGGCCCTTCTCCCCCTATTGCTCAGTTTGGCCAGGCGTCCAGCTCTAGGAAGAGTCTTGGTGGTTTAAGAATGATGGAGGCCACATTGCTTTTGGGGACCTTCAATGCTGTAGAAATGTTTTGGTACCCTTCCCCAGATCTGTGCCGCTACAAAATCCTGTCTCTGCGCTCTACGGACAATTCCTTCGACCTCATGGCTTGGTTTTTGCTCTGACATGCACTGTGAACTGTGGGACCTTATATAGACAGGTGTGTGCCTTTCCAAATCATGTCCAATCAATTGAATTTACCACAGGTGGACTCCAATCAATTTGTAGAAACATCTCACGGATGATAAATGTAAACAGGATGCACCTGAGCTCAATTTCAAGTCTGAATACTTATGTAAATAAGGTATTTCTGTTTTTTATTTTTAATACATTTGCAAAACATTTTCAAAACCTGTTTTCGCTTTGTCATTATGTGTAGATTTCTGAGGATTTATTTATTTTTAATCCATTTTAGAATAAAGATATAACGTAACAAAATGTGGAAAAAGAATACGGAAAAAGAATACCTTCTGAAGGCACTGTATATACAGTTTTAGTATCAGTACGCTAAACAACTTTTGGTTCCTCTTTGTCATTTTCTAATACAGAATAGCCTAGAGAAAAAGCAATGAGACAGAGAGCTCATCAAAATAAAAAATAAATACATATCTCAATATTTCTGGGATAGCAATATGACAATATGTAGTGTACCAGGCACATTAATGAAGATTTACTTTGAAATTGTCCTGAGGACATTGGGAAATGCCTTCAAAACCGTTCACTCAGAAACAGTGAGCATTATTTGAAGCAGATTTGAAGGTCGCGTGTTCAATCCCAGTAGACACCATACATTTATATTTTAACTCCATCCAAAACCTTAACTCTTAACCCAATGAGTCCCACCATAACGCCAGCGCGTTTCGGACTTCTAACCCCATTAAACAATTGTGTGTTTGAGCTACAGACTTCTAGGTTATACTATTACGCTCACAAGCTATACAAGAGTTGATAGAAGGTAAGATGTTATTTTACATAGACAATCATAGGAAGTCCCAGGACATAGTATCTACAATACTATAATAAGCTTACGTAGTTGCTGCCACAAACTCCAAACTCCACAGTTACATTTTTATCAGCTTAGTTTTTTTGGTAAACCTTATTTTTGTTTTGACATTTGTAAATAAAGCTCATGAATGCAACTGTAAATAGTTTTGTGTTCTCCTTGTATCCCAGGTTGTCCTGAAAATAAAATGGTAAAACACTTCATTGTGAGGCTAAATATGAGGGTTGGACAAGCAGTTAAATTATAGTTAGATACATGAAAAGCCAATTTTTTGCTAGAATCTCGGGACTGATAGGGTTAACTTCGAAATTTGAAGTGTGGAGAAATGGAATGATGCTGAGCAGGAGCCAACCTAGGGTGTTAACTTCGACATTTGACGTTCTTAGGTACGTGGATAAATGTGCGAATTTGAAGTCAGATTGGTAAAACCTTGAGATCTTTATATATATATATATATAAAGCATTAGCATACAGTTCTGCAAAACCTAGGCCTACATTAGCCTATAACACGGTCATAACCCGTTAATGCGCAATTCTCATAATGCCACTGACTGAATGATCCAGATGGGAAATGCTTTAATACAACATTCATCTGTTCGTCATATACTTTTATTATGTAAGAAATCCTTATTGCCTATGTATGAATATCAGTGAGTATACATATTACCCTTGTAGTATAGGCTAGTTGTCTAGAAGAAGAAAAATAGAGGGAGTTACCTCGTACCAACCAGCTGTATATTCCACGTATGTTCTACTATGTGGTCCTCTAACGCTGAAGTATTTATATTCTTTGGAAAGCGCTCCTTTTTATTTTATGTCGACTCTTCCATCCCGTGATTATAGTTGAGATAGAAAGAGCTGAAGGGTGCGTTCTAGTTGTACACTAGGAAGTTAGTGCCTCGCACGACGAACTTTCTTTCTGTCTCTGTCACATCAATCATAATCTCGCCCACCAACCGGGTCTCTCTCTATCTATGTGTTGGTGTGTATGGGTCAGCAATTCGAGCCTGGGGACGAGGTTACATCAATCATGACACTACTATAAAATACAAAAAAACAAAATACACTTGATATATATATATTTCTTTAACAAATTCCATTTTAAATATACTGTAGTTAGCCTATCTCTGTCTATGTAGGCCTACAGTGTAGTCTTTGTGTGGCTTGATTTGGAAAAGTTACCTTAAAAAGGTTATTAAAGTGCCTCTAAACTTCTACCGTTTGTTTTGGCACCTGCTGTAGGAATGTATCTTTGTTGATTATCAAAATTGCACATAACTGCTGTGTAAATGTTCAAGCCCACCTCTTTGAAATCATAGCCTACAGTATCTAACAAAAAACGTACAAATGCAATATTGTTGAAATGGGATGCCGAATGACATGGGGACAAATACTCCGCTGGAGTCCCAGACAACATCCCACAGTCACTGAGGTTCATGGAGCATGGTGGCATGGGCACATGTAGCCTATAACCTGTTTTTGAGAAATACAGCGGGTGAAATAAGTATTGAACACGTCACCATTTTTCTCAGTAAATTTCCAAAGGTGCTATTGACATAAAAGTTTCACCAGATGTTGGTAACAACCCAAGTAATCCATACATACAAAGAAACCAAAACAAATAAGTTCAGAAATTAAGTTATGTGTAATAATGTGAAATGACACAGGGAAAAAGTATTGAACACACTTACTGATATTTATTTAATACTTTGTACAAAAGCCTTTGTTGGTAATGACGCCTCCTGAATGGAGAAACTAGTCGCATGCATTGCTCTGGTGTGATTTTGGCCCATTCTTCCACACAAACAGTCTTCAAATCTTGAAGGTTCCGTGGGCCTCTTCTATGAATCTTGATCTTCAGTTCTTTCCATAGATTTTCAATGGGATTTAAGTCAGGTGATTGGCTGGGCCATTCTAGCAGCTTTATTTTCTTTCTTTGAAATCAAATGAGAGTTTCCTTGGCTGTGTGTTTGGGATCATTGTCTTGCTGAAATGTCCATCCTCGTTTCATCTTCATCATCCTGGTAGATGGCAGCAGATTTTTGTCAAGAATGTCTCGGTAAATTTGCCCATTCATCCTTCCTTCAATTATGTGAAGTTTGCCAGTACAAATTTGCTAAAAAGCAGCCCCACACCATGATGTTCCCACCTCCAAACTTTACTGTTGTTATGGTGTTTTTAGGGTGATGTGCAGTGCCATTTCTCCTCCAAACATGGTGTGTATTATGACATCCAAACAGTTCAATTTTGCTCTCATCTGACCACACTATATTCTCCCAGTATTTCACTGGCTTTTCCAAATATTGTGCAGCAAACTTTAAACGAGCTTCAACATGCTTTTTTTTCAGCAATGGAGTCTTGCGTGGTGAGCGTGCATACAGGCCATGGCGGTGGAGTGCATTACTTACTGTTTTCTTTGAGACAACAGTACCTGCTAATTGTAGGTCTTTTTGAAGCTCTCCACAAGTGGTCCTTGGCTCTTGGACAACTCTTCTGATTATTTTTTCACTCCTCTGTCAGAAATCTTGCTGGTCAAGGCAAATTTATGGTGAAATGATTGTCTTTCCACTACCGTATTATGGCCCAAACAGTGCTCACTGGAACATTCAGATGCTTAGAAATGCGCCTATAACCAATGCCATCATTATATTTTGCAACAATTAGGTTGCGAATGTCTTGAGACAGCTCTTTGCTTTTACCCATCATGAGATGTGTCTTGTGTGACACCTTGGCAATGAGACCTTTTTGTAGGCCATCAGTTGGGACTGAACCTGCTGATATGAATTTGCACTGACAGGGGGCTGGATTGCTTTTTAATTACTGATAGTTTTCAGCTGTTGTCTTTCCATGCCTTTTTGAACCTCCCTTTCCTCATGTGTTCAATACTTTTTCCCTGTGTCATTTCACATTATTACACATAACGTAATTTCTGAACTTATTTGTTTTGGTTTCTTTGTATGTATGGATTACTTGGGTTGTTACCAACATCTGGTGAAAATTTCATGTCAATAGCACCTTTGGAAATATATTTACTAAGACAAATGGTGACGTGTTCAATACTTATTTCACCCGCTGTATAATCATTGAATATTGTAAGAGCTTTCATTGTCTGCTTATATGCCCCCTTTATTTATCCTATGGTTCTGACTTGGTGTACAGGGAGAACACTGTAAGAATGGCCCAAGTGCTGAACAAATCGTTTTAGTGACTACGTCCGTCCTAGCTCGCTCATCAATGTCTTAATCTAAATTACGGATTGCCTCTTATCTTCTAGTCGTCCTCTTATGCCATAGTTTGTACGTCTCAATTGTCAGTAGAAACCACATTTGTTTAAGCAAGTCAGCCATATCAGCTATGTTTTTTTTAAAGGCAGTAAATGAGTCTGAAGGAACTGTTTCGCTGCCAGACAAGGCTCCGCTGATAGCCAGGTGTAGCAGTGGTAAGGTATTGGCACTGCTGTTGGGACTCTGCTGTTGGGACAGCTTTATGTAGGCCCTAACAGTTTGTGGGCATCGTTTGTCACCGTTATAGTGCAATTAATGTATTGTTTAGTGTTGTGTTGTGTAGTGGCTTTGCTGGCATGCATTTTTTGCCCAACCAAGATTTCCATGCTATAATCGCCGCTGAGCCTATGTATGTGGTCTTTTCTGTAGCCTCTAGCCTGGAGATACAATGTATGACAATTTAATGTGAAGGACACTATTTGCATCATGCACGTTTCTCCGATCAAATAGCCTAACCTAAATGGAAACCAAACAAATATAAAATTAGCTGACATCTTAACATCATATCCTAAAAACAGCACAGGTCAAAGTAAAATGGACAATATGGAATGGCGGCCACTCACAACTGCTGTCCAGGAGTTTTACCCCTTGGGCTAAATTGTCATGAGTGTATTTGTCTATTTTCGAGCTGATCATAGCCAAATTAAAAATACTGCATTTCCCACGGTTTTAACACATGATAAAGTTGGGTAGCTGATATTCAGAGCTTACATAGGCAAATTGATTAGTCACAGGGATCAGGACTAATAAAGCCAATGTAACTGCCTGTTTTACACAACTAGCTCCCACAGTCTCAGGTCTGAATTAGACGTTCATCCATGTTTCTCAGACATCAAATGTTTTTAAGGTTAAGTTAAGGCTTTAACTCAGAATTCTTAAGGTTAAGGTTAAGTTTGAATTTGCAACCTTTGGAATCCGAGGCAGATGCTTACGGCCATCCCCGTTCACATTGCCTTAGCAAAACCAAAATCTACTTGAAGGTAACAGCGCTCACTGTTGCAACTAGTGGCTGGTTTCCACAACATTTCCACATCATCGCCCGAGTTCCTCAGACATGGATGAACGTTGAATACTGACTTGTATCATGGGTGACCTGGCTGAAATCCCACCATAGAAACATGGAGGCAATTCTTTTATTTAGACTTCCTCATATGTGTTCTCTGTTCGATTGGTTTTATTTTAACATACTTTAATTGTCTAGCAGCCAAATGAATTATCCTAGTAATATTAGCAACCCATTATAGTTTTTATGTTTAGATCTCCCATCTTTCCAAATTTTTAACAGATATATACAGGCTCAGTCCTGGCTGTTCTGCCGCCCTAGGTGAGGAAAAAAGATTGCTGCCCTCCTATACCCCAGTAAATCTAGAAAAGTCCCAGTAGGCAAAATTACATTGAAAAGACCCCTAATCCATATGTTGAAGTTAGAACCTAAAAATCTACATTTCTTGTATTTTTCCCAGACATCAAAAGTGGTCACCTGATGTGGTTTAAGCATTGTTAGAACTTAGAACATCAAATTATATTGTTTTTCTATTTAAAAAGTGTGACTTTGAGAGCAAAAACCTGAATTTTTGTTTTTGAATAAAAATGTCTGACTCAGTTAACAGCTTAATTTATCGGTTTCAATAGTAGGCCTGCTATTAGCCTACTTACACAGTACAGCTTGGGATGGTATGACTGTGAAAGACCAATATGAGATCATTTTAGATAATTCAGAGTGTATGTCACTGTTTCCTTTGCCGGGCGGGCAACACTTTTTGGCAACATTTATATACCCACTTCTCCAGGAACCACGAAACTACTGGATGGAACAAGGTTCTGGCCTCAGTCTGCAGCAATGATTCATATTTACACTAGGTGACTGACAAAACAAATGTATAATGTACTACTTATGTAAATGTAATATATGTATATATTTTATCTGATAAAAATGTAGTATTGGTTGTAGATTGATGAGGGATTTTTTTTTTTTAAATCCATTTTAGAATAGACAGATAGATAGATAGATAGATAGATAGACAGACAGACAGACAGACAGACAGACAGACAGACAGACAGACAGACAGACAGACAGACAGACAGACAGACAGACAGACAGACAGACAGACAGATAGACAGATAGATAGATAGAAAATACACAAAAGACAGATACACAATATATGATACATAGTTTACTTAATATACAGTCTGGCTAAATGAACAGGTAAGTTCATATTTTGCATGGTTAAATTAACTGTACAGGTAAATATACAGTTACATTTACAGGAAAGTGAATATTTGCATGGTTACATTAACTGTACAGGTAAATGACAGGAAAAGATACTTAAATAGCTAAATGTGTGTATGATATAATTTAGGGTAATAATAGTAATTCCCTTAAAACACAGTCCTTAGTGCAGGGTTTAATTACAGATAAATGCACGTATTGCACATTCGATATACTAAAAGCAATGTAAAAAGAGACAACTGACAGGATACTAATATGCATTCCTGAGTGAATGACTACGTAAGTTCAGTCCAAGAATTACTTACAATATTGCATGTGATATGATATATCAACTGTACATGAATATGTCTATACACACCTGAAAGAATAAATAAGTCCTGAGTGAATGAGTGATTACAGACCAGAGTTACTCACGGATGGATGCATAATTGTTAAACTAGGTCCTAACACCCCAACAGTTCCAGGTATATGTTGACGACGGCACGGCACCCCGGTGAGGCATTAAATAGTCTAATAGCCGCCGGCAGGAAGGACCTCCTGTAGCGCTCTCTGGCATACCGTGGTGGGATCAGTCTGTGACTGAAGGTGCTCCTCTGCGTCATAACCATGGCATGCAGAGGGTGGGTGACGTTGTCTATGATGGCCAGCAGTTTGGCCAGGATCTGTCTCTCCGCCACCTCCTCTAGAGTGTCAAGGCTAATCCCCAGAACAGAGCTAGCCTTCCTGATCAGCCTATTTACCAGAGAAGCATCACCGGCTTTTATGTTGGCGCCCCAGCACACCACTGCAAAAAAGATGGCACTGGCCCCCACAGACTGGTAGAAGGTATGCACTAGTTTACTGCACATGTTGAAGGACCTGGGCCTCCTCAGAAAGTAGAGTCGGCTCTGGCCCTTTTTGTACAGAGCCCCGGTGTATACCAGCTCATTCCAGCCTGTTGTCCATATGGACTCCCAAAAACAAGGATATTATGAAGTGTCCCCAAACTTTTGAACGGTAGTTTACATATAGTGCATTCGGAAAGTATTCAGACCCCTTTACTTATTACACATTTTGTTACATTACAGGAGAACCAAGGCCCTGACTGCAGTCCCTATACAGGGGATGGATGTGGAAATGTTTGGATCATACAAGTTCATTTTAAGCCTGTAATCGAACCCACAAATGCTGAAGCTCCAGATACTCAACTTGTCTAAAGAAGGCACAGTTTTCAGCAGTGCTAACATAATTGCAAAAGGGTTTTCTAATGATCAATTAGCATTTTAAAATGATAAACTTGGATTAGCTAACACAACTTGCCATTGGAACACAGGAGTGATGGTTGCTGATAATGGGCCTCTGTACGCCTATGTAGATATTCCATAAGAAATCCGCCGTTTCCAGCTACAATAGTAATTTACAACATTCACAATGTCTACACTGTATTTCTGATCAATTTGATGTTATTTTAATGGACAAAAAATTTGCTTTTCTTTCAAAAACAAGGACATTTCTATGTGACCCCAAACACTTTTGAATGACAGTGTATATATATATTTACTGTATATATACATAAAAAAATAAAAAAGTATTTAAGTGTAATCTTTAGAAAATACTAATGTTACTGTCTCCACTACAACAAAACAATACTTAAATACATGTCATTTTGTTCTTGAAACCTTTAATTGAAGTACTGTAGAATTCCATTAATTCCTATGGAGGACTGCTTCTTCTTCTGAGGAGTGCCAAAATATGACTTGTTTCAGGAAACTAGGCATATGTCGCACGTTACTACTTCACAGGAGAGGCTTTTGAACGTAAACATTAATTTTTTTATGCCATCTGTAAATACGAATGCAATTATTAAATTACTAGCCTAGTTGGATTAGCCACGGAAAAAGACAGGAACCTTCCCACTAGCCATGATTGGCTAAGATAATGGATGGGCTGGACATGCCGAGAGATTAATTCGGATTGGTTAGCATGCTTCTGTCTATAACATGAGCTGCACAGTATGTGATCCTTTCTAACGTGGCTTTTTTGGAAGATATCACAAAGAACTGCAATAAGTTGACTGAGTTTTGAAATCAGTGGAATGCCCGGTGGGAGCAGAGTATGATTGGTAAGGAGATGGAGAAAATTCTGGTGTTTGATTGCAAATATGCAGAGGGAGTCGAAAAAACAACACCTGTCTACGAATTACATTTTCAAACTAAGGGCAACTATGGTATCCGTGACAGAGAGGGAGAAGCGTTCATCCATGTATATGGGTAAGAGAGTCTAGCTAGCTACATTTTCAGATATATTTTTCTAATTTTGTCAGGAAGTTGTTTTCATTGCAAGTTAAAGCGTACTGTTAGATACCTAGCTATCGTTAGCTGGCTGGCTCGCTAGCTAACATTACATTTATGACCTGCGTAGTAATATTATTTGTATCTCAGAAAGCGATTTGCATTGCTAGTTATAGCCTAATGTTAGTTTGCTAGCTAACATTGAATCTACTTGTTACCTGCAGATTCATGCATGGTAGTAAAGTTGGGATTATGGTTAATTGTTTAAACAAAAGACTCCACTATGCAAGTAACCATTTCACTGTACCATTTACACCTTCTGTTTCCTATGAATGTGACAAATACAATTTTATTTTATTTGATATAGTGTGTGTTTACCAGAGACGGTAATGCAAGAACAACATGACCTGCACCAAAGTCAAATTTGTATATAACGTTAGGCCAACGAGACAGTGTCCATTTTCTAGAATTCTCTGGTAGAATGCCCTGCTTTTCTTTCGTCACACTCACAACCGTAAGCTGTTTTCTGTAATTAGCTCTCCATTAAGTTGTAAATAATGATCTTTTAAGGTTATTTTCCTCTAATAATGAATAAAAATGTTAAGACGTTATCAGCTATGATATGGTCATTATTTGAACTGGCTAGCTAGCTAACTTAACATTAGTTAGCTAGCTAACAAGCTAGAAACAAACGAAAACATTGTTTAGAAAGTTGCTTTTAGTTGCCTGGTTTGCTAAATTTACATATCTTAATTACATTTTTAAACGGATTGATTTTTTTTTGTTAAAATACACCAGCTAGCTGTTGAACCATGCAGCCTGTCATTTTTGTGTTTATACTTTTTCATAACAACAACGACAAGTTTGATGTCGGATGACTAAAGGAATGTTCATGCGACAACTGTCTAAAGACGATGTTGATAGACTTAGTAATCTTTGGTTGTTTAGCACATGGCCTCACGTGAATCCTTAAAGAGATGGGTGAGGCTAAGGTTTAAGAGGGTGGTATCGATGCTGAATGGGTGTAGACAAAGAAGAGCTCTCCGGTAGGTGTACCCAGTGGCGGATTTAGGTATAGGCGACATGGGCAGCCTTCAGCATCTTGCCGGGTGCGGCATGGGGTGGCCCGCACAGCGTCTTGCCGGGCGTGGCGCTGAAGTGGGGGTTCGCCCAGATCGACATACAAGCTAGAACCGCCACTGGGTGTACCAAAACATTCAAGGGCCATTTTCTCAAAAGTGTGGTTACAAGTTTATTAACTTTCAAAGCAGAATTACTTTCCCATTGTTCCTCAACTGTAGTGCATGATATACCATTTTCTAGTTCTGAGTTTCTACTTGTATCCGATGTAAAAAACACCATTTAAAATGCTGCTACATAGGACCCGAATCCAGGTGGCTTACCGGTGGCTTCAAAGCCTCTCATTGCCAAAACATATCATCAGCAATCCAGGGTTTATATACACATCAGTGGTCAACATTTCTGTAAAAAAAACAATGATAAAGCCTTGTGTTCCTATTTATTTTATTTGTCTTGGACTGTTGGTGTTAGCTACACCTGATTCAGCTGCCCTGCGTGCCTGATAGGCCAACTGTTGCCATTTTGAACCACTTCATGTTTCTGAAGGTACAAATTCTACCTTCCTGGTGGGCCCGGAAGAGAAAATGTAGCTCAGATGGTAGAGCATGGCTCTTGCAAAGCCAAGGTTGTGGTTTAGATTCCCACAAGGGACCAGTATGAGAAAAGTATGAACATGTATGCACTAACTGTACGTCGCTCTGGATAAGAGCGTCTGATAAATTACTCAAATGTAAAATCAGGAGCACTATAGGACAACGATGGCCGACCAGATAACCATATCTAAAGTAACGTTGCAGGCTTAAAATAAAGCATGTAATAGAGAGATTATCGATGGATACAGCAAAGATCTGCTGTTTGGATGAGTGAGTTCATGTTTCAATTCTTACTCAGCTCTGTCAACACTTTGTATTCAACACTTTAAGCCATAAAATGCGTGTTCTTCCTATTTCCATTTAGCGCCACAAGAAGCACTGCAGCACTAATGAATGAGGAGGACAGTGTAGCGATTGGCTTGTGTTGTTATTATTAGCAGCTTGGATCTTTTTTTAATATCAAGGAATATTTAACTTTCTCTGTTCTTAGGAGTAACAGCATGAATTTATGCACGAGGCAGAAATAGTGTGTGTTTGAAGCGTTACTCCTGAGGCGCTGACCTGTTGCACCCTCTACAATCACTATGATAAATTTTTGACCCTGCTAATCATCTATGAAGAACGACTGGCCACCCCTCAGAACCTGGTTCCTCCCTAGGTTTCTTCCTAGGTTCCTGCCTTTCTAGGGAGGTTTTTCCTAGCCACCGTGCTTCTACATCTGCATTGCTTGCTGTTTGGGGGTTTTGGGCTGGGTTTCTGTATAAGCACTTTTTGACATCTGCTGATGTGAAAAGGGGCTTTATTAATATATTTGATTGATTTATTGATTGATTCTGCGTGGGTGTTGCATCTCTTCAGTGTGGTGTTGACTTCCTGTGACTGGGCTGGGGTGTCAGTTTCCCGGATGATCACAGAATCATAGAAGGGGTTTCCACACTGTTGATCTGGTTATGACAACATGGTCACTTTGCATAACATCCTGGACCAAAGACATGTTTCCAGACAGTTTTATAATTCAAATAACCATGTTTTATTTTTCAACACATTGTTAAGATTACATTTTTATTACACATTCAATATTGATTTTATAGCTAGTACACAACAGTGTCTCGAATATCTTGAAGATTCTTTACCTTCATTGGAAAAACAAAGGTCAACCATAGCATAAGCCTATAATATCCCAATGTCACATATTGAGAACAGATTTTTTTATGCTGAGTCAACATGGTAGAGAAGAGCAGGTGGCCTGGAGGCTAGGAGCGTTGTGTCAGTAACTGAAAGGTTGCTCGATCGAATCCCTGAGCTGACAAGGTAAAAATCTGTCGATCTGCCCCTGAACAAGGCAGTTAATCTACTGTTCCCCGGGTGCCGAAGATGTGGATGTTGATTAAGGCAGGCCTCCGCACCTCTCTGATTCAGAGTGGTTGGTTAAATACGGAAGACACATTTCAGTTGAATGCATTCAGTTGTACAACTGACTAGTATCCTCCTTTCCCCAGTGTCTCTCAGAGCTCTCTCTCCAACACTAAGTTCACATAGTTGTCTACTGACAACGAACATAATGGACTCTGATGACATTAGTAAAAAAGCAGAGATCAACGAGAGTCCATAATGTCTTCAGAACTATCGGGTTGTCCCTGCCTCCACACTCTTATTACCCAACAACATTAACACAAACTTTCGACTGCAAGTGGAAAGTTAAGACTTACAAAATATGTGCTTCCTGAAAACGAAAAAGGGGAAGAAGAACATTTGGGGATGGGGGTGGAAGAACAATTTGTGACAAAAATAGCCAGGCGGAGGTGACAGTTCTGCCAGGAAGTAGAAATGTATGAATATGTTACATGAGAGCACAAGATTAGACAGAAGTAGCGATAGGGGTTACAGAGACTGAGAGAGAAAGAGTGGTAGAGAGAGTGACAGACTGAAAGAGAAATAAAGCAGGTGCTGTAGTACAGTGACGACTCCCGCTGTTCAGCCTTCTGAGACAACAGTAATGCTGGGAAGTCAGCGTGAAATACATTCTTTATCAGTTGGAGGATAATTCAATATTAATCACAAGGTTATTATCTAGTTAGTCATTATCAAGGTTATTCCATTGAAATACCTAAAGCCCACTAGCAAGAACCCTCTACTGAAAGGACAACAGTCAGATGGAAGAAGTTATTTTCAAGGCTTTGACACTGAGACACCTCTGTTCCGGTTCCAGTGAGGCAGAGAGGGGTGATGAGGAGGGTGGAATACAGAGGGTAGAAGTTATCTTGGGGACCACAATGCCGTTACATGGCTGAGGGAAGAGGAACAACAAACAGAGGTTGAGGTGTAAGTGTTGTAAAAAAATAATAATTCAGGAACACAGAGCTACAGGCCAAAGGGTTTATATGAACTCAATATATTGATGTACAGTTTGTCTCACTATCCCCACCCTTATATTTTACTCTCTATTATTAGGTGAGGGACATTTCCTGTGAAAATAACACATTCTACTGACAATGATGTTTTGGCATCTCAATGTGACATGCAGGCATTCAGTAGGCACAGTATAGTAAGTGTGAGCCACATACCTCAGTGTGATTTCTTCCTTAACTGGTCATCTGTGTCACTTGGTCGCTTCCCCAGTTACTGTACTAAGAAGGTTGATCCTCTTCTCCTTCTGATGAGGAACTAGAGGTGAACAAGAAAAAAGAAACCCACAGCTTGATAAGACACACATTTGACTTCATATCTCTTTCAGTTTCTCTCTCTCTCTCTCTCTCTCTCTCTCTCTCTCTCTCTCTCTCTCTCTCTCTCTCTCCTCTCTCTCTCTCTCTCTCTCTCTCTCTCTCTCTCTCTCTCTCTCTCTGTCTACCTTTCACTTCCACTTCTCCTCCCTCTCTCTATCCATCCGTACCCTCTGTGTCTGTGTCCAGCTCAGTCCTCTTTCTCTTGGAGCTCTGGCTGCTCTCTGACCCAGACAGACTGCTCTTCACTTCCTGGTCGTCTGAGTTTATCACTGGAGCAGTGCTTTGGGCTAACTGTAAATGTCAAACAATGAAAAGACACTAACTGTAAATAACCTCAGATCAGTTTCAGTTTACAGACTGTGAACGCATAGGGAGAGTAGACACTTGCCTTGCCGTTGGAGTAAAGTTTCTTCTGTAATCCAGAATTCAGAGCTTCAAGGAGCACCACTGCAATTAGAGAGAAAAATGTATATATTTTCTCCCGGTCTTCACCCTGGTACACACCCAAACTACGTACCATGAAGGCTGCCAGCCACCAGCTGGAATGGCTGGATAAGAAAACAGGGCTCACAGTACATGCATGTAAGGAACATGTTTCAAACTACAAAGACGCTCTCCACAAGATCAAGTCTACCCACTACTCAAACATTATCAGTAAAGGTCATAATAACCTGAGAGATTTCTTCTCCACGATCACAAAGCTACTAGAGCCACAGAATGACTCTCCCCTCAATGTTTCAGCTGACCTCTGTGATCAGTGGCTGGACTCCTTCCAAAACATAATAGACACAAAAATAGACACAGCTCTAACAAAGTTCACTGAGTGAGCCCCCTCCATAGCTTGACTCAGCAACCCTTTCCTCCCTCTTTGCCTTCTCCTCTGTTTATGCTGAGTTCATCTCTGGTCTAGTCACCAAATCCAAAGCTTCAACCTGGTCACTTGACCCTATGCCCATTTCCCTAGTCAAGACATGTCTTCCTGCAATCTCTCCCCTCACGGTTGTCAATGTGTCCTGCTTTGGCACTGTTTCTCCTGATCTCAAATTGGCTGCTATCCCACCCATTGTGAAAAAAACAAGGACTTGACCCAGCTAACCTCAACAACTGCAAGCTATTATCCAACATTCACTTCCTGGCCAAAGTCATTTCACAACTCCATTCACTTCCTGGCCAATGTACCTTCCCAACTCCATCAGCCTCTTCAATCGGTGTTTAGGGCCAATCACAGCACGGAAACGGCTCTGGTTCAAGTGGTAACCGATCTACTACTAGTAGATTACTCTGGCAATCTAAACATCCTCATCCTACGGAACTTATCAGCTGCCTTTGACACAGTTTTCCATTCCATCCTCCTTGAAAGAATGGTGAGGAACAGCTCTGGCCAGGTTCAGGTCCTACCTGTTGGGACAGGCAGCAGTTTGTGACCCTGGGACACTTCAAATCCGACCGTTATGCTGTACGCCAGGGAGTCCCACAAGGCTCAGTCCTAGGGCCTTTCCTTTTCATCATCTGCATCCTACTCCTCGGACAAATCATCCGTCAATACGGTCTGCAATCCCACTGTTACACTGACGACAAGCAAATCTACGTTCACTCCAAACATCCCTCTGACCTCCCCCATCATCATTCATCAACTGTCTTCAAGAAATAAAATGATGGATGAGCTCAAACTTCCTGAAGCTCAACAGCGATAAGACAGAGGCAATGTTGGTGGCCCCCAAATTACTCCTGAAGAAGGTGGAGGAGTTCGACCTTAACATCGACAGCTGCTCTATCCGTCGTGCCTCCTAGGTAAAGAATCTGGGGGTCATCCTCGATTCCACACTCTCCTTTGATGTCCACATAGAAAACGTACAAAATCTGCCTTGCGCCATCTCAAGAACATCGCCAGACTCCGCCCCTCCCTTACAGACTCAGTTGCTGAAACCCTTATACAAGTGTTGAGAACTTTCCTGCAATGCGGGATATTTAAAACGTTCTGTGTATTTGAGGTTTAAAAAGGCTTCTGCATTTTGTAATTTCCACTACGAAATGTCAGACTTTTTCCTTACAAGATTTAATTTTATGTTAGTGTTTTTTTTAGAAATGAAAGGGTTTGATAATTCAATGAGAGTTGGTCTGATGGTGCACTCTTATGTCATCGGCCTCCCCCTTGATTGCGGCAACAATAAATTAAATTTTATTTTATGGGTTGGTTTTGTAGGCTTCTTCTAAGCCTTCGCTTTCTACTACATATAATAACACAATTAAATGATATCTTTACATAAAAAAACAAAGTCTATCAGAATTCCAGTCATTCCAATACATTTTATACCCCTTGATCTTCAAGAATAGGACTTGGAAATATGGAAGTATAGATTAGCCAAATTGTTTTACCTGAGCATGACCCCAAAACTAAGGACTTATTAGCCAGCCCTACTCTGTTGTTTATGATGTTGTTGTCATGGAGGACTGATTGGGCTCATTGATTTGAGTTGAAAAATACTGTAAATGCTGCGCTCATGGAATGGCATGGTTTGTCAAGAGTGTGCAAAGCTGTAATCTAGGCAAAGGGTGGCTACTTTGAAGAATCTAAAATTTTGGGTTATTACATGATTTTGGGTTACTACATGATTTTGGGTTACTACATGATTTTGGGTTACTACATGATTTTGGGTTACTACATGATTTTGGGTTACTACATGATTTTGGGTTACTACATGATTCTTTATGTGTTATTTCGTAATTTTGATGTCTTCACTATTATTTTACAATGTAGAAAATAGTAAAAATAAAGAAAAACCGTTGAATGAGTAGGTGTGTCCAAACCTTTGACTGGTACTGTATATATAATTTATAAGTCCATAAATGGATGTAGCAACTACAGCTTGCCCCTTTAAGTCTATCAGAAGTGTACGTGTTTGAGAATGTGTCCATTAGGCATATGGATTTTTGTTTTTATCAGCATGAATTAGATTGAGCAATAAAAGCCCCACTTATATTCCATAGGCTTGGAGCCGCACTATGCAGCTGTTGCAAGAGCACATTTTTCTCTGGCTGTCCACTGGTTTCAAAAACAATGATTGATAGGCAGCTTAAACGTCTGGAATTCAACCATTATTGGGTTCAGATAAAGATTTGTGAACAGCCATCCACAACAACCACCATCCGTAAGGCGCAAATAGCTAAATGAGAGAGCAGCAGTGTGATTCACATCAATGCTCTATGTAGATATCAATAATAAGTGATATACTTGTTGCCGTAGACTACACCACTGATGTCATCCTTATCGCCAAGCATTTATTCAAGTTGGTTAATCTTTGGATGCCGACAACAGTCGCACCATTGGAAGACATAGCTTAGACTGTAGCCTACAAAAGCCAATTCCTGCTCTTTTCCCGTGATCCATCAAACACATTTTGGTGTGTCATCATAGTGGTCTCTGATTGGTGGTCAGACTCGCTCAGGTGCAACAAACTTAATCTTGAAGCCTTTTTTCAATGCTGATTTGAATGTCATTGAATGTCAATGTCAAAGACATTCAAAGTAATCATCTACCAGTGTAATCATCATCCAGTGTACCTGGACACAGTGAGATGGTCTGAACAGGGTCCTGTCGTGGTGTCCTGTACCTGGACACAGTGAGATGGTCTGAACAGGGTCCTGTCGTGGTGTCCTGTACCTGGACACAGTGAGATGGTCTGAACAGGGTCCTGTCGTGGTGTCCTGTACCTGGACACACTGAGATGGTCTGAACAGGGTCCTGTCGTGGTGTCCTGTACCTGGACACACTGAGATGGTCTGAACAGGGTCCTGTCGTGGTGTCCTGTACCTGGACACAGTGAGATGGTCAGAACAGGGTCCTGTCGTGGTGTCCTGTACCTGGACACAGTGAGATGGTCTGAACAGGGTCCTGTCGTGGTGTCCTGTACCTGGACACACTGAGATGGTCTGAACAGGGTCCTGTCGTGGTGTCCTGTACCTGGACACACTGAGATGGTCTGAACAGGGTCCTGTCGTGGTGTCCTGTACCTGGACACAGTGAGATGGTCAGAACAGGGTCCTGTCGTGGTGTCCTGTACCTGGACACAGTGAGATGGTCTGAACAGGGTCCTGTCGTGGTGTCCTGTACCTGGACACAGTGAGATGGTCTGAACAGGGTCCTGTCGTGGTGTCCTGTACCTGGACACAGTGAGATGGTCAGAACAGGGTCCTGTCGTGGTGTCCTGTACCTGGACACAGTGAGATGGTCTGAACAGGGTCCTGTCGTGGTGTCCTGTACCTGGACACAGTGAGATGGTCTGAACAGGGTCCTGTCGTGGTGTCCTGTACCTGGACACAGTGAGATGGTCTGAACAGGGTCCTGTCGTGGTGTCCTGTACCTGGACACAGTGAGATGGTCTGAACAGGGTCCTGTCGTGGTGTCCTGTACCTGGACACAGTGAGATGGTCTGAACAGGGTCCTGTCGTGGTGTCCTGTACCTGGACACAGTGAGATGGTCTGAACAGGGTCCTGTCGTGGTGTCCTGTACCTGGACACAGTGAGATGGTCAGAACAGGGTCCTGTCGTGGTGTCCTGTACCTGGACACAGTGAGATGGTCAGAACAGAGTCCTGTCTTGGTGTCCTGTACCTGGACACAGTGAGATGGTCTGAACAGGGTCTTTCCTGTCCTCAGAGTCCTTTTCTGTTCTTTGATCTGCTTTCCCGTCAGCTTCGTCCATCTCTGATTGCCCTTCCTCCTATGGATGGGGTTAGACATATCACATTACTAAATCACACTTGTGTGTGTCAGTGGAGGCTCCTCAGAGGTGGAAGGGGAGGACCATTCTCAGTGAATTTCATAAAAAAAGTTCTCCTTTTTAGATAAAACTATACTAAACATATTCACGTCACCAAATAATTGATTAAATCACACTGTTTAGCAATGAAGGTCTACAGTAGCCTCAGCAGCACTCTGTAGTGTAGCACCATGGTGTAGCTGGCGGACAGCTAGCTTTCGTCCTCCTCTGGTTACATTGACTTCAATACAAAACCTAGGAGGCTCTTGGTTCTCACCCTCTTCCAGACACTTACACAGTAATTGTGACAACTTCCGGAGGACGTCCTCCAACCTATCAGAGCTCTTGCAGCATGATCTGACATGTTGTCCGCTTAATCAAAGGATCAGAGAATTAGTCTAGTACTGAAAGCATAAGCTACAGCTAGCTAGCACTGCAGGGCATAAAATGTGTTGAGTAATTGACTCAAAGAGAAAGACAATAGCTGAAAGGTTTTCAACAAATGAATGAATGAAGGAGAAGCAAGAGAGAGATTGTCATTTTTTTCAGTTTCACTTACTTAGCTAACCAATGCAACTGGCTAGTTTAGTTACTCAAACACCCGGCTCAAACAGAGGGATGCTATGTTAGCTATCTGGCTATGACTATCCAACACAACACTGGAATTCTTCCAAGTCAAAGTAAGCTTTTGGTTTGACTAATTTATTGCCACGGGGCCCGCCGGTGTAACTGCTTACTGACTGTACACTAACGTTACTGCAAGATTGTAGCGGGTTTTACTAACGCATTAGTTCTATTAGCTATGTTGATTAGGACGTTACTTTAGCTAATATGGGGACAACGATGTAGGCTGTTTCTAGCAGTTATGACATGGTTTGGCTTGGAAAGGTTTTTTCGCTTGGTCTTATACAGGTGATGTGTTGTTCATTGAAGTCCACAAACAAAGGGAAAAGGTGAGAGGAGGAGAGTGTATAGAGGTGAGAAGGAATACAATGTGGCTGCTATGAAAGTGAACTGTGTTTTTGCGTGATCAGGGGTGTATTCATTCCGCCGATTCTGTTGAAAAACGTTTCTTAAACGGAAGCAAACGAAAAGGGGATAAAAATTCCTGCATTTGTCCAATAGAAACTCTCGTATGCAACTGTTGGACTAATGATTACACCCTTGATAAGCTAGATGCAGGCAAGAGTGTGCATGGCGGTATTGAATGTGTCACTATCTGTCCATATGTCACTGTCTGTCATCTCAAATTTTTCTCTCGACCTGTGTGCACCTACGTTATAAACTTTAATTCATAGGCTAGGTTGTAGCAAACTCATGATGGGTATTGGAAAAATTTTAGCATCATGTAGAAGCCTAAACCTATCGATGTTACATTGAATTGGGTGAATGGAATATGAATGAGAGTCATCCAACAGTCAGCCGTCCTCCCTCATCATAAACGGCACTGACTGCCACTGGTGTGTGTTGGTATGTCTATTCTGTAAAGTACCTTGAGGTTGTGATCGCTGGGGCTTTGCATCTGTTGGCTGGAGGGAGGTGTAGAAGAGGGGGATGAGGGAGAAGCAGGTGGAAAAGAAGAGGAGGAGGAGGAAGAGGGAGGACGGGCCTGGATCTGTGGGGAGGAGTATGTCCTTGTGGCCCTGTTAGATATCTTTTCCTCTATGTACTCGTCCTGCAGTGTGGGTCTGGGCTTGCTGTCCTGTGGTGACTTACTGCTTTTGAACCTCCCAGGATCAGACAGGTCCAGAGGAGAGTCAGCCTCTTTCAGACCCTCCCCAAACACCCTCTCTGGCTGCACCACCACATCCCTACACGGGGGCGGCACCCCCCGCCTGTCCTGGTCCTTGACCCGTGCGGCTAGGCTCTTCCCAGGATTGGGCCAAGCCTGCCCAGTGCTCTGCCTCCTGCTCTGGGTGTTGCTGCTGCTCTGCTGGTGGAAGGTCTGGACTTTGGGGATGCTTGGAAGGTTGGGGTTAGGGTTGGGGTGGACCACCAGGCCATCGCCCACAGAAGTGGCCAGGGTGACCCAGTCAGAGTGCTCGGGCAGGGGCCAGGGGACGGAGAGATGGGCACTCTTGATAGAAAACGGACGGTAGTGGACCGGGGCATGGACCAGGTGACGGCTTTGCTTCTCATCTCCAGGTAGAGAGGAGGAGGAGGAGGAGGAGGAGGAGGAGGAGGAGGAGGAGGAGGAGGAGGAGGAGGAGGAAGAAGGGAGAGGGTTGTTCTTCAGGACAAGCAGGTTGGGGGGAATGGAGGGAGAGACAGGGTAGCGCTGCTGGCCAATTGTTTCCACACTATGGACTCTAAGAGAAGGGAAGGATGGGGGGAAGAGAAAGAGAGGGAACAAAGGAAAAGGTGATAAGGTAAATGTGCTTCTCTTTTCTCTATCTTATGCTGCCTCACGTGTTCACCTCTTCTCCCCAGTGTTGCCTCTGGCTCTACTTTGCTCTGGCCTCAATTCTCGTGGGATGGGAGTGGACATGGATAGAGGCTTATGGGATTTCTGTGTGTGATAAGAAGGGAGATGGTGGCTGAGAGGGGACATTTTGACCTGTGCTATATTGATCCATATTTTCAGCTAACGGTTTGTGTATAAGACGTACAAAATCACTTACATAGGATTGTTCTCCATTCCATCCCTTCACATGTCTATGTTCAAGTAGTGTCTCTATTTTGTCAAAAAGCCAAAACAAGAAAATACATCCGGTTGATTTTACTGGTGACAATGATGAGTTATCATTAATTGACTTGAAATACTTGATGTGTATTCTTTCCTCTCACCATCAGCTCTAAAGGAACGTCTGTAGTCTGTCTCAGTGTTGACTATGGACAGCGCTGCAGTGGCGCCCTCTGGTGGCTGGTTGAGAGACCTTATGGCTGTGGTGTGTGGCATAGCAGAAGGTGAAAGGTCAGCAGACTGTCTGACCTCCATGGTTGCATCCTGGGAGGAGGAATGTCCACTCTGACCTCTGAAATGACAAGAATGTTACGCTCCAACTAACAAGACACATTTATTCATGCAAAGTAACACACAACAATAGTCTCACTTGTAATAAAACATAGGCTGAGTGTACAAAACATTAAGAAAACCTTCCTAATATTGATTTGCACCGAAGGTATTCACACGCATTGACTTTTTCCACATTTTGTTGTGTTACAGCCTGAATTTAAAATTGATTAAATTTAGATTTTGTGTCACTGGTCTACACACGATACACCATAATGTCAAAGTGGAATTATGTTTTTAGAATTGTTAACAAATTAATTAGAAATAAAACGCTGAAATGTCTTGAGTCAGTTAGTATTCAACCCTGTTGTTATTGCAAGCCTAAATAAGTTCAGGAGTACAAATTTGCTTAACAAGTCACATGATAAGTTGCATGGACTCACTCTGTGTGCAATAATAGGGTTTAACATGATTTTTAAATGACTACCTCATCTCTGTACCCCACACATACAATTATCTGTAAGGTCCCTCAGTCAAACAGTGACATTCAAACACAGATTCAACCAGAAAGACCAGGGAGGTTTTGCAAAGAAGGGCACCCTATTGGTAGATGGGTAAAAAAAAAAAGCAGACATTGAACATCCCTTTGAGCATGGTGAAGTTATTAATTACACTTTGAATGGTGTATCGATACACCCAGACACAACAAAGATACAGGCATCCTTCCTAACTCAGTTGCCGGAGAGAAAGACAACTGCTCAGGGATTTCACCATGAGGCCAATGGTGACTTTAAAACAGTTACATAGTTTACATAGAAAACTGAAGATGGATCAAGAACATTGTAGTTATTCCACAATACTAACCTAAATGACAGAGTGAAAAGAAGGAAGACTGAACAGAATAAAAAATATTCCAAAACATGTATCCTGTTTTCAACAAGGCACTAAAGTAATGGTGCAAAAAAAAAGGCAAATAAATTAACTTTATGTCCTGGACACAAAGCGTTATGTTTGGGGCAAATCCAACACCACAAATGACTGAGTACCATTTCATATTTTCAAGCATGGTGGTGGCTGCATCATGTTATGCATATGCTTGTCATCGGCAAGGACTACAGAGTTTTTTAGGATACAAATAATTGGAATTGAGCTAAGCACAGGCACAATCCTTGAGGAAAACCTAGTTCCAATAGACACTGTGTGATGCGTGTTTGAAATAGTGGAGCCAGGCGCAGGAGATGTGTTTGACGGGAGGAATCTTTAATGACATAAAGTAGATCCACCGTAGGAAAACACAGGAAACACTGGACGCAACCGCGCCAGAGCAAAATAGAGAAAATAACAGGTAACCACCTGAAATGAACTCTTACGGGCACAACCCGGCAAAGCAAAGGGTATATAGCAAATACCCACAAAACAACACGCACACGAAACGGTCTAAGCGGTCTGAACCAAAGAACAGTACCTCACACCGTCAGGGGGAAAACAGAGGATATATATAACACAGATAATGATGGGATGAGAACCAGGTGTGAGAAATGATCAGACAAGACAAATGGAATATGGAAAAGAGGATCGGCAGTGGCTAGAAGGCCGGTGACGACGAGCGCCGAAGCACGCCCGAACCAGGAGAGGGGGCAGCTTCAGAGGGAGTCAGCTTCAGAGGGAGTCAGTACCCCACTCCTGACGCGCAGCTCCAGATGTGCTCCAACACTGGCCTCGGGGACGCCCCATAGGGCGAGGAGCTGGGCGATCCAGACGACGACGATGGAAATCACTCAGCATCGAAGGGTCGAGTATGTCATCCACTGGAACCCAACACCTCTCCTCTGGACCGTACCCCTCCCACTCCACGAGGTACTGAAGGCCCCCCACCCGGCGTCTAGAATCCAGGATGGAGTGGACTGAGTACGCTGGAGCCCCCTCGATGTCCAACGGGGGTGGAGGGACCTTCTGCATCGCCCGATGCATAAACCGGGGCATCACTGCGGTGGCGATCTGCGTTCGCCTTCTGCTGACGCACGGCGTGCTGGAGGTGGACATGGGCGGCGTTCCACGTCTCCTCCGCACGCCGGAACCAGTCGTCCACCGCAGGAACTTCAGTCTGGCTCTGATGCCATGGGGCCAGAACCTGTCACACTGGAATGGTGACAGGTTAGTGGAGGAGTGGCGAAGGGAGTTCTGCACATACTCCGCCCAGGCTAAGAACGCCGACCTCTCCCTCGGCCGGTCCTGGCAGTAGGACCTCAGAAACCTGCCCACATCCTGGTTTACTTGTTCCACCTGCCCATTACTCTCAGGGTGAAACCCGGCCGGTGAAGCACGCCCCGAACCAGGAGAGGGGGCAGCTTCGGAGGGAGTCGTGACACACTGGGAGACAAATTCACCTTTCAGCAGGACAATAGCCTAAAACACAACACCAAATATACACTGGAATTGCTTACCAAGACAACATTGAATGTTCCTGAGTGGCTTAGTTACAGTTTTGACTTAAATCAGCTTGAAAATCGATGGTAGGACTTGAAAATGGTTGTCTAGCAATGATCAACCACCACCTAGACAGAGCATGAAAGAGGAGAGCAAAGCTCTTACAGACTTACCCAGAAATATTCATAGCTGTAATGATTCTAACATGCACAGGTGTGAATACTTATGTAAATTAGACATTTCTGTATTTCGTTTATAATACATTTTCCTGAATGTCTATACACATGTTTTCACTTTGTCATTATGGGGTATTGTGTGTAGATGGGTGAGAAAATAAAATATTTAATTTGTTTTCAATTCAGGCTGTAACACAACAAAATGTGGAATAAGTCAAGGGGTCTGAATACTTTCTGAAGGCACTGTACACAAACCATGTCTCAAGGCTTAAAAATCATTCTTAACCTGTCTCCTCCCCTACATCTCTGCTGATTGAAGTGGATTTAACAGGTGACATCAATAACGGATCATAGCTTTCACCTGGATTCACCTGGTCAATCTATGTAATGGAAAGAGCAGGTGTTGTATACTCAGTGCATGTAACTCACTCTTGTGCTCCTCTCAGATAACTGACTTCTTCTTGCAGTCTCAGGTTCTCCCTTTTCATTTTGTTAATCTCCCCTTCTACAAAAGAAGAACCCACAGTCCATGGCTAATGCTTACGTACTATACTGTAGCTATACAATAATCATTATAGTTGGATCTTTACACAATGCTTGAGATGCATGTGGAGGAGGGGTTGATGTGTTAGCTAGCTACCCAGGATGGAAATATGATGGAGGCTCTGGATCTGGGAGGTCTCATACTCCTGCTGCCTGCGCTTGGCCACGTCCTGAGTGACAGTACACCTGTCACACAGCCCCGCCCTCAACCTGCAGCACAGAGGTCACCAGGGGGTCAAACACTGAAACACATTCAGCTACAGATGGTGTTAATACAGCACACACACTCACTATTTCTCGTGTTTAAAAAAATACTTTCTTATTCGATATTGAATATTGCACTGTTGGGTAGGGCTTGCAAGTTAAGAATTTCACTGTACCTGTGCATGTGACAAATAAAACTTGAAACTTTAAGCTAAAAATACTAATATAGAATACCTAAACACAGAGGCATACAGAGGGACCCACCTGTTTTCCAGCTGTTTGATGTTTTCTGTGAGTAACTGCTGGTGCTCTTTCAGCTGTTGGTTCTTGTTAAACAGCTCCTCCATTTGCTTTGTATCACTACTCAGAGTAACACACCAAGAACTGTCGTCACTACATCTCCCACATATCAACATATCACCTTTAATAAAGTGCTTTACTCACCAGCCCTTTTTATTGGTCAGCTCCTGAAATGTATCTTGCCATCCTAGAGCGAGACAGAGAGACAGAGAGAGGAAAATAGAAAGAGAGAGAAACATGTCAAATAGCTGTTTTCACATGTTGATCTTAAATTTGATGTATTAAGTTCAGAGTTCACATGTTAACACCACCATTTCACTTGTGAGGAGAATTATATGTTTTCACCTCACGTGAAAAAAAAAAAAAGATATATATATATCCCATATATATAAAAATCGAACTTTCAAATGTGGAATTACAAGTTCACATGTGAAAAACAATCACATGTAAAAATCTAATTTGCAGTGTCATATGTGAAAAACTTCCACGTGAACTTGCGATTCCAGATGTGAAAGTAAAAATCTAATTGAAAGTTTCACATGCAAGCTTGGTGAACTAGTGGCTTCCCCAACACTGTAAATATTATTATAATTTTTAAATGTTATTTAACCTTTATTTAACAAGGCAAGTCAGTTAAGAACAAATTGATCGCCGCATTCTTAGTATTGCAAACAAAAATAATGACATTGAAGCAAAACATAAAAGCCAAAAGTTAATAAAATAATAATTGCGAGGAAAAAGGATTTATAAATGGTTGCAAAAATTGTTTTCAGTTAAAAATGTTTTATGATAATGCAATTAAATAAAACACATCCCTCTTTTCTGCACTATTCCCTATCTTTGATTATGTTACCATGGCCTTTGCTTTCGCTGCCTTTTTTCCAGTTGCAAGTTTTGGCTCATTCATTCTAGCAACAGAGCAACATACCACCCTGCATCCCTCTGCTGATTTGCCTCTAAATCTAAGCAGGGTTGTCCCTGGATGGAAGACCAGATGTTGCTGAAAGTGGTTTGTTTTTTGATCATGTGAAAAATGTACATGTGAAACTTCAATGTCAAAAAATAATAAAAACATTTACAAGAAAAAAGAAAATCACAGGGGGAAATGTTCCCATGATTTCTGAAAACCACATGGCTATCCTTGCATAATTTAGTGCTCTGCATTACAGGCTTCCTGTATTACAAATACATTATTTGCTGTTACAAAGACATAATAAAGTTGTAAGTCCATTCACTCTTTTTGTTTTGACTCATGTCTCAGAGTTTTAGCGGCACTGATACTGTTGGAGGATTGCTCACTCACCGTTGACCTCTCGCTCATGGGCTTCCCTCAGTTTGTGGAAGAGCTTGTTGAAACCCTCCAGAGCCATGGTAACACTAGGCTGTCACAGACGACCTGGACACAGAACCCCTCTTTCGCTCAGCTGTCATCCACTACAGCAATGTCATCAACTGGGGAAGATATCCAACCAAAATAGGTAAATCTACATTCAGGTCTACAGAAGAGCATGCTAGGGTGCATTCTGCACAGCAGGCCTTATGGCCTTGCACTGTACAAACATGAGGGTCAACTTATACAGAGATATTGGAAACAATAACGTTTTTCAATTTGTGTGTGTGTGTGCGATAGAGAGAGATAGAAAGAGAGAGATAAACACTTGAGAGCTGTATAATTCCATCTTCTATGTTCTAGAACCTAGACTAGACGTCAATATATACATCATTTTCACCCATATGACAAAGATGAGATGTGTGAGGGTGTGTTTACACATTCTAAATACTTTTTTGCATTTCGATCAGAGACGTTCTCTCTGCATGTTGGGATACGTTGACTAACTGCCCCAAACGCTGCAGCAAAGCAAGAGAAGACCTGTCTGTCCTCCACTGCTAGCTGGATTTCATGGCTTCTCTACTGTACCTCGCAAGCTCTCAGTTCAGCTGTAACTTACACACTTACACAACACGGTATCTACAAGAACATTACACACACTGTATATTACACACGCCTATATTAGGATTTTGACTAAAGCCGCTCATTTGATCTAAGTAAAGGTCAATTTGCTCTTACTGATAATTCAGGGAGTTCACAGAACAAAAGGGCTGATTTACTCATACCAAAGTACATGAAACTAATGCACTGCCCTGTAAATATTTGTTTGTTTGCTGTAAATGGATACTGACTAGCTGTATTGCTGTGTAACTGTGCACTCCATAATGGTGTATGCACAACAAAGTAGGAATGTCAGAGTTCAAGACACTTAGAGAAGAGAATGTTGTACAGTATAAGGATACAGCGAGGTGGCTCAAGAATCGTGGCTCAGGTGGCTCAGGTCGCAGTTGCAAATGAGAACTTGTTCTCAACTGACCTACCTGGTTAAATAAAGGTGAAATAAAATTTAAAAAAAGAATCTGTGACACACATAAAGAAATCCAGTCTCAAAGTGTGAACGAAGCCTGAACAACCAAAGATTTAGGATGCTTTTACCGAAATGAGACACACAATGACACTCATACATAGACACATATACAGTGCATGCATACAAACACAGCAGGTGGCAGCAACAAGGCTACATTTTCTATATCAATAGAAATATAGATTCAGCTATGTGGTACCTTCTAGTGATGCGCTGGCTGACTCATAACCCGTAGTCCCCTTAGTCCAGCCGCTATATACGCAGGGCGGACGGGTTTCGGGTCATTAAATATTGTGTGGCTGTTTGAATAAAAATAAAACAATACCTTAAAGAATCCATGAATGTGTAATTATTGTGCAATTTATATAGTTTTTATTTCATTATTTTAGGCTATCTGGTATTAGTGCATAAGCCTACACTTTAGGGCTTAGCTTTTGTTTTGGTAAAAGAGGATCATAGCAGTGCCAGCTATGCAGTGGCGCCATGGGCAACCCCCCCTCCAGCCCCCCCCCCCCCTTCCCTGTGTGGCTGAGGAGGTGGATGGCTCCTCATCCTGGCCAGTGCCAGAGGAGGCTCCAAAATATTTCAGAAGTGCCCCTGAATTTGCATTGAAACACAGTATATGAGTCTGACACCCTAAATACATTTGTTGCACAATTAAATATACATGTTATTATGCACAATTTATCAAACTTTCAGAATAGGAACCAAATGAACCATACAACCTCCTTGACTAATTCTAGGCATAAGAAACCCCGAAAGACTCACTATATCACAAAATATACAAAATATCAACATTATATAGACATCTTTTAAGTTAGCCTACCACATTGGAAATTCCCCTTAGTGAGCTCCGGACCTAGTCAATACAATCACAGAAAACATTAATCATGTCACCTCAATGAAAGTGAACCAAAACAATAATGTGCCAGTTAGGCTGGAATCATTTTGCTGCAGGCTACACACATTATCATTATGAAACTGTGTGAAATTATATTCAATGTTATGTAAGCTAGTTGGACAGAAAACGGAATATTGTGTAATAGCATAGCAAGCAACATAGCAACATAGGCTAACAAACTTAAGCGTTGTACTAGCCTATTTCATTACATGCATAACATTATACTCATAAAGAGATGACATCGCTGCATAGCTTTTGCATGTTTCTCCTCTTCTTCTTTCCTCTTTTTCCTAAACTGGGAACCTGATAGCTTAGACTATCTATCTATCTATCTATCTATCTATCTATCTATCTATCTATCTATCTATCTATCTATCTATCTATCTATCTATCTATCTATCTATCTATCTATCTATCTATCTATCTATCTATCTATCTATCTATCTATCTGTCTGTCTGTCTGTCTGTCTGTCTGTCTGTCTGTCTGTCTGTCTGTCTGTCTGTCTGTCTGTCTGTCTGTCTGTCTGTCTGTCTGTCTGTCTGTCTGTCTGTCTGTCTGTCTGTCTGTCTGTCTGTCTGTCTGTCTGTCTGTCTGTCTGTCTGTCTGTCTGTCTGTCTGTTGCAACATATAATGACAAAAGATAAGCTACATGTATATAATTTCACCAACAAATAACCTACCAAAATATTGGAAATTATAAGCAGAAACATATCTAAATCAGGCAACAAAAAAATCCTGCACCCCCTGTCAAAAGAATCCTGCACCAAAAAATCTTTCTGCCGTCTATATGGCATTTCTTTGGTAAACAGCTGGGGATGAGAAATGTAATCACTCTTATATTAATCCACAGACTAAGGACTGATCATCCATTATGGCAGGTAGCCAGCAGGTAGGGGCGGCAGGTAGCCTAGTGGTTAGAGTGTTGCGCCCGTAACTGAAAAGTTGCCGGATCGAATCCCTGAGCTGACAAGGTAAAAATCTGTCGTTCTGCACCTGAGTAAGGCAGTTAACCCACTGTTCCTAGGCTGTCATTGTAAATAAGAATTTGTTCTTAACTGACTTGCCTAGTTAAATAAAGGTGAAATAACATTATAGTTAACCAGTTAAAAAAATGTATGAACCGATCCCGGATTGCCCCTTTAATCATACAATCCTGTACAACACAGTGAAAAAAACAACACATTTAACACGTATTCAGTGTATGTTGCCTTCATGCTCTGTCGGCTACCCTGTCCCAATCAACACACGGATCACTAGCCCACTGTCAACCCACAAACCATTATTCCATTGACTGACAAATGTTAATGAATCACAACAGGTATTGCTTACATATTTACAAATGGGATGGACACAACTATCATGTTGCCTTCCTACCTTATATCCAGCCTGGTCTCATAGGCTAGACGTAACATAGTCAATTATGATTTATTCCATTGACTGACAAATTCAATGTGCACACTTCACTACACTGTGTTTTATTTATTAAAAAACATATTGTATGGCCTCCCGAATGGTCTGAGGCACTGCATCACAATGTTGCGGCGTCACTAGGCTGTGTCATTACCGGCCGTGACCGGGAGTCCCATAGGGTGGTGCACAATTTCTAGTGAGAATTCCATGAGGGCACATAAGGAAACAGTTATTTCCTGCACAGTAAAATCACAAGACTCCTATGGAGTCAATGGTAACACTATTTTGGGGTTTATATGGTCCCACCCCTATTAGTCAACTACAGCAGAGTACACTTCACCTTTAGTTTACTTACAAGGGTGTAAAGCCTTACTAGAATATTTCTTAAGGTGCCACATTTTGGTGGTTTGCAATGTGATATCCAATCTCTGTTGGAAGCCAACTTCCAAGAAGCTATCCAGCACTTTAACATCACTCACAACTTGCCTGTCAGAGTAGGTAAGAACATACATGAAGCCTGCCGATACCATGTAAACTGGAACAACTATCTCACTAACGGTTGCTATGAATCCAACGACTTGTAGATTGGATTAGTTTAGTAAATGTATGTTTCTTATCTTCCAGTAGCATAAAATCAATGTACATGCGAAAACACAGATATTGAAACAAAAAATGTTCAACTCAACCTGCAACAGAAAATGCTAGGAAATATGACAATGAGGGAGCGTATCACTCTCTTCAGGGTTAAGATAACACTCAATAGAGTCAATTTAACCCTAATTTATTTAACACTGTGATTTCAACCATCCTTGATATACTGTGTGTATGCTAATGAATGGACACTCCTGCCCAGCCTTACTTCTGCCACCTGCCCACATACCAACCCAGCCCCAACCATACAGGACCCTGCTCCCCACCACTCACTATCAGCAGGCACACTCACCTCTTCCCAGTAACATCAATAACCCGTTTGTCTCATCTGCTCCAATCAGAATGAGAATCCCTTTCCTCCTTAGAACTGGAGAGTTGGTTGATCAGTGCCAGAGACGGATAGAGCAACAGAGAGAGAGAATGCAAGAGAGGAAAAAGAGCCCCCCCCCCCATCTCCAACCCAGGGAACAGGTTGGATCGGTCCTCCTCTAGAGTAAACAAACAAAGACGCCTGGGCCAGTTCTAGCTGGATATTCCGGTTTAGTAGAAATCCCCCCAAAACAGCCCAAGCGGATTTACAAAGAGGCTGTATAGAAAGAAAAAACTCTAACACACAATGCCGTGCAATTAATGTTTCACTCGTACTATTCTGAAGTAAGAGAGGAGATCTTGAAACAAAGACATAAATCATGGTCTATAAACATTGAGTTATGATTGAGTGTGGTAGCCGTATTATTACATTTAAGAGTGACTTTAAGAGACACTTGCTCAAATTGTGCAAACTGTCTTTTGATGTTTTAGATAGGAACATGCAACTTCAACTACTTACTACTTTTAGCTACTTTGCAACTACTTTGAATGTTAGCTAACCCTTCCCCTTCCCCTAACCTTAACCCTTTATCCTAGCTCCTAACCTTAACACTAACCTTAACCCCAAATCCTAACCCCTAGCCTAACTAAAGTTAGCCAGCTAGTTAATGTTAGCGTTAACCAACTAGCCACCTAGCTAACGTAAGCCACAACAAATTGGAATTTGGTTAACGTAAGTTTTACAAATGCATAACATATTGTTTGTTTTTCAAATTCAGAACATACACTACTTGACCAAAAGTATATGGACACGTTGAACATCTCATTCCAAAATCATGGGCATTAATATGGAGTTTGTTTCCCCTTTGCTGCTGTAACAGCCTCCACTCTTCTGGAAGGCTTTCCACTAGATGTTGGAACATTGCTGAGGGGACTTGCTTCCATTCAGCCACAAGAGCATTAGTGAGGTCGGGCACTGATGTTGGGCAATTAGGCATGGCTCCCAGTCGGCGTTCCAATTCATCCCAAAGTTGTTAGATGGAGTTGAGGTCAGGGCTCATTTCTGTATGGACCTCACTTTGTGCACGGGTGCATTGTCATGCTGAAACAGGAAAGTGCCTTCCCCAAACTGTTGCCACAAAGTTGGAAGGACAGAATCGTCTAGAATGTAATTGTAGCGTTAAGATTTCCCTTCACTGGAACTAAGGGGCCTAGCCTGAACCATGAAAAACAGCCCCAAACCAGTATTCCTCCTCCACCAAATTTTACAGTTGGCACTATGCATTGGGGAAGCTAGCGTTTTCCTGGCATCTGCCAAAACCAGATTTGTCCGTCTGACTGCCAGATGATGAAGCGTGATTAATCACTCCAGAGAACACGTTTCCACTGCTCCAGAGTCCAAAGGCGGCGAGCTTAACTCCACCACAACCGACGCTTGGTATTGGTGATCTTAGGCTTGTGTTCTTGTGCTGACGTTGCTTCCAGAGGCAGTACGGTCAAGCTGCTCCCACAACAGCTCAATAGGGTTTAGATCAGGTGACTGTGCTGGCCACTCCATTATAGACAGAATACCAGCTGACTGCTTCTTCCCTAAATAGTTATTGCATAGTTTGGAGCTGTGCTTTGGGTCATTGTTCTGTTGTAGGAGGAAATTGGCTCCAATTAAGCGCCGTCCACAGGGTATGGCATGGCGTTGCAAAATGGAATGATAGCCTTCCTTCTTCAAGATCCCTTTAACCCTGTACAAATCTCCCACTTTACCACCACCAAAGCACCCCCAGACATCACATTGCCTCCACCATGCTTGACAGATGGCGTCAAGCAGTCCTCCAGCGTCTTTTGTTCTACCTTGTGATCCGAACACCTCAAACTTAGATTTGTCTGTCCATAACACTTTTTTCCAATCTTCCTCTGTCCAGTGTCTGTGTTCTTTTGCCCATGTTAATCTTTTCTTTTTATTGGCCAGTCTCAGATATGGCTTTTTCTTTGCAACTCTGCCTAGAAGGCCAGCATCCCGGAGTCGCCTCTTCACTGTTGACGTTGAGACTAGTGTTTTATGGGTGCTATTTAATGAAGATGTCAGTTGAGGACTTGTGAGGCGTCTGTTTCTCAAATGAGACACTATAATGTACTTGTCCTCATGCTCAGTTGTGCACCGGGGCCTCCCACTCCTCTTTCTATTCTGGTTAGAGCCAGTTTGCGCTGTTCTGTGAAGGGAACTATACTACATACATTTACGAGATCTTCAGTTTCTTGGCAAGGAATATTTCTCAGAAAAAGAATAGACTGATGAGTTTCAGAAGAAAGTTATTTGTTTCTGGCCATTTTGAGCCTGTAATCGAACCCACAAATGCTGATGCTCCAGATACTCAACAAGGACAGTTTTATTGCTTCATTAATCAATAACATAATTGCAAAAGAGTTTTCAAATGATCAATTAGCCTTTTAAAATGATAAACTTGGATTAGCTAACACAATGTGCCATTGGAACACAGGAGTGATGGTTGCTGATAATGGGCTTCTGTACGCCTATGTAGATATTCCCTAAAAAATAAGCCATTTCCAGCTCCAATAGTCATTTACACTGTCTACACTGTATTTTTGATCAGTTTGATGTTATTTTTATGGACAAAAATGTGCTTTTCTTTCAAAAACAAGGACATTTCTAAGTGACCCCAAACTTTTGAACGGTAGTGTACATGAAATGCGGCAAAGTTGGTTCCTGTTTCAATCACGTCTTTGGTCAAGTTTGCGTGGTTCAAACAAAACCGCCCTAATGATTGGTTGACAATACAGCCTCCCACAATGCAGGCGAGGGATCCAGGCGGAAGTTGGTACAGAGCAACTGCAGAAACTTAATGACCTTTGTTCACATGATTTTTGTAAAGTTCATGTAGTCAACCTGTAGGGCGCAAGTCGTAAAAAAGCAGTGAACATAGACTTGATAAAAGTGATCCGTTCGAACGTGGCCTCTGTTTTCTCTCTGCCACTTCCCCTCTCTACCACACACATCAAACCGTGAGATTTATCTAAATGTACATTATATGAGGGCCTGATAACATTATTCCTTAAGATAATGCACAGGATATGGTATGCATAGTATGGCTAATATGAAATGGCTCTCCAAATGAAGTTCATTGGGTATTGCATTGATACCAGAATATTTTCCTATTATTTATGGTAGATGGGACGTGGAGTCAATGAGGGATATGAGTAACATGACTAAACAAAGATGTACAACGTCTTCACAATCATATCAGCATAAGTGTGCTTTATAGGGCGAGTCTGTCTCAAGGACGTCCTATGCTAAAACAACAAAAGAGCAGAAATGTCAGCCTACCTTTCAGTAACTGCCATGTAGCACTCTGTCTGCCTCCCTCTGTCTGCCTCCCTCTGTCTGCCTCCCTCTGTCTGCCTCCCTCTGTCTGCCTCCCTCTGTCTGCCTCCCTCTGTCTGCCTCCCTCTGTCTGCCTCCCTCTGTCTGCCTCCCTCTGTCTGCCTCCTCTGTTAAACTAAAATTAATGTCCTCTCCCTCACACGTTATTTACTTTATCATTACCTTGACCTGCGTATGTGTCAATAAAACATTCACAAAGCCATACATCGCACAACTGACTCTTTTACAAGGCGTTCACATCGTAATACAGCCAGGAGCAGATCTCAGATCAGTTGGTTTAGACCTAAAGAACACAGAGCAGTAATAAAATAAGCGAGGGAGTAACACTAGCCATATGGGCGTGGTCATTATCACTCATCTAACTCCTTTGTGAGATTCAAGAGAATATAATGATGATATAGACTAACAACAATCTCTCACATGAAAAAACAGAACCTTTCCATAACTCTTCTATCTGCAGGTTGGCTGGTGATTAAAACACAAACCCTGGTTTGTTCTCTTCAGGCCGGAGTACAAATCACAGTGCTAAGTATGCCCAGTCTGACAGCCACCCCCGGAGACCAGCTCACCTCTGGAGCCTAAATCACTGGTAGTAGTGACACCACTCCATACACTCCTCTCTCCTCTACCCAGTCACCTCTGAGCTGCAGCTCTGGCTACAGCAGTGGGCAGAGTGATGTCCGTTATGATCCTTTTCATACAACATTAGTTTGCTTTAAGATACACAAGGTAAGATACACAAGGTAAGATACACAAGGTAAGATACACAAGGTAAGGGCTGCACTTCTCAAATGATCTATGCTGTAAAGATGACGTAATATTTTCCACACAGGACAGGTTAGAGCGCAAACAAACAAACAAGCATGAACGAACACACACACACACACACACACACACACACACACACACACACACACACACACACACACACACACACACACACACACACACACACACACACACACACACACACACACACACACACACACACACACACACACAATCCAGAGTCTCCCGGAAAAGATAAGACATCATAGAAGCAAGCAGATTTACAAGACACCACAGACGGCCTTTAAAAAATACTGTTGTTTAAATGTTTCTGCAACATCATCTATGTCAGACACAAGGGGGGAAACATGGCCTCTCAGTGCAGAGCTGGACACACTGGAGATTAATTGATACCTATGAATCAATGAGAGAGTTTGTATTCTCTAGATTAACGTTCAGGGGGAAGTATGTTTAACTGATCTGGTTAGTCTGGACTCAGGAGTTGGCAAGGGCACTTTGGAAATCCTAAATATTCATCTTCACTGAGGCTTACACCAACACTGTTAGTCATTCAAAGGTGATTTCAACCCAGAACTGAACACCCTATTTAGAACAACGTTAGTAAACAATTCTGATTGGCCAATATAGACACAAGGGGTGGAAAGTGGGGGCACAGTTTGTACAGTATGAACAACCTAAACCAGATATTCCCCGGACTCCAGTTCCCCAGTACCCCAGTGGGTATTTTGACCTTTCTGATTGGGGTGAATGGAGCCTGCCTTCCACCCAGAGGGAAGGCTGTCCTCTCCTCTGAGAGTGTGTTGATCTACTGATAAGGTGGTTGTGCACAGACATGACGAAACACAAAGGAGAGAGAAGGTGGTGCTCAGTTGTGGTGGAGCGACATTCCTTTTATTGATCATTTTCAAGAAAACACAAAAACGAAGGAGAGGTAGCGACCGCGCAGAGAAGCTCCCCCACCACGTAGCTATGCTGGCTACCAGCCCCGGACTGGGCAGCGGTGGAGCGGACTGCTCCGGACTCTGGACCGTCACGGGAGGTTCCGGACTCTGGACCGTCACGGGGGGCTCCGGACTCTGGACCGTCATGGGAGGCTCCGGGCTCTGGACCGTCCTTGGAGGCTCTGGGCTCTGGACCGTCACGGGAGGCTCCGGGCTCTGGACCGTCACGGGAGGCTCCGGGCTGTGGAGGCGCACCGGTGGTCTGGTGCGAGGAGCAGGTACGGGCCGTACCGGGCTGTGGAGGCGCACCCGTGGTCTGGTGCGAGGAGCAGGCACGGACCAAACCGGACTGTGGATGCGCACCAGTGGTTCGTTGTGCGGAGCCGGCAGGGCCGTACCTGGAGGCACCGGACTGGGAATCAGCGCTGGAGATCTCCGACTGCCCAAGTCGTCCTCTCTCCACCGCCAATCCCCATCCTGTGAGAGCTCCTCCAGTAGCCCCCATGAGTGAGGGAACAGGAGCACATCGTCGTCGTCGTCCTCCTCTGACTCCTCTGTGTACTCCCGCTCCCATGGCTGTAGAGGCTCCTCCTGGAACCCCCACAAGTGCAGTGGCCGGGGCTCCTTGCCTTCGATCCCTGACCACCCCCATAGCCCTCCCCCAAAAACAGTTTGGGGGTTCATCTGGGCTCCAGACTGGTCCGTCATCCTGGCCGATGCTGCTCCGGGTACCAGCCTTCCTACACCGTACGATAATGGAGGAATTCCTACCTACTATTCTACCTACTATTCTACACCCTATTCCACACCATATTCTACACCCTATTCTACCTACTATTCTACCTACTATTCTACCTCCTATTCTACCTACTACTCTACACCCTATTCTACCTCCTATTCTACCTACTATTCTACCTACTATTCTACCTACTATTCTACCTACTATTCTACCTACTCTTCTACACCATATTCTACCTACAATTCTACCTACTATTCTACACCCTATTCTACCTACAATTCTACCTCCTATTCTACACCCTATTCTACCTCCTATTCTACCTACTATTCTACACCCTATTCTACCTCCTATTCTACCTACTATTCCACACCCTATTCAACCTACTATTCTACCTACTATTCTACACCCTATTCTACCTACAATTCTACCTACTATTCTACACCCTATTCTACCTACAATTCTACCTACTATTCTACCTACAATTCTACCTATTATTCAACCTACTATTCTACCTACTATTCCACACCCTATTCTACCTCCTATTCTACCTACTATTCTACACCCTATTCTACCTACTATTCTACCTACTATTCTACACCCTATTCTACCTACTATTCTACCTCCTATTCTACCTACTATTCCACACCCTATTCTACCTACTATTCTACCTCCTATTCTACCTACTATTCTACACCCTATTCTACCTACTATTCTACCTCCTATTCTACCTACTATTCTACCTCCTATTCTACCTACTATTCTACCTCCTATTCCACCTACTATTCTACACCCTATTCTACCTACTATTCTACCTACTATTCTACCTCCTATTCTACCTCCTATTCTACACCCTATTCTACACCCTATTCTACACCCTATTCTACCTCCTATTCTACACCCTATTCTACCTACTATTCTACCTACTATTCTACCTACTATTCTACCTCCTATTCTACCTACTATTCTACCTACTATTCTACCTACTATTCTACCTACTATTCTACCTACTATTCTACCTCCTATTCTACCTACTATTCTACCTCCTATTCTACCTCCTATTCTACCTCGTATTCTACCTACTATTCTACCTACTACTCTACACCCTATTCTACCTCCTATTCTACCTACTATTCTACCTCCTATTCTACCTCCTATTCTACCTACTATTCTACCTACTATTCTACCTCCTATTCTACACCCTATTCTACACCCTATTCTTCCTCCTATCCTACACCCTATTCTACCTACTATTCTACACCCTATTCTACCTACTATTCTACCTACTATTCTACCTCCTATTCTACACCCTATTCTACACCCTATTCTTCCTCCTATCCTACACCCTATTCTACCTACTATTCTACCTCCTATTCTACACCCTATTCTTCCTCCTATCCTACACCCTATTCTACCTACTATTCTACACCCTATTCTACCTACTATTCTACCTACTATTCTACCTCCTATTCTACACCCTATTCTACCTCCTATTCTACACCCTATTCTACCTACTATTCTACACCCTATTCTACCTACTATTCTACCTCCTATTCTACCTACTATTCTACCTCCTATTCTACACCCTATTCTACCTCCTATTCTACACCCTATTCTACCTACTATTCTACCTACTATTCTACACCCTATTCTACCTACTATTCTACCTACTATTCTACCTCCTATTCTACACCCTATTCTACCTCCTATTCTACACCCTATTCTACCTACTATTCTACCTACTATTCTACCTACTATTCTACACCCTATTCTGCCTACTTTTCTACCTACTATTCTACCTACTATTCTCCCTACTATTCTACCTACTATTCTACACCCTATTCTACCTACTATTCTACACCCTATTCTACCTACTATTCTACACCCTATTCTACCTACTATTCTACACCCTATTCTACCTACTATTCTACCTACTATTCTACCTACTATTCTCCCTACTATTCTACCTACTATTCTACACCCTATTCTACCTACTATTCTACCTACTATTCTACCTCCTATTCTACCTACTATTCTACACCCTATTCTACCTACTATTCTACCTACTATTCTACACCCTATTCTACCTACTATTCTACCTCCTATTCTACCTACTATTCTACCTACTATTCTACCTACTATTCTACCTACTATTCTACCTACTATTCTACCTACTATTCTACCTACTATTCTACCTACTATTCTATCTATTATTCAACCTACTATTCTACCTCCTTTCTACACCCTATTCTACCTACTATTCTACCTCCTATTCTACACCCCATTCTACCTACTATTCTACCTCCTATTCTACCTACTATTCTACACCCTATTCTACCTACTATTCTACACCCTATTCTACCTCCTATTCTACCTCCTATTCTACACCCCATTCTACCTACTATTCTACCTCCTATTCTACCTACTATTCTACACCCTATTCTACCTACTATTCTACCTACTATTCTACCTACTATTCTACCTACTATTCTACCTACTATTCTACCTACTATTCTACCTACTATTCTACCTACTATTCTACCTACTATTCTATCTATTATTCAACCTACTATTCTACCTCCTTTCTACACCCTATTCTACCTACTATTCTACCTCCTATTCTACACCCCATTCTACCTACTATTCTACCTCCTATTCTACCTACTATTCTACACCCTATTCTACCTACTATTCTACACCCTATTCTACCTACTATTCTACACCCTATTCTTCCTCCTATTCTCTCTTACATGTTGTAAATTCCTTATAAAAACACAAGGGGGTGCTGGAGATTCCTTGAACAATTGCTATTAGTTCAAACCTTTCACATGACTTCAAAAAGGGCTAGTGCCAAAGCCAAAAGCCCATTGGTTGCTGAAAACAACTCACTATCATTATATGCATTTACTAGCGCGTATTTTCATTTGCAAGATACTTCTAAGCCATTTGTAAGGTACTGGTGTCACAGAAGAGACCATATATATAGAACCATATATATTTTCTATGGGAGGAACCCACCAGCCTGTGTCTGTAGTATGTGAGCCCACTGTTCTGATCCAGGTCACAGCAGTGTGAACACGGCTCCTCTTCTCAGCCGAGCCAGAAAACACCATGACAAAGCTGAGCTCCCCGTCCCGTCCAAGGCCACCCAGCACGATCAATAAACCTGGGACGTCAAACAACCAGGGAGCCTGGATTTATCCCTCCTAGCACAGAGAGAGAGAGAGAGAGAGAGAGAGAGAGAGATTTGGAAACTTTTGTCACAGCATTAGTAGTCCTTTGAGCTGTTCCTGTCTGGCCTTTCCACGAAATAGCTGTATAACTTTGCTTTTGTAGGAGCTTCAAATATCTCCTTGAGGCCTGATTGTAGTGTTTACCTATGCCGAAGTGGGCCAGTCACACTCTCATCTCCGGTACCACTTCACAAGCATTAACACACTGGAGTGGCCTCTATTAACCAGGAGAGACACGCCCTACAGTACAGATATACACATGGACAAGCACGTATAGATACACATACAAACACAAGCGTATGTGTTTCCATGCACACACACATAAACATGTATGAACACACACACACAAACACGCACACTGCACTGGGGAGATTCAAGTGGTTTTGTCAAGGTCATGCTAGCAGCAGTGAGAAACAACAATGCTAGTGGCTTTACATAATGTAGATGCACTTTTGAGTTCTACCTCCAAGATCACATCATGTGAACCCTATGCTGCAGTAGTCAAGAGGTGCATCTTGACATATTTCTATGCCTGTTGATTTGTTTAGTTGTTTGTCTGATGCTGACGGTGAGTGTATTCAGGGGACTTCCTGTCAGTGCCATGCTGTTTCCTGTGTCTTCCCCCCGCCCCAACAGGACGCCCTGGCTTCCCCTCTGAGTGAGGCTGTGACTGAACTGATAAAAGGTGCTCTCTCTCTCTCTCTCTCTCTCTCTCTCTCTCTCTCTCTCTCTCTCTCTCTCTCTCTCTCTCTCTCTCTCACACTCTCTCTCTCTCTCTCTCTCTCTCGCTCTCTCTCTCGCTCTCTCGCTCTCTCTCTCGCTCTCTCTCTCGCTCTCTCTCTCGCTCTCTCTCGCTCTCCCTCTCGCTCTCTCTCGCTCTTTCTCTGTGTGTGTGTGTGTGTGTGTATGTGTGTATGTGTGTGTATGTGTGTGGGAAAAATGAGGTTACTATACATGAGAAAGCCACTCAGCAGGAACCCACATTATCAGTTGAGATACAGAGAACATCCACTCCAGTGACCAAGCTGAAGTCACACATTATGGTAATAACCATGAGATAAACAGCTGAGAAGTGGGTTATCAGTAACAGCTACCAGTGGCCCTCTAACTGCACTGGAGAGATTAATTGATAACAGCCAGGCTGATCATAAATCAGTCAGGGATTGATCAGGTTGGCTGACTCAAGGTATGAGTATTTATTTCTGATCAAATGGTTCTGCCTAGTACCTCCTCTTTCCCCCACGTACCCCCTTGTGTCTCAATAATGCCCCCCCCCCCCCCCCCCCACACACACACACACATGCACACACACAAAGGCAGGGCTAAATAAATGACCAGTGAACATGTGCAATGACCAAATACATCTTCATTGGCAGTAATAGAGATGTAGAAGGAAGGGGTCTGCAGGTTGAGAGCAGGACTCAGGTTCGCATCCATCACATGGGTTTTTCAGTATAACTTATAAGCTGAGGAGAGACAGAGGGCAGAGAGTAAAGGATGGCTTGAAAGAGGCCACAATGTAACAGTTGTGAAAAAAATTGTCCAAACATAGAAACATTATAGCAGCTATCTAACATAATTAGACTTCTAAAATATAGCATATGGATTTAAAATAATGTCTCCCCAAAACTAGGGCCTGTATTTTTGCTATTTCTTTGTATCGCTCTGTGACTTTAAGTAAATAAATACTAGATTAATTTCCAAATAAATAATTACACGTATCTGCCAGGTCGCAGTTGTAAATGAGAACTTGTTCTCAACTGACCTACCTGGTTAAATAAAGGTGAATCTCTGCCTCCTGTTAAAACTTTTTCTTCTTCAAACACTCTCTTCCTAACTCTCATCATAGCATTGCAACAGTGTTTGTAAGTCTACGGAGGAGGAGAGGAGTGAGGGAGCATGGTATACCCCTCCTTCAGACTATGTGCTCACACTGAGAGAGGGAGCCTGATTTATGTCCTGTTTGAAGGCCACGGCCCCTATCTCCCCTTCCATGATTCCTGCCTGGATGGGCACAGGAAAACACACACACCCTCTTACTTTAGACTCTGACTCTCCTTCATACGCGTTCCAAACCAAGAGCAGAGATATGTACAGTATGCACTGGTATCACACTCTTGTCATCAATGCTATAAACCTTAATAACTGAAAAGATAACTTCCATCAAATCCTCCTTTCCACCCTCTCAGGGCTGGCCGTCTCAGGCTCTGCACACTCTTGGATTGCATCCTACCTACCTATACCAAGTGATGTGGAGAGGATCTGTGCCTGCACCATGTACTCCCACTACTGGTGTACCCCATGGCTCGGTTCTAGGTCCTCTCCTCTTCGGCTCCATCATATCCTCGTATGTCTCTTCTGACATTGCTATGCTCATGACACTCAACTACTTCTCTCCTTCCCCCTTCTAACACCCAGGCGACGACATGCATCTCAATGCTCAACCTCGACAAGACAGAGCTGCTCTTCCTCCCAGAAAGGCCTGCCCACTCCAAGACTTCTCCACCAAGGTTGACAACTCTGCAGTGTCCCCCTCCCAGAGTGCAAAGGGCCTTGGCATAACCCTGGACAACACCCTGTCGTTCTCTGCAAACATCAAAGCAGTGACTCGCTTCTGCAGGTTCATGGTCTACAATATCCGTAGAGTACGTCCCTACCTCACTTTGAAAGCGGTGCAGGTCCTAATCCAGGCTCTTGTCATCCCCCGTCTGGACTACTGCAACTCGCTGTTGGCTGGGCTTCCCACTTGTGCCATCAAACCCCTGCAACCCACCTGGTTTCAACCTTCCCAAATTCTCCCAGGTCACCCTGCTTCTCTGCATACTCCACTGGCTTCCAGTCAAAGCTTGCGTTGACTACAAGACCATAGTACTAGCATACGGAGCAGCAATAGGGACTGCCCCTTCCTACCTTCAGCTCAATCCCTACACCACAACAAGAGTACTCCATTCTGGCACCTCTGGTCTCTTGGCCCCCAGCTCACGCTCAGCCCAGTCCAAGCTCTTCTCTGTCCTGGCACCCCTATGGTGGAACCAGCCGCAATGTGGTAGGCCACACAAGCAGAACTGGACCGCCGAGTCCTAAAGTGCGTAAAAATCTTTTGTCCTCGGTTTCAACACTCACTACCGAGTTCCAAACTGCATCTGGAAGCAACTTCAGCACAAGAACTGTTCGTCAGGAGCTTCATAAAATGTGTTTTCATGGCCGAGCAGCCGCACACAAGCCTAAGATCACCAAACGCAATGCCAAGCGTCGGCTGGAGTGGTGTAAAGCTTGCCGCCCTTAGACTCAGTGGAAACTCATTCTCTGGTGTTGAATCACGCTTCACCATCTGGAAGTCTGACGGGCGAATCTGGGATTGGCAGATGCCATGAAGAACGCTACCTGCCCGAATGCATAGTGCCAACTGTAAAGTTTGGTGGAGGAGGAATAACGGTCTGCTGCTGTTTTTCATGGTTTGGGATAGATCCCTTAGTTCCAGTGAAGAAAAATCTTAACGCTACAGCATACAATGACATTCTAGACAATTCTGTGCTTCCAACTTTGGGGAAAGCCCTTTCCTGTTTCAGCATGAAATGTTTTGTCAAGATCGGTATGGAAGATCTCACTAATTCTCTTGTGGCTGAATGTAAGCAAGGTCCATAGCAATGTTCCAATATCTAGTGGAAAGCCCTCCTAGGAGAGTGGAGGTTGTTATATTAGCAAAGGGGGGACCAACTCCATATTAATGCCCATGACTTTGGAATGAGATGTTCGACGAGCAGGTGTCCACTTACATTTGGCCTTGTAGTGTATCTTAAGATTAACGCACCAACTGTAAATCGCTCTGGATAAGACGTCTGCTAAATGACAAAAATGTATATGTAAATAACTTTGGGGGCAACAGTCGACTTTCTAGGTCTCAGACAAGGTTAGTTATCAAACAGCCTGGCCTCAGGGCCATGCAAAACATACTTTATGAATGTCTGAGCACCTCCAAGATGTACAAAAAAAAAAATAAAGGTTCCATATTTAAACAATAATGCATGAGGGGGTGTGGTATATGGCCAATATACCACGGCTTAGGACTGTTCTTAGACACGACGCAAAGTGGAGTGCCTGGATACAGCCCTTAGCCGTGGTATATTGGCCATATACCACAAACCTCTGAGGTGCCTTCTTGCTATTATAAACTGGTTACCAACAGAATTAGAGCAGTAAAAATAAACGTTTTGTCATACAATCAGCATTCAGGGCTCGAACCACCCAGTTTATAAATATATTGATTGGCTGACAGCTGTGGTGTATCAGCCCGTATATCATGGGTATTTCAAAACATGTATTTTTACTGCTCTAAATACGTTGGTGTCACGGTGAGTGATGAGGGAACGAGGCGCAGAGCGAGAGGGCGGTGCAAACATGTTTTATTAATACTAGTGAAAACAACAAACGTACCGGACCGTACCGTACCGTACCGTGAGCTGATGTAGAGTGCAGACACGCACAAACACACAAACAATGATCCACAGCGCAGGTGGACAAAACATGAACATAAATTAGCTGCCTCTAATTGGGGATCATCAAACCCAACACCCATAGTGAATGTCAGGACCTAACTGTGGCCATCCCATTCCCTCCAGTGGGAGTCAGAGACCTGGCCTCAGTCAGGCCCTTACAGTTGGTAACCAGTTTATAATAGCAAAAAGGCACCTCAGGGTTTGTGGCCAATATACCACGGCTAAGGGCTGTATCCAGGCACTCAACGTTGTATTGTGCATAAGAACAGCCCTTAGCCATGGTATATTGGCCATATACCACACCCCCTTGTGCCTTATTGCTTAAATATACACTGATTGAACAAAACATTATGAACACCTTCGTAATATTGATTTGAACCCCTTTTGCCCTCAGAACCTTTTGCTTCCCACCTATCTACCTATCTAAGTTGGCTGGATGTCCTTTGGGTGGTGGACCATTATTGATACACACCTAAAACTGTTGAGCAAGAAAACCCAGCAGCATTGCAGTTCTTGACACATTCAAACCAGTGTCCCTGGCACCTACTACCATACCCCGTTCAAAGGCACTTAAATATTGCCCATTCATCCTCTGAATGGCACAAATACACAATCCATGTCTCAATTGTCTCAATGCGTAAAAATCTTTCTCTAACCTGTCTCCTCCCCTTCATCTACACTGATTGAAGTGGATTTAAAATGTGACATCAATAAAGGATCATAGTTTTCACCTGGTCAGTCTTTGTACACAGTGTATTTACCCAGTGATGGCAAAGAACCTTGAGGGTTCTATCCCTACCCCAGAGTCTAATGGGGATTTTAAAAAACAACAGCTAGCCTAAAAAAAAGCTAACCCACTCACATCAAACTCTGAAATGACAGCTAGCATTCCCTTTTAATTTGTTTCAGCTGTTTTGCATTGACATTTATATCCATATTAATGATGCTGCTGCATGATTTTGCCTGGTCCGATAAATGGCTAGCTGACATCTGACACCATTAGCTCTCTATGGAAGGGGAAAGGTCAAATTCATATTTTGTACCATTGTTTCCGCAGTCTCAGTGGCATACGGCAAGGTTCATACAAACCTGTGCTGTTAAAAACCTCAACGCTAGCTAGAAGCAAGCATGTTTAATATAAGCATACTGTCTTAGATTTAAAAAAAAGGGGGTTCTATATAGAACCTTTTGGTCAATTCAAAATTTTACTGCCATTCTGATTCAAAAACCAACTGCCATTCCAGCATGACAATGCAGGTTGAACCAACTTGTAAGTAGCCTACCAAGGAGCACATTATTTTTCAATGTATTAAGATAAGCAAAGTTTACTATTTAATTCAAATATATTAAGCCAAAGTAATATGATAAATTGTAGCTCCATTGGTAGAGCATGGAGCTTGCAATGCCAGGGTTGTGGGTTTGATTCCCACAGGGGACCAGTATGAATAAAGTATGAAAATGAACACACTCACTACTGTAAGTTGCTCTGGTTAAGAGTGTCTGCTAAATTATATAAATAAAGTTGTATTAGAGTTTGTAAGTAAGGTAGCTAATCAGAAAAAGCTATTTTACAAGCTAGCCAGCAAACTCTTTCAAATATACATTTTATTTTGCCAAATAGAGTCTACGGCACTGTATCACCACCGGACGTGATTGGGAGTCCCGTAGGGCGGCGCATAATTGGTCCAGCGTTGTCCGAGTTTTGCCTGTGTAAAAGGCCGTCATTGTAAATAATAATTAGTTTTTAACTGCCTAGTTAAATAAAGGTTAAATAAAAAAATATATATATAAATCAGGGTCACACAGAGTGTTTATTGGTTGTCTTAAACAAATCTACTTTTGAACAAAAGTATACACCTCACACACACAAAAAAGAAGACACCTGTACCATGTCAGATATAAAGTTGAAATGTATTACATTTTGAGTTTTTATCACAATATTACATTGTATATACATCACAGAAGACTGAAATATAACAAAACCGTTTGACATAGAAACACCGGATAAATGCTTTTTTATGAAAGATATTTATAACATTCCACCCTTGAGGCCACTAGAGGGTGATTTGGTCATATGACTGCAGGAAGGGGGTACCCAGCTTGAACCTGTGCTTGTCTCAACTGTATGTTTCTGCCGGTTGGGGGGGGGGTGTCGATGTTCGCTGTATGTAATGGACAAAGTTGTATTGTATTGTATTGTATTGTAGAGAAGTCAGCCAGAGTTGACATGGGCCATCTTTCAAACAAAGAGATGCCTCCCTGGCCACCAGTGCATATTTCCAAACTTTGTGTTTTCATATCATGACAATAAATCGAAAAGCTATGATGGTATTCTTTTGTCCATTATTTAATTGTTTATTAAATTATACTCTTAGCTAAAAATATTACTACTTAATAGTAGTAGCCATCATTTATAAATGGCTCCATGCAGGGTTCTATATGCAACCATTTCGGTTCAGTGAAGAAGAACCTCTAGGGTTCTGATCAAAGAACACTATAAAAGGGTTCTATATAGAACTTTTAGGCGTTCCCTATATGAAGCAAGTCATAGAACCCTTGTTGGTTCTCTAAGGAACCTTTTTTTTCTAAGAGTCTATGATACCTACTAATGGAAAAGTTACTTTACAAATAAAGGTAAGTGGAAGGTTGGTAGGTGAGGATGGCTGGGCATAAATCCACAACCTTCTAACAGTCCAAAGTTTGACTGTTCGAGTTGCGTCGGGGACAACTGTAGCATTTTAGCTATTCCTTTCCCTTATTCTGAACTTAACCCGATTCACATAACCTGCTACGAAACATTCACCGTACCTTAATCGCCTTAGCTCTCTTAATCTTTTACGTAAATTATCCTAACCTTTGTTCCCCGCCAACATAAATTATCCCCTTAATTCTCCTTTTGTTAGTGCGCAACAAGCAACCTTGTCTCAGAGTAATTTAATAATACTAGGCTATACGTCGTCCAAGACGTATGATAAGTGACGTCATCCAATTCGCTATTCCATTCAATAGGTAACCTAATGTAACGTAATGTATCACACTACAGTAAATGGAGTGTTACAGATTTACATACGTACAAATTCCCCTGAGACCACGTTGCAAACACGGTTACAACGTAGTGGACTACCTCTTTCAAGTATACCCACAAATAGATATGCAGAGATCAAGTGAGAGATCATAAAAGTTCATTAATACAGAGAAATGTGGTTGACTGTCTGCCTCTCGGCAGTCAGCAGCTCACCCCGTTATGGCCCCATCGGCTGTCAGCAAGGCCATTCATCCTGAGAGGAGCCAATGAGCGATAGCCCCAGCTCTGAGCCTAGACAATCACAGAGCTTGGAGAGTGACATTGAGGGAGATGCTCCAAATAGCTCTGTAGTGTTTATGGGCTCCTGTCTGGCTGATAGAAAGCAGAACCCCCGATAGGAAAAAAAACAATTAGATAATTACACCATGCGGGCCTATTAGGAGGGCTGGATCACAGTGTTTTCTTAGCCTCTTTATGGACCAATAAGGTACAACGCTGAAAAATGATAAAATGGAGAGTGCAGATCACATCCAGAGGAGTCTGAGAAGAGGGATGGGGATGTGGGAAATTCTGGGAAGAGGGTTACGGCCGCGGAGGGGCTTTTTAACGGAGGAGGAATGATGCTCTGACAACTTTGTTCTACTTTGAACTCAATCCAGGAAAGTATAATGATTGGAAATGAAACATTGTCACACTGATAGCTTTTTATATGAATATGAAATCCTTTCTGGGTAACAATTAAGTACCATAATAACCCCGTTTCCATCCAGAGTTTTTATGCGAGTAAAGTCATGCCGTATAAAAAATCGAACTCTTATCCATCATGTGGGCTAGCCTGCCCGCACAGCCCAGCCAGGTCACCCGTGATACAAGTCAGTATTCGACGTCCACGGAAAGCCGAAACTCCGCCCATGCAAACCTGCTGATTGGAAGGTCCTGTGTAGATTGTATTATCAATCAGCAACTATCAGGAAATAACACTAATAAAAAGAATCCCACTTTTTCAGTTTTAGTTTCATCAGCTGTTGTATGATACGATATGAAACACAGGAGAAACCGAATTGCGCTGGGCCTTTACGTTTAAAACCATACTTGGTGTTATTGAAAGGCAGATGTCACCTGGAACATCCCTCATTCTCAATATCCTCTTACATAGCATGCGGAATTACACACAACTCACTCACCATATCACTTCGTACAAAACCAATAAATCTTAAACCATCCATCTTAAACAAATTCTATGAGGTTAGCCTTCCTAAGCCTATGAACCTTTAGCAACATTCCACCACTGGATTTTTGATTTGATGGTGTATCAATAGTGACGTAGGCCACTTAGCTGCTTAAGGCTTGGCAGATTTTTTATTTATACGTTTGTGCTACTCAATTATTTGTACATTTGTTGCATTTTCTGGTATGAAAAGTGCTTGACTGTTTAAAAGTGTGGGTTCCACAAGCTATAGCGGAATCACCTGATTTTACAACAGAAGGAAGTTTAAGGCCATATAAAGTCAACGATGACTGCATTGCTTGCTCTCTGGGGTTTTAGGCTCAGTTTCTGTATAAGGACTTTGTGACAACTGCTGTTGTAAAAAGGGCTCTATAAATACATTTGATTGATTGATTGATTGATTGATTATTATAGGCCCATGTTTCATTCCATGTGTTATGTCCTGTTTTTGTCCTAACCGAGGACCACATTGGAAATAAGTGTTTTTACACTGCCATGTGTCATCCCCTGGGTTGCTTTGCACTTTTAAAACTGTTTTTAAACTGTGCAAATTGTTTCACCCAAAATCAAATCAATCAATTCCAAATAAATCATGCTAGTTATTAGTCCTGGCGGTGGTTTCATGGTAGGGTTTTAGTTCATTAGACATTTCTCTGGTCTGGTCTGCTGAGTCAGAGGATCAAAGTTCTAGGGCTATGAAGACTTGTCTCTCAGACTGGACCAGTGGACCCACCACCTACCATAAATCTAATCAGGATGAGGAGCTGGACACCTGGGTGGTCTCTCTCTCCCTCTCTTCTCTCCCTCGCCTTACTCCTTCTACCATTCCTTTCACATCACCATACCTCTCCACAAAGCATACTCTATTATACAAACCCTGATAAAAAGCCATAAACAGTATTCTGTCTCTCTCTCTTTTGCTCACTCGTTCTCTGCCTCTCCTTTCTTTTCGGGGCCAGTTCTCCCCTCCCTTCTATTGAGACTCTGAGGTCCTCTAAATCCATTTCAAAACTAATAAACAATTGTCAAGTGAGAGGGAAAGCAGAGAGAGCATTGGCCACTTTAAAAGCACATCAAAGACCAGGGAGAAGAGCCATGAGGATGGGAAACATGAACGTCTAGCACACACACTGACACACACACACACACACACGCAACAACAACAAAAACATGATCACATACAAGTCACTGTGGGTAATTATCATTACATTACATTATAATTTTAATCACTTTGATACTATTTTCACAAGTATGTGATGAAGTTTCAAAATTCTTAGTACAAAACTCCAAACTGGTAACATTTGTAACGCACCCAGTTTCACATTCAAAACCTTTCATTGTGCATTCATTTTGTTTGTAGACATCTTTAACCAAACAACCACTGATCCAAAAATACAAGTTTACTGGGAAATATAATGAAAACATTGGTTTAATTACCAACACAGAATATAATGATATCTTCTCAATGGAGTTATTTTAACAACCAGTTAATCCAATAGCAAAAATAATAAGATAATGTTTCAAAATTGTACTTTGAATGTAGTATGCTACAGTACTGTAAATGACAGTACATTATACTGTATTCACATTAGGCAATACACTTGCACCACCCATTAAATTGATTGAACATCACATTTGTGATCAAAGGTGTGATCATTGAAGACATCTTCCACAATATAATCAAATTAAAGAAATTCAAGAAACAATGTTTATCAGGCACTAGTTTGCCTCAAGCCTGTGTTGAGCATTTGGACATAGGTTCCCATCGACATCGCAGTAAACATTCTCATTGTTCATGCACCTGGGGAAAAACCTTTTCCGTGGCGAATCCAAACCTGACATAGGTCTGGATTGAAATCATTGCACGCCTCATCCATTGCCTGAAGGACGGTGGTACGCTCAGGCGAATGGCAATCATACCTGTTTTGTAATCGTGTATTGTATTTTACAGTATTGTATTCTAATGATCTATTTTAGTGGTCCTGTACGTGGCTCAGTTCATAAGAGCTGTGGGTTTTATTCCCGCTTTTCAGTGTGGATAAAAGTTTATTACAGTACTGTATTGGCCAATGACATTTTAGTAAAGCAGTGTGATTGCACCAAAGCGATAACAGTTGAAGGACAATGTAGACAATGAGAGACAGAAAGATGCCACTCTGTCGCTGCTTTAAAACCTCCCTCCCTCCCTCCCTCTAACTCCCTCCCTCCTTCTAACGCCCTCTCTCCCTCTAACTCACTCCCTCCCTCCCGACCTCCCTCCCTCTAACTCCCTCCGACCTCCCTCCCTCTCTCTCCGTCCGTCACTGCCACAGTCTAGATGCTGTGGAGGAGCCAGGCTGGCTGAGACTGGGGGAGCCAGCCCTCCGTGGGGGCGGGGGGGGGGAGATAAGTTTACTTCACAGTCCATGACATAAATCACATCAAGACATGATGCTGGGACACTGAGCAGGACCACTGATAAAACTAGCAGGGGAGAGCGAGAGAGAGAGAGAGCGAGAGAGAGAGAGAGAGAGACAGAGAGAGAGAGCGAGAGAGAGAGAGAGAGCGAGAGAGAGAGAGAGAGAGACAGAGAGAGAGAGCGAGAGAGAGAGAGAGAGAAAGAAAAAGAGAGAGAAAAAGACATTTCAGATTGCTTTTACTTCCAAAGCCCAACACCAAAAATGTTACAATGTGCAGCCAGGGCCCTAATGAGTCTACAGGACTACAGGGAGAGGGAGATATCCATAGACTGAGTAGGTGTCATTGTTTAAAGCAGCTGTCTGCTTCTGTTTCTCTCTATTGGAGAAAAGAGGGATGTGATGATCTTGTTATTGTAGGCCAACTTGATGACCTCATAGTCTTTGAGATAAATTGTAAGTCTATGTGGTGTTGCCTATAGGCCCCTATAAGCTTTAACTCATAATCATTTAGACAACTTTGATTAGTCTTCTATCACTGTTGATAACTGACCCTTTAATTAATTAAAGGGGAGAAAATATTGTGACCAAGTCGTATGTCAGTCATCATCACAAACTTTTGAATTATTCATATATCATGTATGTTGGCACAGAAATAAGCCTCTTCTGCCTTGTACAAGTTATACTGGATATTGTATGACGGTTTTCCCTTACCTGGTACCGTCCGTCATACGGAAGGCTTGGTTACCACATCGACGCTGTGAAAGAATGGGAGCTTGTAAATAGTTTGACGGCCTTACATTTCTGCCGCTGTCTTAAATTAACTGTTTACCCGAGCGGCTAATTCGTTACAAAAACGAAACGTCCGTTTGTATACAGAAATGCCCACAGCCTGTATATACAGTATATCGCTGAGACACGCTAAAATAACAGCTCACCAAGAATGCCATGCGTTGTGGGCCCATTTATTAGGTGTTGAGAAAGGTCAAGAGAGGGTGCGACATGAGTGGTAAGCAGAGACTCATTCAAGGGAACAACGACATGCAGGTGGAAATAGAACCACACATGCAAACACACGTACACACACATACAAGCACACAGTCTAACATTGGTACACAGTCCCTCCCCAGTCTTATCGCTGAGCAGTGAGATTGAGTTTGTTCTCAGTATGGAAAAACTTACAGCAGACATTAAAGCAAATAAGAATGAGCATGCTTTCCTGGCCAGACTTTCAGTCTTTGCTGCTGGAGATAGCAGCTCCAGCAACCCTCCCACCTCTTTCACAAACCTGCCTGCAATAGCTGGCTGGCATACAGGCGCACACGTATGCACATAGTCCTACACACGTGCCTGCTTACAGTCATCATATACTAAGGTACACACATTCAGAAAGAGAAAGAACAAGAGAGAGATATGGGGGGGTGGGGTTGAAGAAACAGCCCTCACTGTGTGATGTGTTTGAGTCTGGTTCTCTCTGGTCAGTGGAGCCTGCTGCCTGTCAACTGTGAGTGGTCTTATCTTCCCCAAACATTGACTTAACCCTTTGTCTTACAGGACCTGGGACAATGAGACAGGCCAAAGGAATCCCAGCAGAGAGCCACAGGGACAGGCTGCATGTTTTCTGATACCCTACTCCCTTCCCTTCCCTGGCCTGGTCTGCCTGACCACCCTGCCTCTGCCTCTGCCTCACCACCTCTTCCCTTCCCTGGCCTGGTCTGCCTGACCACCCTGCCTCTGCCTCTGCCTCACACGTCACACACACCAGGCTGCATGGAGCTACTGGTGACTAGCCTCTCATTCTCTCCTCTCCTCTCCCTCACTCACTTACTCACCTTCTCCTTTCCCCTCCCTTAATCTCTCCACCCTAAAATGTAATTTGTTTAAACTTTAAGGTATACAGTATATTTCCTTGTCTTGATTTATCTGATTATCTCATCTCTCGTTCTGGCCCAGCTGGCTCAAAGTATTTATGTCTTTCTAATTCAAGCATTCATCTCATATAGAGTATGCCGTAAATACCGCCTGGTTATCTATGTGCGTTTAGAAGGTACAAGAATGCTGCAATCAACCTTTGTCTTTGTGTCCACTTAGGGGTTGAGGGTTGGGGTTGGGGTGATGGGGGGGGGGGGGGTACTGGGGTCAAAGGGGGGTAGAAGCTTCATCAAGCGGAACAGTACTGGCCCTCTGAGAGGAGAGGATGGTTCTGATCTCCCCAGAAAGTCAAACGCTCCTCTTTTGCGCCCTATTTATGATCCACTACCTTACAACCCAATCAGTGGCCAGAAGTTGAACAGCCATTTTTTCTCCATCCATCCGTCCCTGGCAGGCATGGAGCTGAGTAAAGCACTTCTCTGAACTCTTGATCCCAAATGGAAGAGGACTGCACTGAGGAAAGGAAGGGGGAAAGAAGGAGAAAAGGGACATCAAATACATCCAGCTCTCCTCTGCACACTCCCATGTATAATCAAACAAATCATGATTACAAATATTTCAAAATAGGAGGCTCTGGATTTGGAGTTGCATCTATAAATCTGTGAGGCTGTCTCTCTCTCTCTTTCTGCCTGGTGTAACCCCTCAGCAAACCCTGCTGGATTTAACCCATTAGATTAGAGCTTTTTATTCCTTTCTCTCTCTGGTCTCTCTCTGGTCTTTCTCTGGTCTCTCTCTGGTCTCTCTCTGGTCTCTCTCTGGTCTCTCTCTGGTCTCTCTCTGGTCTCTCTCTGGTCTCTCTCTGGTCTCTGCATTCTTACTGTAAAATAAATAGGGTGCATCTATGTGCAGGAAATAGAGGAGAGGAATTGCTCCGGATTATCCAACACAAACACTTGTTTAAATCTGAACAGAGGAATAGTCTGACAGGAGACCGTGGAGAGAGAGAAAGAAGGGAGAGACGGAAGAAAAAGAAAGAGAACTCCACATGTAGTCTTTACGATGGCTATTATGATCATTATTTAGTGCTGTGCTTAGGGTACAGGGTGGAATTACTGGGTATGACATCACCTCTGGAGCTTCATCAGAAGATCAAACATACATGGCTGGCTATTGGACCATGCGCAAGGCATCATTCATGTTTTAGACGTGAGCGTTGTCCATATTTCAACAACATGCTCTCATCGAATTGAAAACATGATGGTTTTTCTGCATGCCATATACTGTAAATTTAAGTAAATTAACCATTTCATGTAGGTTTTTGCTGAGCTTGGCAATGACCCTGTGTTTATGTATGTATGTGTGTGTGTGTGTGTGTGTGTGTGTGTGTGTGTGTGTGTGTGTGTGTGTGTGTGTGTGTGTGTGTGTGTGTGTGTGTGTGTGTGTGTGTGTGTGTGTGTGTGTGTGTGTGTGTGTGTGTGTGTGTGTGTGTGTGTGTGTGTGTGTGTGGGTGGGTGTGTGTGTGTGTGTGTGTGTGTGTGTGTGTGTGTGTGTGTGTGTGTGTGTGAGAGCAGTGGAAGACAGCATTCCTGATGAGTCAGTGACCTCGGGGCTAAAGAGGGGTGATGGTGAGGCTGAGCTTGAGTCATCGGTAGCTGATGGTCATAGGGGTGTCTGGTGATAGCTAATGAACAATGGGACGGAAAGGGAAAGATAGTGGACATGGAGAGGGGTGGGTAAGGATTGGGGTAGAGGGGTTTGAAGGAAGGTGGGAGGTAGGGAACTTGGGGGACACTGGCCGTCCTGTCTCCTCCTGTCTGTTGCCTGGATGGGGGTCTGAAGTAAAAATAACACCGCCATGGAGCCTCCACGTAGCATGACGCCTGTGCTGACACTGAGGTGGCGCAGTGGGAACCAGGGAGCCGCCCTCTCCTGGGGCCAGTACCTGGTACCCATCACTCCACACCTCCATTCCCACCCCCACTCCCACCCTCCATCTCCTCCCTTCCCTCTCTCAGCCGCCCACCAGGGATGTTGCTCCTCTGAGGCTCCAGCTCAGCAGGTTAGACTACACCCTCCTCCAGTCCACCATATTAGCCCCCCTATCCATCCACAAGACCCCCTATAATCCAAGCTCTCACCATCCCCTGTAATTCAGACAGTAAAATACTGTACACTTACTGTAGCAGATGTAACCTCCTGATACTGCCAGTCCATGGGCTATTCCAATGACATGATGAGGCAGGAGTTTGTGAGATAGCATTGTTCTTCTTTGTAAGCAGGAGTGTAAGCAAACATGTCCCTCTCTATGTTACTACAATAAAAAGGTAAATTCACCCCCACACAGATCTGGGCCTTGAGAGGTGGGGACAGAACATCTTTGGCACACTGAGGTCAGGAAGGGACACTATTTTGGGCTCCTGAGTGGAGCAGCAGTCTAAGGCACTGCATCTCAGTGCTATAGGCGTCACTACCGACCCTGGTTCGATTCCAGGCTGAATTACAATCCGGCCGTGATTGGGAGTCCCATAGGATGGCGCACAATTGGCCCAGCGTTGTCCGGGTTTAGACAGTGTAAATAAGAATTGACCTTTCCTAGTTAAATAACAAGAAACAGACTTTCGTAGTTAAATAAAGGCTGTCACAGCAGAAAAGTGGGATGAACTCCATATTAATGCCCATGATTTTGGAATGAGATGTTCAATGAGCAGGTGTCCACATACTTTTGGTCATGTAGTGTATTCACCCAGAGTGATCACTGCAGTCTGGGAAAAAACACGTTCAACCCAGTCCCAGTGTGGGCAATGATCCTGACCTGTCCGACTCTGATGAACCCTGAGTTCAGCCTCTCATTCTCTTGGAGGACAATCAGAGTTGCACTTAAAAGAAACAAACATCCCAAACAATGATCTTCAGATCTCTGCTCTTGATCCACTCTGTCTATACTGCTCCTCCTCTCACTGCCCAGACTGTCCTCTCCCCTTCATCCATTCCATTCTCTCCTCCCCTCTCTCTCTGACGTCTCTCCTCCTCCTCCCCCTCCTCATATGCTATCCCCCCTTTCTCTCAGTCTGTCTGTCCCTCCACTGAGTTTGATGGAGAGGGAGTGGGCTTGCGGGGGGTTGAGTAAGCCTGGACTTGACCCCTGGTTTCTTCACTCCGAGGAGACGGATCCTCTCCACCAAACACTCTCATGACACACACACACACTTCTACATGAACAATACTGATAGCCACCATTCCATCCACACACACACGCTCTCACCAACACACACAGAGTGCTGCCTTGGCAACGGGGGGACATGGGATCATGTGATGGATGGTGAGTTGGGCGGCCTCCTAACAAATCCAACTGTCTTTACATCAGTGGCTGATTAATGCTCGGTACATCCAACCAATCACTTTCCCCTGGGGCTCCTGGAACTAAGGTGCCCTTTTCAGCAGTTGTAAACGGTGTTGAGGTTTGGACATAAGCAAATCCGATGCAGAGAGATCCAGAGGTCACAATAAAGATAATTCTATACATTTTCCCATAATTCCTGTTCACCTCAGAAAGCAGTGTGAGAATCCAAAGTGCTAACATGAATCTCTCTTTCAGGCACTTTAGGAGCAGTTCCCACCAAGCATGCCGTGCCAGCTCACAATAAATATAATCTCTGTCTATAATATACACACGGTGAGCGCTCAGCCACTAAGCTATCTATGGGTGCTGGTGTTAAACTGTTTTAACTGTGCTTTGGAGCAAGGTGTGAGCCAAATGTCTCTCAGGGCCAATAAATCCAGTGTAACAGAGTGTGTGTGGGGACATGGTTAGGACATATAGGGGTAGCTAGCTAGTGCAGGGGAAGTATGGGGGAGGACTTTATTGAT